>OZ026616.1:57399421-57999421 GCA_964020975.1 Hermodice carunculata | reverse complement strand
TCACATGCAACTTGACCAGTAAACTGCTGGGTTATCTGAGCGCGATTGTGTCAGCAATGGTGACGAGCTAGGGGACGGGATAGGGGTAGACCTGGGCTGCTGCAAGAAATGTACACATGACAGACCACTGCTTGCCTCTATAGCAACCGTGACTGGGCGTTGATATTCTGTTGGCCCCAACGAGTGCCCGCATCAGTAACTTTAGCGAGTCTGGGAGGCTGCTATGGAGGCAAGATCACTGCACACGTATGTGTAAATGATTGAAAGTGTGGTGTGGCACATGTGAGAGTGCTGAGGAAGATAATAGGTAAGGTCAAAATCAGCTGGTTCATGTGGGTTCTCAATAGAGGGCTCTGTAGGCAGGCGGGCTACACATAAGTACATGTATGTCTATTTCCATTAGTTTCCATTGTAGTTTGCACCTACAGGTATGTAACTTTAAAACCACTCCACTTAGAAACACCAAATTTCTTGTGATAAATAGTGCAAATGTGGAAACTTTTGCTGAAAAACTATTGAATGAATTGAATGTTACTTTAACGTAGAATCTAATGGGAATATACACCTCGAGCCCACAAGAATGTATGTTCAGCCAAATACACACACAATTGCTATTATTGCGACCTCTCCTATAAAGTGTCAGCTCATCAGGTTTATACCCTCCATAAATAAATAAGGTCTATCCAGCCAATTAAATGCAGTACCTTAATTCCAAGTCAGAGATGTCCTGAAGAGACACAGAATAGGAATTCCTGTGGGAACAGACCCAGCACCATTCAGTCATCTTGTGTCTGGATTATAGGAATACAGGTTGATGGACCAAATGTCACACTTAGCTGGTTCATGTAATTATAAGTGTCATGAACAACAGGCAGTATCTAGATGATTATTGGGAAGAAGTGTCTTCAGCTCAAAAAAAGAAAAAAACAGAAACTCAGATACCATATAAATTGAATATTTACATGTATATCAAGACACATATAGTAGAAAATCATATGCGTCATACTTTCGAAGTAGTCTTGTCACAGGGTTCCTCTGCACATTGCACTGAATTAAATTGTTATTAGACAAGTCAGACATAAGTGTGCACTTACATGTACTTGTTTTGTCAAAGGTTATTAATTTTTTCAGGTAGGGTAGTCAATATGCCCCTTAACTCCTTGCCCGTCAAAACACCCAGCAGTGATCAAATGTCACTTGTTCTCTTATTGTTAATATTTTTAATGTGTTAAAAATCGTTTAAAGAAAAATTGTTGAGATGTACCTCACTGTGATAGCATGTTACATACAGCTGTTGGCAAACCCAGGCCAAGGAGAATCCTTGGACTCGGAGACAGGGTCTGGGCATACTGCTAGTATGTGTCTTAACCTTTTGCCACTCAAAACACTCAGTGCATCCCAGATGTCATGTTTCATCAGCTTTTTTTAATGTTTTCATTGAAATTTCTCATTGGTAAGAAATATTTTGAACAAGAATTGTAGATGCAGCTTACCATAAAAGGGTACATCAGCTGTCAGGCAGAGCAGGCCCAGAAAAGCTGTAGCATCAGTCCCAGTGTAGTCAGCAAGGGGTTAATAAGCATGGAAGTTGGACACACAGAAGAGGTATATACTGGAAGCTGCACAAACATGTCAAGGAAATTGCTTTCCATGTAGTGTTTTACTGGGGCGGGGGGGGGGGGGAGGCCATTTTATAAGGGGCACAATATATTGATCTGTTTAATACTGTGGGTATGGCCATTAAACTGTCATATGACGCCTCACTGACTCCCATACATTTGCAGCAGTCCTACACAAAAGAACACATAAAATGGCAAAACTCTGAGTCAATTTTTCGGGAAACATGTCTCAATTGGATCAATACGGGTGTGGGTGTTTTTAACAGTCCGAGTGTGTAAAGCCATGAAATTGGCCAAAATTGATTGCCCATTAATAATGTATGCCACAGTTGACTAGTTAATGCAGCTACATCAGGGATGTCTTAGTTTCCATGGTCTGGTCTCAAAAGATACAGCACTTGTCTTTGACCTTGAAATGGAAGCCATGATGCCTGGGATGGTGCATGAAACCAGAATTGCGTGATGAATCTCGTCATCAAATAGTCTAATTCTGTGTGAATGATACTGTATTAACAACATGTGTTTACTTTTGTTCTATACATTCAGATGTTGTTTTCAGCTTCATTCATCTCCTATGGTAACATGTTGAAACCCACAGTTGACTGTACATCATATGGCAAACACCGTCTGGTTCTTGATCCCGTGGCATGGAGACTAAACATATCAAATACAACCAGCCGTAAGGTATTGTGTTTGCTAGGTTGCAGTCTATTGACCCAATTGATTTGTCTTCATAAATCATGTAAACAGACATGTGGACTATTGAAATGCACTTCCAAGGGTCCTTTTGTGGAGAATTTCCATGTCGCCAAGATGTTTTAAAAGGTTTAGTAATGGAGCAACTTGTAATGTGAAACACTGCTGTATTTATATGTAAAAGTTTGCACTGTTGCATAAGAATGACACTGTATTCTCATTTGTAACTTAAGAATGAGCAGGATGTCTTCTTATTGGCTGAATAGGAGAAGGATGCTGTATTCTCATTAGTTAAGCTTGCATAACCATGACTGCTTATCGTTACTGTTTGGTTTCAAGAAGGTTAATTGAAGTTGTAAATGTAAAGAACCTGTAGCAAACGATCCCCCCCCCCCAAAAAAAAATAATGGTTTCAAGAATCAGAGTGCATGGTCATGAAAGTCTGATTTTGCTGTGCAGTGATAAGGGAGGCTTTAGCAGAGTCCAGTTATGAGAGACTGTCCAGACGATTGATATCAATGTCCTACCTCATTACCTGATAATGCCCTAACTCGTCATCTCACCATGCAGTCTCCAAGCCACTGACAGTACTCTACCCCATTAACTTGAAGCCTGCAAAACAGTAGGGTACAGAAACTTCTGCTTTCAAATTTGGTCAAACTGAAAAAAATAATCTCCTAATGGCAGTCAACAAAAGGACCTTCCCTTCTTGTAAAGGGCTGTCATCTTGGAGAAGAGGTGTGATATTTTCAGATTATTGTCTCAGATCTCAAGACTGTCTTTGCCTGTTATGGGGCAGTTCGTATTGTCAACTCATTCAACACTGTGGTGGTCAGTGGGTTTTGCATTGCCCAGTAGGCAGTGCAAACATTGACTTTACACTGGCATCTATAGGCATGTTTATACTTGAATGACAGGTCATCTTTTGTGTGAAGAACTTGGACATCCAAGCTTAATGCTTAAATCTTAGCAAATACACACGAATATGGAGAAATGAGGGACTTGTCTTGAACAAATTGCAAGGAAGATCACTATTGATATGTAGCTTCAATATGGAGATGTTTGGCAGTACAGTTGAGAGCTCAGATGTACTGAGGCACACAGAAGTACAAAAGAACTGGACATGCAATCAGCTGTTTTATCTTCAGCATGCTCAGCTGAGGGACTGAGAAGGAGGCTCTTGGTAGACTTACATTGTGTAAGAAAGGGATTAGATGTCACCACATACTTCATTCAACACCTGATGGGAACACAACATCAGTGATTAATTGTGTGTGTATGTGTGTATGTTTTTTTCACTATTCACCAGAATTTGCCATATCACATAAAAAGACACAGTTGAATAAATTATAATGATTGTGGCAGTGATATTAGGGAATCTGTCATTTGGTAATAATTTATATCTTGGGTAATGCATAGGAGTTTTTTAAAACACCTATTCTGAGTGGCAGATTTATTAACCCTTTCCCCCTTAAACCGGCCAAAACCGGCTGGTGGCCAAATGTCGTCTGCTTCAGTGTTTTCAACTGATTTCAACAGCAATGAAAAAGAATTTGACTGAGAATTGAAGATGAGACTTGTCAAGACAACATGACCCAGGTCAACAGCTTTTCTTGGCATGGGTTGGGCACTTAGTTAAACAATTTGGGTGGCAGAGTTTTGAGTGGCATCATGGACACTGGATGGAGAGGAAGAAGTGCCCAGGAGTGGTTGAACCAAGGAGGGCAGAAAGAGTCTCTTCTACCCTCCTTGGTTCAACCCAGACACTATGCTGAGGCTGCACAAGACAGTGCATTGACATATTGTTTACAGCTGATTACCCTAACTAATCCTTGCCTGGTTAAATTGGCCAAAAGTGCCTTGATGTGAACTGTAGTCTGCTTTCATGATTTTGCGTAGATTTCTCATTAATAGGAAATGTTTTTGATTTAGGAATGCTGGATAATGTACCCCAGATTGGCAGTTTTGCATAGCGTATATGTGCCCAATCTACGTCAAAGAAAGCTCTGCACTAATCTTGTTGTAAGGACAAAATGGTTAAGGGAAATCGGTCAGAGGAATTTTTTGGACACATGAAAAGGAGAATGTGCTTTTCTTTCTGCATAAAAAAGTGCTTGGATTAGGGTCTAATTGGATCAGATCAGTGCAGTTAAATTGGACTCAACTGGCAATTTTATTGGAGTCAGCATGATCACTGATATAGGAGAGACCAAATGGAACATTTTTTTGTTGGCTTTGCTGCTTGGGATTGGGTAGAAATAGTGCAAGAAATCTGCATTTAGCCTGTGAGAAGGAATAGATGAGCAAAGGGTCATTCTTTCCGATGGATGTCTTGCAAATTCTAAAACAGAAGTGAAAGTGAAAGGAAAAGGTGACACTTGAAAATCATTATATTTTGAGCAGCAATGCTGTGTTTAATATATCCCCAGGAAATAGACTATGAAATTCAGTGCCTATATGGGATCTGGAGACTGACACTTGGTGCTCCTGCTAATTGACAATGTAATTTGTGAAACCAGAGTCTCTGATTAGGCTTCAAGGACTGCCTTTGGAGTAAGGCGCCGCGGATGCTATGTTTAATTTAAAATGTACTTTTGCCAAGCAAGAATTGTTGTGAGAGCAAGGACCATTTAACCCTTTTGTGGTGAGAATTGGACTTAGTCAGCCACTTTCTTTGGCATGGGTTTGGCATATTGTGTGTACCCCAGTATGTACCCAACACCAAGGAAAGCTGTTCTCTTGGGTCACACCATCAATACTGCTCTTATGTACAGCTGTCACCAAACATGTTTTCTGTTGACAAGAAAATTAAAGTTATAAGATTGAGATGGATGACAATTTACATCCAGGTGCTTTTGGGTGATTTGAGTGGCAAAGGGTTAAAGTAAAAGACAGCAGTGAAAGATGCAGACTGTCTGGCTGCCTCACTAGGAAACCTGGGTGCCTCATGCTCAGCTAGCTTGTCAGTTAATCCTGCTGCTAATGCTGTTTGTTAACCCTTTCTTGCTTAAATAGCCTAAAGCGTGTTGTAGTTTTGAAAGGTCTGGCCCATGGGGGGGGACCCTTTATGTTTTCAGGTTGTCCGTATGTCCGTCTCTCCAGATGTGCACATTCTTGTTACCACAATATCTACAGAATGCCTCCATGTATTTCGCTCAAATTTGGCAATATACTTATCTTACCTGGCAAGATTAACTGATTAGATTTTGGTGTCACCATGACCTAATTTGAGCAAATAGCATTTTTTTTTCCTGGTGGACCCTTCAGTCAACACTGCATTGAAGGTACATGTATGTCTAGTTTTGTCTGCTTTGTTTGACTGCACTTTATTGTTTATAGAAAACATTTTTTTTCTGTTTTGCTGAGAATAACAGATAAGGTCTATCAGGACAACATGCTGCAGGTGAGTAGCTTTCTTTGGCGTAGTCTTGGTACAATGCACCTAACTGATGCCAAGGAAAGCTATTAACCCTTAAAGTGCTGATCACTGCTATAGTTGCTTTCTCATTATCTAAAAGCCTTGTCTGAAGCAAAAAGTAGTCGTAGTCAATAGCTTTCCTCGGGACACTTTGCGCGCAAAGTGTCCCGAGGAAAGCTGTTGACTCAATCTTAAATCAGCACTTTAAGGGTTAATTCAGTCTCATTCTGACCATAATTTAGCATTGATGTACTGTATCCTCTGTCTGATGATGCAGTTGTGGGTACGAACTGATAAATCAGATTTACCTCAGGAAAAAATTGAAAGTCTCTCCAATAGTGAAGTGCTTTTGTGTGCTTTCAATTACTGGTTCCCAATAGTAATTTGCTATATGCAAAATTTTATGATGTTGGTGCTTATAATTACAATCAGCATTTGTTCAAGTCTGCTACTTTGTAAAATGCTAATGTAGCAAACATTAGTTGCCACGCACTTTCATTCCCACAAAAACAAATGAATCTTGTCTCTTGCAGTTTTATTTTGATGCCACAGTCAAGAGTATGGCTTCAGAAGGACCCCGTTTTTGTAAATTAGATGTTTGTTGTACACATATAAGCATGTATTCCTGCAATAACTTTGGTCAGTACTTTGAACCTGTGCTGTCAATATCCTACCATTTGCAAAACACATAGCCAAACCACCAAATGGAAAAAAAACCCTAGTGAATGTTACAAATGTGTTCTTTTGTTGTCATAAGACCACGTGGGTTTGTGTGACAGCCCAGTTCCTGTGGTCAGTGAAGCACAGTTTGTCTCCATAGCCTTACAGAACACTCCCTTAATTGCTATTGTCTGAAACTGTACCTCTTTGCAAGACTGGATTGCCCAGTCACTGTACTGGACAGAACCATGAGTTCTACTCCATTGGACGTAGCACTGCATGGCATATGTTATAGCACATGGTTTCAATGGTGAATTAGATGCAGTGTGACTGACCAAAATTGTAGCTTAATTTCCATCCTAAGATATCTTATGTCAATTGCATGAATAACAAAGTTGAAAGGATTTGTGACTTCCTTCACTGGCCAACGGAGAGCTGGCCATCTGCATTTATCTTGAAAGGCAGGATTGACAACAAATTAAAGCAGAACTCTGGCATTTAGTAACCAGTGCATAGCTGTGTTTTTAGTGCCTTTAGCAGGCTTAATGTTGCATCGTCATTCATGAGGGGTAATACAACAATCTTATCTGTAGCAGTGTAGATCATGCACTATTGATTTTGATTGTATCTGGCAGATGAGCAGATTATAATTGTCCACGACTGACAATGAACTGATCTAACTTAGAGTTACATAATTTTTTGTAATTTTACCTCAGTAAGCCCGGAATCTTGTGATTATGCCAGCAAATCTATACTTGCATGGTGCATTATTACTTGGAGTGAGGCAAAATTTCACAGATTAGATGCAATAAATGTAATCATTATAAGCACACTTGATCCTAATTTCCCACAGCTGCAGACCACAGACCTGGTTTATTATGGTTTACTTTGAATCTAATACCCCACCACCTCTGGCAAATTAAATTTGTGAGCATCTTAAAGAGATTGAACTGAGTACCATCAATTTTTCGTCAGGAAATGTGGCTGCCGAGGTTGGGTTGGTGCTAGCTATTGGCAAAATAGCTACAGGCTAGTATATAAGTGGGATTTGGTAAAGATATTTACTGTCTTTTAGCTAGATTGGCCAAAGAGATATAAAATGTATATTTAGTTTTGATGAAATATTTAAAATTCATTTTATGATACATGTACCAGCCTGAATGAGAAATTAAGAATTGATTTGGCTGAAGAAACACAAGTTTGGCCAATACATTTGAGTCTTTTTAGCTAAATTGCCATGTTTCCGTAATTCCTAGCACTAGCCCATTGCGATGAGACTGTTGTCAACCGTGTAGTCAATCAGCAGCTACCTAATGATATAATTTCTGAAATCACTTTGTGACTGTAGGCTTTGGTCGTTACTCGAGAACTGTTTGAGCCTGATAGAACTTTGAAATTAGTTGTAATAATATTATGGTCCAATGTAGGAACTTGGTTGGCATGATTTTTGGTGACATTGACATAATTCTCAAAGATCCACGGAAACATTTTCTATTAAGGATGACTACTCAAGAGCTATTTGAGGTGAGACTTTGATATTGCACATGATGGTGCTCCTTCATAACAACCAAATTGAGATTGTACATGATAGACCTTGACTTAATTCCCAAGGTCACATGCCGTTATGATGTTTTTGTGTCTGAAGAAATGTTAGAGTAGCCACTGTGATATTTCAAATGATTCATTTGATAACATGTAAACTGTTTTGAGACTTTTAGCTCTTTAAGTACCAAATTTATACTGAGTCAACAGCTTTTCTCAGTGTGCATTGGGTGCAGTGCTCCTGAAGCACGCCGAGAAAAGCTGTTGACGTGGGATATTCTCTCCGGAACTACATGTATAGGCATACTGGTACTTGAATTAAAGGTCTTCTTATGAGGAATACGAATCTTGGACCCTAGTGATAATTCAGACTAGTTTGACTTAAGCAGATCTAATTTAGTCATGATTGGCACTGAAAGAGTTAATTTTACACAAAATGATGGCCTATCAGGACCAGCTCCAGATTGTGCCCTCACATTGTATGACCTTCACCTAATTCAAAAGATCACAAAGCCATTTTTATTGTTCACATTTTCATTCTAGAATAGTTTAGCTATGTTTTGATATTGTGGATGATAATGGTCCTCTATAAAGGTGTAGCATACACAGCCTCTAGGTGACCCTGACTTGTTGGTGAAGGTTACAGGGTCACCTTTGTCTGTGCAGGTTAAGTAAGCTGAGCACAGGACTGCCATAGTCCACACTTCCTGTGAAATCTCAGAATGGTATCTCTTCTGAAACAGCTGCACCTGTAGCTTTTACATGACAAAGGGATGCACCTTGGAACCCCCAGTTGTTTATTTGTTCATACAAGGGAACACGACATAATTGGCAAGGTTATAGGGTAATTTTAATGTGTATGTATAACTCAAGAAACATTTGATTAACAACTTTAAAGTTAGGCAGATTAATTCACCTCCAGAAAGGGTCTGGTTGGAAGTACACACGGGTGACTTCACTTAGTTTTCAAGACGAGGTCATGGGGCAATTTTGATGTTATAATTAGATTTTTCATGATAAGTGAAACGAAAATACATTTGGTAAAGGACTTTGAAGTTAAGCAGGTTGATTCATCTCTTGAAGGCCTGGTTGGAGTTACATATAAGTGACCTTGGCATAATTTTCAAGGTCACAGGGTTACTTTATTGAATTTTGATGATGATGATGATGAGGAGGAGGAGGAGGAGGAGGAGGAGGAGGAGGAGGAGGAGGAGGATAGGTGGTACACTTGCAGATAGGCTGTGTTACAAACATGGCATCATATATGGTAAAATTCAATGATGCAGCACGTGACTTAACACCCATCCAAAAAGATCCATATACAAGGTACATGTCAAGAGATGACCTCCGTTATCAGATCATTTAATACCTCTACCTTGCATGCTTGAAATTATTGTGGATAATTTATTGAAAATACCTTTCTATGAAACCAATGATATCTGGCCCCTCTGTTTTATATGGAAAACAACATTTACAAGAGTAATGAATTTTGTTTCATGAATATAACTCAGAGCTAAGACTGATGTTGAACATCATGATGTTGGTCTGGGATGGCCAGGTTGAGGTTGCCTGTAGGTAGCCGTCACAACTCTCAGAAGATCACAGGGCCACTTAAGTGGGTTTTAGGATGATTTTACTGCTCTCTTGAGCAGCACTTAAGCTGAGACTTTCAGACTGTTGATGATGATGGGTGGTAGAGTAACCACAGATGGGCTCTGTCACAGACATAGCTTCACGTATGGTCAAGATACACATTCAGCAATGTAGCACATGACCAAAACACCCATCCAAAGAGATCCATACGCTAGAGATGACCTCCATTATCAGATCTGTTGACACGTCTATCTTGCATGCTTGAAATTACTGTGGGCAAATACCTTTCTATGAAGCCAGTGATATATGGCCCCTCTGTTTAGTATGGAATTGGAAAACAACATTTACAGAGATGCCAACATTCAAAATGCCATTTCAGGTACAAGTAAGTGAGAGCATCGGGGACAGAACCTATTTAACAAGGAATCTATAAGGAAATGCGCCGTTTCAATGCGTGACAAATACTGTAAATTGGTCAAAATTTCAGCTAATTTCAGGGACTGTCCCTGATGATGAGGGGCAGTTGACATCTCTGCATTTACAAGAATAATATTTCTGCATTTGATTCTCAGAGTCTTGGGTTTTTCCTGGCATTTATGGACTGGTGGAAAAATCCTAATGTGACATTTGAGTAAAAAATTACCAGTTCCAGCGTTGCAAGGGTTACAGTGGCAATGCCTTCATGTAAGATGCAGTAGCCATCTTGTTGATGGATCTTTGGTTGTTTCATTTGTCTTGTAGCTGTACATGTATATCCTGGGTAGAGAATCCCAAGTGGGAAATACATCTGTGGTTTTATTGCACGGCAAACACCAGATCTAGAATTTTTAAGAGGGGTGGGGTTGGGGTGGAGGTGTGGGAGTCATGTTCATGAATCGTAGAGAAAACTAATTGTGCTTTCATAGGTCACAGTGAGAAGGTGCATGTATTTCACAGATCTGCATATTATATAGGACAAAATCCTGCTTTCACAGCTCATGATTTATCGAAATGTAAATTCAAAATTCACGATTTATTGAAGTGCTGAATTATATTTTTTTCATGAGCAATATACTTTTTGTGGTAGAAAAAAAAACAACTTTAGTTTGACAGTTTGTGTAAAAAGAAACCCCAAATACAGTTCACAAAGACCTTGCATGTCCACCTCCCCCCTCCCCATGAACATAAGAAGCAGTGTTAATGTCACTCAATAGTGACATGAAACTTACAGTATTCTGCCCATGTATAATTACCACACGACCTTATAAATGGATGCTGAAATAACTTACAATATTGAGTTACCACATTGATGAAAAAGCTTAGAATACTGCTGATAATCTGTGCAATTTCCATTCATGTAATGGTTATAAAGATGTGCATGCCTTGCTGGCTTGTGACCATAAAAAACGACCAATGACTGTAAACTCGGTTCATCAGAATCCTGGTTTAAGAGATTCTAACTCCATAATGCAGTCAAGCAAGGGACAGTTTCCTTTGACAGTAGCCAATCAGGGCAGCTGCACATGATGCAGCTAAGCATTCACAAAACAAATAAAAAACAAGAAAAAAAACTGTTTCAAAGAGCATTTGGTGGAATGGTTCAGCCTCGCTGGCAGTATGCAAACTGTAACCTTCCAGCCCCAAGTGGCCAAGATCTCTTAGATATTGTGAGCAGGGAAGAGCTAAAGCCATTAATGCACCAGCTTGCAAAGAGATGATTATGGCCCCCTCATACCGTAGAAGGGGGATATAGTGAACACTTTTTATGTGCATGCGTCTGTCAATCACACTTCATGTCTGGTACGGTATATAAAACTTCTATTGGCATTTGGCTTATAATCATGAAACTTGTCACACATGTGTATCTGGTGACAAGAATGTGTCATGCATAAAAAGTAGGTCACTAGGTCAAGTATCTAGGTCACAGGGACCTATCCTCATACCGTGTCCAGCCTAAAATTCCTTTGATCTTTAACATAGTTTTGTTTAACTTTACACAGGTGTATCTGGATACAAGGATGTGTCATGCACAAAAAGCTGGTCACTGCTTGAAGGATGTACATGTAGATCACCATGACATCCTTCTTACATTATGTCTGGGCTATGATTCCTTTCATCTTTAACTTAGATTCATGAAACTTTATACACATATATCTGGCGACGAGGGTGTACTATCATGCATAAGATGTCATTAGGTCAGGTATCTAGGTTACAGTGACATATCATATCATGTCTGGGGTAAAATTCCTCTCATCTTTAACTTAGTTTGATTAAACTTTTCACCCATATGCATCTGAAGACTGTTGTGTCATGCACAAAAAGTAGGTCACTAGGTCAAGTATCTAGATCACAGGGACATATATCTTCAGGTTGTGTCTGTTCTATAATTTCTTTAAATTCCATCCTTACCTTAGATTCATGAAACTTCACATACATGTGTATCTGGAGACAAGGGTGTGGGATGCACAAAAGGTAGGTTACTATACCAATTATGTAGGTCACAGTGGCATATTCTTCTCATTAAGTAAAAAAAAAAATTATTTGTTTCCCCTAGCCGGACCGACCCATCTCTAAACTCCCTACGAACCCCCTGTTAAGTTAGTTCCGACCAAAAAAAAACAAAAAACAAACAAACAAACAAAAAACCCCAAACAAATAAACAAAACAAAAACAAAAATGAAAACATCTACCTACCCAAAATTGTGGAATATTTAACAAAGAAAACATATCAACCACCCAAATTGTCAGACTCAAAAAAAGAAAGAAACTTATGCCTACCAACCTACCCCGAAAAATTTTGGTCTGTTATATTTTTTTTGGCCTTATGTCAAAGATACAATTTCTTTCATCTTCAACATATAGGTCACAATGACACAGTCATGTAAAACTACAATGCATGTTTTTGTCCCCTTATTTTTATATAAGATATGTGATTTAGCTTAAAGAAACATAGTATACAGTTGCAACTTGACCCAAGGGTGTGACATGTAACAAAGGTAGGTCACTATGTCAAGTATTTGGGTCAAAAGTGATGTATGCATATAAAATTGTGTCTTGTCTATAATTCTTGTAGTATTTGATTAAGTTTCATGAAAATTTATGAGCATATGTATGTTGACCCTAGTTTGAGTCAGGCAACAAAATGATGTCACTAGGTCAACTCTCTGTGTAGAGTGATACAATCAGGAGTGTTACGTAATATAACTGGGTCATGGCTATTTATGTTCTTGTGTCTCTTTTCAAGAGTGTGCATTCATACCCTAATGCCACTTGTTGGGTCATTTCACAACATAAACCAAGAGGTTATGATCACTGGCACAAACTGTGGTGAAATTGTAAATTTTTACCTTGAATAACCTTGAAGTCCAACTGACACATTGACTTCTATCTTGGGAAGCTGAAGGCAAATACAGTTGGGGGAGAGGGTTAGGTTGAGATCAGAATCTCTGATTGTGTTTTAATTTTTTGCAGTAGTAAATTTAACCTGCCAAAAGCATTAATCATTAATAGTGTCCGTAACTGATCTGGCAGATTAATAACCAATGGATGGCCCCTACTGTTTACTGTATCATGGTCCCCACCTGATTACTGTAACATTGCCCCCACCTGATTACTGTAACATGGTCCCCACTTGATTACTGTAACATGGCCCCCACCTGATTACCCTAAAATGGCCCCCACCTGATTACTGTAACATTGCCCCCACCTGATTACTGTAACATAGCCCCCACCTGATTACTGTAGCATGGCCCCCACCTGATTACTGTAACATTGCCCCCACCTGATTACCCTAACATGGCCCCCACCTGATTACTGTAACATTGCCCCCACCTGATTACTGTAACATTGCCCCCACCTGATTACCCTAACATGGCCCCCACCTGATTACTGTAACATTGCCCCCACCTGATTACTGTAACATTGCCCCCACCTGATTACTGTAACATTGCCCCCACCTGATTACTGTAACATTGCCCCCACCTGATTACCCTAACATGGCCCCCACCTGATTACTGTCACATGGCCCCCACCTGATTACTGTAACATAGCCCCCACCTGATTACTGTAACATGGCCCCCACCTGACTACTGTAACATGGCCCCCACCTGATTACTGTAGCATGGCCCCCACCTGATTACTGTAGCATGGCCCCCACCTGATTACTGTAGCATGGCCCCCACCTGATTACTGTAGCATGGCCCCCACCTGATTACTGTAACATTGCCCCCACCTGATTACTGTAACATTGCCCCCACCTGATTACTGTAACATTGCCCCCACCTGATTACCCTAACATGGCCCCCACCTGATTACTGTCACATGGCCCCCACCTGATTACTGTAACATAGCCCCCACCTGATTACTGTAACATGGCCCCCACCTGACTACTGTAACATGGCCCCCACCTGATTACTGTAGCATGGCCCCCACCTGATTACTGTAGCATGGCCCCCACCTGATTACTGTAGCATGGCCCCCACCTGATTACTGTAGCATGGCCCCCACCTGATTACTGTAACATGGCCCCCACCTGATTACTCTGTCTGATTCAATACTGCTGCCATTTAACATGCAACATTATTATGAGTCCACAGAAAAGTTTTTCTTTCCATACCATCAGTTTAGAATTTTGTGAAGTTTACATGTCTATAGAAATGGTGGAATGTTGAAAAAAAAATAAATGTATGTATTTTTTATCTGGATTTCAATATTTTGTTTTTAAAATGCCACAGAAAAACTGTCCAAAAGACAACTACATGACTATAAAACTAAATATGCATTTTGGCAGTTTTCAATTAAATCATGGTATTCCATGGGAATGTACGTGTAGTTTCCTGATAAAGCCTAAATGTAGCCACATTGCTCCAATTCCAAAAACAAGTTGATCAAACTATGCTGAATTTGATTTTGCCTTTTTTCATGTCATTAATGTGTACAAAAAAAATGAATAAGGAAAAATAATTTAAAAAATTCATGCTAACATTCATTGTAGAGTAAATTAGACTCGAGGATTGGATGGTAGTATTTTCATTAAAGAGTATTGGCTTTTTGGTGAACCTTGAGACAGCTTCAAGTTGAAAATTAAGATCCATTTCATGGTCATGTTTGGTTTTGGAGCTCACCTCTTGGATACAGTCAGTCCGGTCCTGCATGTTAACAAGCTTAGTGTGTGACGGTGAACTCCCACATGTTCAGATCAGGTGAGCTGTCTTAATTGTCACCAGCTCAGTTTATGTATGATCAGTCATCTGTTGCCATTCACTAATTACATTTTTGGCTTCTTAAAACTGGTGGCATGTTGCACACCAAACTATGAAGGGAATGCAGCATTTATGACCATTGTACAATGATAAGAGCTATATTGGGGTTCCATATGGGTGACATTGACCTATCTTTAAGGTAACCGGTTTATTTTAGTGAATTTTGTCTCTTGTTTTGAACTGTTTAAGACTAAAAATTCCTCTTGATGGTGTTCCCTTCCTGCTTTAAATTGTAGATTGTATGATGAGAAAGCAGAGTATATGTATGTAGGTCATACCATGGCTGTGTGGTAGGAAAAGCTTCTTGGCACAGACGGACAATCAAATGGAAGAAGAGATTAAGTCCAACTTACAGTATTTCATGCTACAAGGCCGTGGTGTAACAAATTATGCACTACCTGACCATACAACTGTTCTGTCTCATTGCCTTCAGCCTGATGGGAATAGCTTTCAGTGTTTTTGTCCCACCCCATGAATTTCAGAATCGTGTACTACATCCAGCAGGCAAAACAACAGGTGCCCTCAATCAAGATGGCAGCCTGGCTTTGGGATGAGGGGAGTGGAGTGGACTGTCTGAGCATGATGTACAGTTAAATTGTTTCAGACAGGCAGGGCCTGCAGAGTGCTTTCATATATAATAGATCTGCTGAAGGATATTTTAACATATAATGTTAACATTCCACTGATCCTGGAATTAAATGCAAGAAAACATACTACATTCAGAAGCTGAAAAAAATAAAGTTGGGAGACTGGGAGGCCTATTCATTTAAGTTTCCACTCATTTTGATCACAAAAAGTAAGGGAGCTTCCAGTGAGCCTAGTGTTACCTTTAGGTGAATTTTTTCTTCTTTTTTTTCTTGATTTGTTAATGACAGATCCGAAACAGTGCTTTGTAAAATCACTGTTTGTTCAATATGTCCTACTAGAAGACTTGCCTGCATTCCAACTACTGTACAGATCAGTCTGCAGGCAAGGTCAACTGAGAACAGTGGCACAGCCTTTTAGTTTGGGTTAGATGTTGACCAAAAAGAAAAAAAAATACATGATGTAGACCTCAAGAGATAAGCTTTTAGGAATTTTCTAAAATTAGTATTCATGGGAATGATTTAAGAATAATGGTGACTGAATAGCATATTCAACATTTTAAGAAAGAAGATTCAAGCATTTCATCTCAGTTTGAGCTGAACTGCAGAAAAGTTAATCTATTTGGTCCAGGAATTTCCATGCAGGACCAGTTTTTACTTGGTCTGAATGAAGAAAGTCATCACAACAATGTGGCCTCGTAGGTAAATGTAAACATCATTATTAACCCTTAAACTGCTAATCACAGCTATAGTCATTTTCTCATTACCGTTAAACATGGAATGGTGAAAAGATTCAAATTTTTCAGGAAGATACCTTTCATTCAAATACCAGCAAGCCCAGTCTAAAGCAAAAAGTAGCCTTAGTCAACAGCTCTCCTTCGGACACTAAAGTGTCTCAAGGAAAGCTGTTGACTCAATCTTAAATCAGTGCTTTAAGAGTTAAGTCTTTTCTGGTTAAACGGGACAAAACCGGTTGGTGGTCAATGTAAGGTCCTTGAACGTTTTTAGCTCATTTCAACAATTTCAGAAAACGATTTGAATGAGAATCCTAAATGAGATCTATCAAGACAAAGTGCTCCATGTCAAGAGCTTTCTTTGGCATGGGTTAGGTGCTGAATGCTCAACCCACACCAAGGAAACTTGTTGACTCAGTCTGATTCAAAGGGGAAAGATATTTTGAAAAGAAGCTTTGTGGGACACATGTTATGCAGTCAACCAAATTACCATTGCCCGTTGCTTGTAATTAGTTACTGCTGTTAAAAGGAAAAACATGCTTTACATTAGAATGAAAGCAATCTTCATTGTGTGTTAGATTTGGAAGGACAGCGATAAAAGATGGTGTAAGTTATGTCATTTGATGCAAAATTGTGATGAACTTGTTAGGAGCATGAGCTAATGAAGATTGTGGCTTGGAATGGATAATCGGACCCTCTCCTTGTCAGTTTCAGGAGCACACATATTTTTAGAAGCCGATGACGCAGATTTCTTGAAGCAGATTCAGAAATTGTAGAAAGAGGAGATACCAGGTCTCCAGTGGGAGTGGAGTTTTAGAGGATGCGAGGCCAGGGATAAACTTCAAACATATAGTTTATTCACAAATACAGTTACTGCAATGAAAATTGGTTGCACTAAATCTGTCAATGGTTCCACAGGGTTGTAATATGGAGATAAGTCATTATGTAATCTCCAAAACTGCTCTGGTGTGAACCCTCTCCCTGTTAAACCAGCCAGAACTGGCTGGTTGTCAAACGTCGTCTGCTTCAGTGTTTTGAACTAATTTCAACAGTAATGAAAAAACAGTTTGACTGAGAATTGTAGATGAGGCCTATCAAGATCACATTCCCCAGGTCAACAGCTTTCCTTGGCATGGGCTATTCCAAGGAAAACTGTTGACAGAGTCTTAATTAAAGGAGGAAAGGGTTAATGTACTGGATTTGGGGAAGAGATGTTTGTGGTTCCCATCAGGGCTCCAAGACAGACTGTCAAAGTATCCAACCTTGGTCAAAGTAGGATCATTGGGGCTATAGTTTTATCACATGCAATATGTCCTAGCAAGATGTCGGCTTGGAGATGACACAGGAGTATGATATCTTACAGTGGTTTGTTTGCTTGCTTTCAACAATAAACATGAAAATGGAAGGGGGGGGGAGGGGGGTAGAGATCACAAAAAAGACCATCTATGTGGAAAGGTCAAAGCACCAAGAGCAAATGGTTTTTCGAAAATCTGTAGATGAAGTTATATTCCTGTCACAGAGAATTCAGTACCAGCATGGCCTTCATGCAATGTTTGTACCTTTCAAACTGGAGAGCTACTTGATAATTTGGAGCCCTGGAAGCCAATTCTGAATTGCAATTTAAGTGCATGTACATCTTTATGTGATTCATTAACATATCATTGAACCATTTTGTTCATTGGCCCAGGCCCAAATGAACAAAGAGTGACTAGGAAAACTTTTCCCCAATCGGCACCTTTAATCCATCATTTGCACCCATTAGGGAAATTATCCAAACCAACTGGAGGACTTTGGAAGCTTCACGATATGCTGAAGTACTTGTCAACAAAGATATAAAATGCACAGAGAACCTGTGATTTTTTAGTTCATTCAAGGCTACAAAAACACAACATTCACCACTCACAACTTTGCCATCTCAAGCAGAAAACGTGTATGCTAGTGTCTGCAATCAACATGATTGCAAATACTGTACCTGTCTTAATACCACGGGACAGGCACAAGCACACAAACTAAAAGAATATTAAGTTTGGTGTTTCATGTACAATGAAAATGGATTTTCTGGCATTTTGAGGGGTACACATTTGGAGTCTGTATTTGCATAATTTGTGTGTGTGTGTGTGCGTGCGTGCGTGCGTGCGTGCTACTTTTTTCCGCCCACCCAGTGTTAAATTGGTTGTAACTTGTCCACGTACTCTATGAACATGGGTGGTACAGCAGCTCAAACTTACTTGGTACCCAAAACTAATAAAACGACACCTGTGGCTCTGGGCTTAGAGAACGATTGTGTGATCTGTTAGGACACTTGGTTAAAAAGGTGGATGGTATGCAACATATTGCCAGTGCAGACTGGTGTTGAAAATGGCTCATGCAGTCTTGCCAGCTATCCCAAATTCCTTAGACGTCTTATCATCTTCTTCAGTCCCTTACTGGTGACTTGGTAAAACTGATCATAAAGGAAATGGTATCCTTGCATGTCAGCACCACAAAGACATGGTCACCATAACCTTTATTGTACTTTTTAAGTGAGACTCATATTGGGCCTGGCCCTGTTTCTCAATTGACTAATAAAAAATGTTGAAATCAATCTTTATTGTACCTAAGAACAAGAAATCCAAGAAAGAGCTGTGTTCTCAAGTTTCTCTGGGTGTGCAAACAGTCCATTCACCTACTTTTGGAGTCAAGGTTGGGTCAGATATGCAGTGCCCCCTAGTGGCAAAATGTGCAGTGATTAACAGTGCAAACACTTGCAGGCAATGGGTAAGGTAAAACTGTAAACTGTACACTTAGTGAATCAGAAGACCAGATTTTTACTGAGGCCAAATGTCTCAGTTACAAATGTCAGATATATCTCCAAAAGTGTTTTTTAACTTAGTCATGAAAGTTAATATAAATAATTATCAGCATATGAAGATGCACACCTTCGGTTTTGCTTGACCTCCTATCCATCTGAATTGTTTGTGCATATGTCCATCTGAAACCCTTGATCTACTGACAATAGTATTATTTTGATGTCAAAGTTGCATTGCGTTGCATATATCCACAGATAAAGTTAAAAAGGTGAATGGTCTCCTCACCACAAAGACATTGCCACATATTCTATACCAAAAACACTGTGGACATATTACACTTTGTATCTGACCAAGGCAGACATGTACCAAAATCAATTGAACTACATGTACTACCTATGTGATCAATGGCATCTGACTGCTTTGCCTACATTTATGGCAAGAAATGCTGGTTGCTGCCATGGGCTCTTATTGTACACTCATGATAGGTGCCCAGTGGTAGCCAGCACTACATTCTATGGCCCTCATCCAGAACAGCTGCATGTACCTATCTCATCTGACAAATGTCCAAGATTCTTAGAACTGTCTTGTGTACACAGCCTCATCATCAGATGCATCATACTTTATAAATGACTTGACAAACATTGCTGGTGAAACTCGTCCTGATGTACTCCGACTCGTTTGATATTTCAATCAGTATGCTGACACCTGCCAACTACAAGAAGTTACCAAACAAACTGGCAAACTACATGTACATCCAGTGCTTACAGTGTCATCACATAGCAGTGGATCCAGCCATGCCAGACTTTGTGTCCCTGAGGAACGGTGTTGAACTATCCATCTGTCTGCTGCCAATCAACATAGTTCTTAGGCTACACTGTTGTTTTTGTACAGTTCAATACATAACATTTCAGACAATTCTGGTGCTGAACGCCATCTAAATTTCCCTAAGCATGGGGGTTTAAATAAAAGTATTATTGTATTATTATTAATGTATGTGTGCAGGGGGTGGTTGCAGGCAGTTGGTGCGGGCGCCTACTGAATCATGCCGCTGCCTATGCATGGGTCATGCTTCAGTGTGTGCTGGCAGCGCCCTCTGGTCTTGGCCGCCCCTAGCATATTATGAGTCTATAATGTGGACTTTTAAATTTTTTAAGGTCAGTCCTCTTTGGATCATTGTGTCATGGTCATGATCATATAATTGTGTTTCATATATTTTGGTATCTTAATATACCAGTTTTAATTTTCCACAAGCACGGGGGTTTAAATAAAATTATAAGATTATTATTATGCCGCCTCACATTGCGAATGCTTCCTTTCTGTGGAAATTTTTAAGCAGCATTTGCAGGATTAGCTATCTACAGACCCACCCTGTTAACTAAGCCCTGGAGAAATCAGTGTCAGTTGTTTAATGCAATTTGTTAAATTCTCATGAACCTTAAATGATGTATTGTCAAAACATTTTGTGTAATTAGTTACATTCAGTTGTTTTTAGATCCCGTGCCCTTTAAAACATACTTCATTTTCAGGACAGCTAAGACACCAAAGAAAAAATCATGGTTTAATCGACAAAATGTATTTGTAAAAGGATAACAAATCATATCTGTATGCAGTGGGCATGCTATAAAGAATTTATATGTCGAGTGTTTGGGTGTCTGTGATGTTAATTGTTGAATAAACATTTGTAAGTTGACAACAAACCACCAACTCCGTAAAAGTAAAAAAAGTAACTAATTATTTGTGATAAAATCATAATTGCACTTGTATCTTAATTCTGACATATTGGCAACAAAAATTGATCCTGCAGTTTTTAGCTCTGCTGACCTAAGGTCGCAGAGCTTAAGTATGATCGTTCATGTCCCACTGTCCCTCATTCTCTCTGTCCATCATTTCATCTGTCTGTCCATAAACTTTTGGGTTGTGAGCACGATACCATCCACACTTTTCAAGTTAGCCCAATTTAACTTTCAGGACTTCTGGGGTGTATAAAAATCTAGGTCCCTTCCGATATTGATGGCGCCACCTACAATATTATGTAATACATGGTCAAAATGTGAAAATTTTGTGAACACTCTGGCATCCTTAATTTGTGATGGATCTTCACCAAATTGAGAACTTTGGAGGAGGTCAAAGTCTAACTTGCTTATGATACTGATGGCGCCACCTATAGTTTGACAGAAATTATGAGCCAAAATTGTTAAAAGATATATAAAATTCCATATTTGGAAAAGTAATTGGCTTAGACTTGCCAAATTTATAGGATATATAGACCATGTGCAGTGCTAGAATGTTATATAATATCAGTGACCTTGACTCATATTTGTGAGGTCACCATGGATGTAAATTCGAAAGATGATGTGATTTTGTAATGACAGGGTGTAGCTTGGACATCAGTGGCAAAGAGAATTGATTTTAATCTGAGTTGAAGGTCAAGGTCAAATGGCCAGTTTAAATATAGGGGTCATCTTGTGAATGCTTAGCACCCCACAGTTTTTGAGTTAGCCTATATAATGTTGAGAAGTTATAAAGTGTATGAAAATCTTTGTCGACATCAATGTTGGTGGAGCCACCTATAGTATTATGTAACATGTAGGTCAAAATGTGAAAATCTTGTTACTGCAATACTGTCCATAGTTTTCAAGTCAGCTGAATATAACTTTCAGGACTTACAGGGTGTATGAAAATCTAGGTCCGTTTTGATATTGGTGGCGCCACCTACCATATGCAATATAGGGGTCAAAATGTGAAAATCTTGTGAACACTCTAAGATCATTAATTTTTGGCAGATCTTCATGGAATTTGGTGGGATTGTTGGGGAGGTCAAAATCTGAGTTACTAGGGATACTAGTGGCACAACCTATAATTAGAGGGAAATTATGAGCCAAAATTTGCTTTAAGATATAAAAGTCCATATTTGGAAAAGTAATTGGATTAGACTTGCCAAATTTATAGGATAGATAAACCATGTCCAATGCTATAATGTTTTATAATAAATGTGACCTTGTTGCATTTTTGTGAGGTCAATATGCCTGTAAAGCTAAAAAGAGGTAATTTTATAGTTGCAGTGTGTAGCTTGGACATCAATGGCAATGTCAGCACAGCACCAGGCCCATGGGTCTCTTGTATTACATAATCTGGGTGGCCTTGATCTTTTGTCCCAAGTTCATTGAGGACATAAAATGAAAGATTCACTGATTGTCATCTTGGCACATGCAACAATATCCATCACGGGAATTGCACAAATAAGCTATGATTGCATGTGGAGTGAAGTGCCATCTGGTGGACAAAGGAGACACTAAAATCACATAAGCTTAATACGTTCAGAAGCCACTGGAGGACTCGCAACTTTGAAATGAAGATGTAGGTGCAATATAGTCATGGTGCCAGCAGAGCATTAGGTCCATGGGCCTCTTGTTGCTATTTTAGACTTCTTCTCCAGAACCGTCACTAAGATTAAGCTGAAACTTGATGGATATGTTTTTCCTTAAAGAGACAAACAAAATTTTTCGCTAGATGGCACTGCTGTGGATTCCTGATTTTTAAAGATTTTTTTTTCAATTTGGGTTCTTATCGATAAATGCACCTCTTCTGTTTTTGCAAGTCAATGGGCATTGTAATGCTAATTCACGTTTTGTACTTTTCTGAAGAAACTGTTTGTCAGATTGTTTTCAAACTTGGTGGCAATGCACCTTGGACGGTTATCTACCAAGTTTGTTCAAATGAATGATACTAAATGTTCCACAAATTTGTGTCATGGAAGTTTGATATTACATAATATAGATGACCATGACTAATTTCACAAGGTCATGGAGGCAATGCATCTCAGGAAATTAGTTTTTGGTAATAGTCAGCAGAGCATTCATGGGCCTCTTGTTTGGCTGAGCTGAGTACAGGTTGCAGAGCTTATAGCATGGGGCATGTCTTTCTGTCCATCTATTAACTTTTTTGTCAATGGAATGCTATCCACAGTTTTCAAGTTTACTTTGTATAACTTTCAGAACTTACATTTAGAGTTTAAATCTGTGGATGGAGTTTGATGTTTGTACTGGTACCAAAGTATTATATAGTATATTGACCAAAAGGTAAATAATTTATGTTCAGAGAGTTTTCCATGAAGCACTTTCAAACTTTGTAGGGATGTCCATTGGGGAAAAAAGATGAAAAGGCACCAGAATTTGGTGGTGCTACCTACAGTTTCATGGAAGACAAAGACCAAAATATGTTTTGAAAACACATTAAAGTCAATATTTTAAGACAGAAAGAATGCAGTATATTACCAAATGTACCACAAATGTGATATCACATGTAGAAGTTTGATATTGCATAATGTGGAGGACTTTCACCTACTTTCTCCAGGTTACAGAGGGAATGAATTTCAGTACCTTTTCTGATGGTCATCAATTACATATCAGCAGAGCATCAAGGCCTGGGGGCCTGCCTCTTATTCCAGAACCTTTCATGAACTGTAACAGGGCTTATTTGGTTTGTCAGTTGGCATAGAGTAACTGAAAACAGACTCCTTAAGTGATGTATGTCAACCATTTTCTGTCAAAATTTATTATTCAGTACTCTTGAAAATAAGAAAAAATTGGAGCAGACATTTGACCCAAGGTAGCTTTCAGATGGTTAAAGCAGTAATGGGTTAAATTAAGTGAATGAATGAGGTGAGCAAAATGCCCTTCCCTGAAAAGTCTGCATTTGCATCACCCATATGATCATTAGATCACCAAGAAATAGGGAAATAGATGTCTCTGATTACGGGATGATACATGTTTGTGTAGATAAAATGCCGGCTCTATCAGTAAAAGCAGAAAAGATCACAAAGTGAAGTCAATAACTATCCCACCTTAATTTCGATTGATATACGGGGGAGAGAGATCGCAAATAGCTCACCACTAGAAATACTGGTGCTACAATAGGGGGGAAATTGATGCTTGTTAAATGATACATCTTCATGAATGGACTAACGGAAAATGGAGAATTTCCGGGCTATTGTAGTGCACATCACAGCATTATGCAATGCATTGACAGCAACAGTAACTGCTTGGAAGTGGAGCATATTGAATTCTACATGTATGCACTCATGCAGATGTTTACAATGGGGATCATTTCCTTACTAAATTATTACGTACCTGTCCTTTATTTTCCTATACATACTATACCTACATGTAGGTTGAGGACCAGGATGATATTCTAAATCCTCATACAAGGACCTTCCTTCAAGCTCCAACCTATCCAGTGTAAAGTCAGTGGGTTTTGCATTGCCCTGCATTCTAAAAAAACTACTCAGTGAAGCCTTTGCCATGGCACCATGGAAGCAGTTCATTTGTGTTGGCCACAATATTAATGTACATCTTTGCTTACACGAAGGTGCAGACGAGATATCACAGATAGACCATGCCAAGTGTAATGGAAGATTACAATGGTGATCTCACAATATAGGGATGATTTATGCAGGTTTGACCGGCACAATATGATGCCAGGCTCTCTCCTTTGGAAATGACCTGTACCGCTAATGTGATGAGGAGACTCATAGGCCATATTTCACAGGATGGTGCATATTAACCCTTTCCTGGTCAGAAAAAGACACATTTAACAGCTTCCTTTGGTGCCATCTTGCATTGTGGGCATAGCTGAGCTGCTGACTTGCCATCCTGAGAGGTCAAAGAGACGTTTCCCTTTCGAAATGAAAATATTTTCTGTTAACAAAATATTTCGGTAAAAGCAGTGAAGCAGACATGTTTACATCCATGCTCATTAAACAATTTACATGGGAAATGAGTCACTCTGTGCCTGCAATGGAAATTTTCTGTTGCGTGCTTATAGATTTTTGCCACAATAATTGGTGAAAAAATTAACGACTTGGATAGGACGATTTTGTGGGGTCTTATCCAGATCAATAACATTCTCTGTGTTGTTTTGGGGAATGTAGGGTAACTGAAAACAGCTTGAGAATTTAGGCTTCTTACTTGCCAATTAGGCTTTGTGAAGGATAAGGTAAGATGGAAATGACTGTACAGGAAGAGATAGACTCATTGAGAGGAAAGTAATCCCATTTGTATAGATCTATTTAGGTAACATTGTTACACGTATTCTGTTGGATACATCCACGATTCTCCTATAAATATTTGACTTGCAACCTTACGCACTGCATTATAGACCACATCTTGTTACAGCACTTTCTGTAATATTACCACATATACCCTGTATATAGACTACTGGCTACAGGTGAGAGTCCCTTATGGTACATGTAATTTGTAGCCTGGCTGTGTATTCTCAAGCCATATGTTGTTGGTCCATATCCCGGGCTATTAACCCCCTGTGTTTTGATTTGGCTGCCTGCAGTCCCGAGTTGGTACTAATCATTAGTGAATTAACCATTCAGGCCACAAGAGGTGGGACTTGGTTCAAGATGATTTACATTCTTACAGCCAGTATGGCAAAACATGTTTGAGATTTTTATGTGTGGAGGTAGAACTGATGTATCTTTTAACAATAACAAGTATAACACAATTTGGTCATAAGGAATGATTGTTGGTGGTTCAAAATGCAACGGGACTATACCAGAAAATGTCAAATACTTGGTATGTTGTTCTACACAGAACTGAAGAGCAATAAACAGTATGAAAACATGAAAACTGGATGATACTGTCTCATGAAATTGTCAGTAATTTGTGGCTTCCTTCAAACTTGAAATCTTTAAATTCACAAGATAAGTGCTAAAAAGTCCAAAAAATATATCTAGGCCTACCGCCTTTACATTAATCCACCATAATGTTTCGTAATTGTGATTCGCATCCAAGCTGCTGTTTTCATCTCATCGATGTCCTCTGTTCAAAACTAAAATAAGCTGCATGCAAACCAAATATCATGTAGAGCTGCCATTTTGGGGTACCACACATGTTACATGCATGCCCAGACTCTGATCTGAGGGCAAGTGTGTCTACGCATGTCCGGTCTTGGGCAATCCAAGAGGTACAGGTAACATGGACCCATTTGCCGTCCCATTACAATCCTCATTTACAAACCATTGGGTGCGGAATCTGCAATTTTCAAAATGTCAGCGAAGTGCCGGTGAGCCAATTGGATATTTTGCAGAGGTAGCATCCAAAATATATGTGTGGTTGGGGTTAAGGGAAGGTTAATTTGTCGGATAAATGTAATGTACAATATATGATGGGACTTTCCCAGAGTGAGCATTATCTGAAAATGTAAATACACTACAATACAGATATCATGTTGTAGCCAGCGGTGGGTCCCAGAGCAGGGATTTTGTATCAGACACTGAAGTCGCCCTGAGGCTACGATTTAGGCAGCAGTACTAGTAGGACCTGCCATGACCCCCTGGTGTGTGAAAGATAAAGCTTGGACGAGAAGGTTGCTCAGATAGTGGATACAGGTCCAAAAGTACTGGCAGGTTTTTATATATAAGTGGTAACGAATTCCCTTCATTTCAATCAGTCAGACTTGCTCCCTGTTGTGATACCATGCTGGTATCCAAGTGATTAGCCTTCCAGCGGAAGAGTTTATCTTGAAATTAAGAATCCATTGCATATCAAAGGAAATGTGTTGCTGTCAACATTTTTGAGGACTTGTGTTCCAATTTTAGCTCAGCTGACTTGTCAGTTAGCTGAGCTTATAGGATGATCTTTCGTCCGTGGTCTGTCCATCCACAATTCACATTTTCGACTTCTCCAAAACAGACGCCAGATTTACTTCAAACTTGGTGGGGATGTACCTTGGGTGGGTCTCTACCAAGTTTCTTCAAATTGTCCCGTGAGTTTTTTTATTTTTGTATTAATTTTTTTGGTCTTTTTGGGGGCAAATCTTAAAAAATTTTCTCTGAAACCACTCACCCAATTGCTTTGATTTCACACAGGAACACTTCTAGGGACTCCTTGTTCTTAATTTGTTCACCAGGTGGTGCTGCAATTAAAAAAAAAATTATGATTTTGTGTATGGGTTTGCTTTTTTTAGCTTCTCCAGAACGGTGTCTACCTATTTTGTCCTATCACAAGTTCACAGAACCACATGTACAAGTGTGATGAATATCTAGGTCAGCTGATCATGGGCTGTTCACACAGCACTTTTGTTCCAATGTGGGTTCTTATTGGTAAATGAACATTTTCTATTGATTACTAGATGCAAGTCAATGGGCATTCTAATGCTAATTCACATTTTGGACTTCTCTGAAGAAACTGTCTGTCAGATTGACTGCAAACTTTCTTGCAATATACCTTGGGTGAGTCTCTACCAAGATGATTCAAATGGTCGTGCTCCAATGATTTTTGTATTTTTTATGTTTTTTTTTTTTTGAAAATCTTTAAAAAACTTTTAATAGGAAAGTTTCACATGAAAATTTTTTTGAATGGTTACAACTGAAATGACTGGTAAAACTTGGTAGTGATGTACCTTTGATTAATGTCTACTTAATTTGTGCATGTGGTCATGCCCCAGTGTTTGTTGGACCTTGACCTCATTCCCAAGGTGACAGGACATTTGATATGAAATTTACTGTTCATTTGTAGGGATGTAACGATTTACTGGTGCATCACGGTACAAGAAGTCACGATATGCATATCAAATCATGGGCCTGTGTATTGCAAAAATATGATACACATGTTTTGTCGGCATGACAGTTTCAAGACATATGGAAAAATGTATGAATGTATTGTTGCAAATATTCTTATTACCATATACCAGCAAAATATGTTCAACAATAGAATGAGGACCATATATATGTCAGTTTTTATTTATTTTATTCTCTGGTGTCCAGTCCAACTGGCAAAGAAATAGTTTGGGATGGGAGAAGTAAGTGGCAACATGGCGGCCGGCAGCAGTGAATGCATTACCATTGAAGTTTGAACATTCATTAAAGGCCCTAAATATCAACCAACACTTCCACAATGCCTACAATTTTATAGATGTTGATATCAAGCTGTTAATGACCAAGCCATGGTGATAAAATCCTTAAAATGTGCAGAGTAAAACCCAAATCCACACATGTGATTTCATGCAGCCATGTGCACTAGTAGTCAAATACTGTGACACCATGCTGTAGCTATATCAGTTCTGAATAGGGGGCAACACTCTCATCTTATCTGTTTTGCATTTTGCTGTCTGCCAAAACAGCATTGAAGAGTTTCAAGGCTCGGTAGGCCTACATTAAGCCTGGTTTCATTTGATTTCAAAATGAATATGTAGATGAATAAATAACAGCAGGATAAGACATAGTACTGTTCATACTAGTTGTAAAACAGTGGCCCATAATATCATTTGACAGCAATTTTGTTGGAAATATCTAAAGCTTAGTTAGATATGTTTTTTAAATGATTTTAATTAGTGAGACATTGAGTTTGATAGGCTCCACATGATCATGATGACAGCAAAGAAAGTAAATGGTAATGATATTTCACTTGCACATTTATCATAATCCGGATCACAAATTTTTAAAGAATATAAAATTGTAATAAATTTCATTGTAAGGCATTTCAACTTTTTAGCTTTACATTTCTGAATTATTTCACATTTGAAATATTTATCATGTTATTTTACATAAGCAAATATGAAATTTATCTTTAATTAAAAAAATTAAGAGCATAAATTCAGAATAAGTGATGAAAGAATATATAAATTTAATTTAGTTCCATCATTCGGTTGCATGTATCGTATTCTGTATCATATCGCGACCGTTGTATTGAGATACATTTTGTTCCGTGAGAAAATGTATCATTGCAACGCTATTCATTTGATAACTCAAGATCTGTTTGGAGTTAGGACCTTGATGTTGCACATGTTAATGTTTCTCTATGAAGGTCAAGCTAAGACAGTACATCAGTGACCTTGACCTCATTTTTGGAATCACAGTGCAACATACATGAATGCTATTCTTCAGTATAACTTGAGAACTACTTGAACTGGGACCTTGATGTTGAACATGTTAGTGTTCTTCCATAAAGGTCAGACTTAGTACATGAGTAACCTTGATTTTAACCCAAGTTCACAGAGCCACAAGTGTGATGAATATCTTTATCAGCTGAGCATGGGGTGTTCACATTGCCTTCTTGTTTATCATCAAGGAGGATAGAGGCAATTTGTCCCCCCCCCCCTTTTTTTTTTTCTTTTGGTCACACTTTGGCCACAGCTAAATTTTAATGATTTGTAAGTCTACCTCACAAATTTATACAGAAGTTGATTTTTCAGATTTCTGCTTCCATCTCATAAATGTTAAGACTGCCTGTAGCGAACAGAAGGGGTGGTAGTATAATATGTAGAAAGATGACCTAACATGTGAGGCTGCCTGTAGCTGACAATAATTCCTTTACTATTTAACTTAGATTAATGAAACTTAACACACAGATGCATCTACCGAAAAGGGTGTGTCATGCACCAAAAGTAGGCCACTAGGTCAGGTATCTGGGTCACATGACATATCCTTATAAAATTGTGTCTGGGTTGTAATTCCTTCATTATTTAACTTAGTTTCATGAAACTTCATACACACCTGTATCTTGACCTCAAAGTGGGTCATGAAACAAACGTAGGTCACTAAGTCAAGTCACAGTGATACAATCATGTAAAACTACATTACACTTCATGTCTGAGCTGTAATTCTGTTGTCCTTTGAGTTAGATTAATGAAACTTTTACAGAAGAACCTGATGATTGCTCAGGTTCCTATCGAAAACCAGCTTCCTCTGATTATTTTTAAACCTTTCATGAAACATTTTATGTATTTATTTGAAGGCTGTCTGAATATCATTGACCCTGACCATGTTACTGTGATATCTCAAAAAATATTGACTGCAGGTTTCCCAATTGTTTGCCAGAGATGCATCTTATGATAGACCAGGTTCCTATTTGAAACCAGCTTTATCTTTGTATTGATAAACTTTTAATGAAACTTGAAAGTAGTTATTTCAAAGCCATCTGAGTGGCATACAAACAAACAAACAACATTACCATAATATCTCAACAAGGATCCATCGCAGCTTCACCAATTTTTCTATTTTTGCACATTGTAATGGACCACATTCCTATGGAAAACCAGCTTTCTCTTGTTATTTTTAAACTTGATATGATATGAAACTTTTGAAGTATTTATTTGAAGGCTGTCTGAGTGGCGCACAAGTGGACAATATAACCTCAATATTTCAAGAAGGATTCACTACAGCATCATCAAATTTTCAGTGCAGTTACACCATATTATAGCACCTGCAAAGTCTCACCCCCCCCCCCCCCAAATAAAATGTATAATTGAGGAAAAAAGATTGTGGGCACCAAGGGTAATCTGTTCACTGAACGCTATTTTACTATATATAATGCTGATCTCTCAACATGTTGCAAGGTAATCCTTTCCTGGCTGGAGTAAGACAGAGTCAAAAGCTTTCCTTGATACTTGTTGGGGTGTGACAATGGCCAACCCATGCTATAAGGAAAATGATTGGCCTGGATATACGGTCGTGGGAGCTAGGTCTTATCTACAGTACTCAGAAAAATTTGTTGCTGTGAACATGAAATAAAAGTAAAAGCTTTAAAGCAGATGGCAGTTTACATCCAGACACTTCAGGTGTTACAAGTGGGGAAGGGTTAAGATACTAGAACTTGCTGCTTGGAAAATTGGAATGTGGTTAATGACTATAAAATTTGGTTATGGTCTGAGTGTCTGCAAAGAGAGACAGACTGAGACTGAAAATTATTTGATACATTAACTGCATTAAATTCCTTATTACTGCCTCTGCCACTTACTTAGATGAAGTTGTGATTTATGATCATGTTTGTGGGGAACAAATAACAGATGAGATGAAGTAGGTTTACTCACAAGATAGGGTTCCATGTAGGCAATGTGAAATAGCATACTGAAAATATAATAGTCTTGAAAATTGCAAATTAGAGGAAATATCAAGGATTTCTCTTAGATTTGAAAGATGATAGGCAGTGGACAGGATGATGCCAAAGTTCTTTCTTGTACCCCCTGCAAACAAGGTTTTGGGGGTGTACTATTTGCAGGTCTGACTGACTGACTGTCCAGTGACATGTCTGTCCATCCAATTGTCTGTCAGGAGCTAAACTCCTTGCAAGCAAACTACAGTGGTACCTGCTGTCAAGGCCACCTCTCGTAAAAGACCACACTAGTTTTTAAGACCGCCAATTCAAGACACTGATCTTTAATTTCTTTGCTAGCTTACCTGTAGTGAAAGACCACCTGCCATATGTGACCGCTTTTGTCCGGCATTAAGGGTGGTCGTAAATAGCAGGTTCCACTGTATCTCATTATTCCCAGGCCCCATCAAAGTCAACTTTACCTCTTTTGTGCCTTGAAACAATTTCTAGACCTTGTTATATTTTTGTAACCTTGAGCTTATTTTCAAGGTCACAGGAACCATGCGTGTGTGGAAGGGCAGGTGCCGAGTTTGTTGGTGATAAGTGTTCTACTTTTAGGTCAATATGTAAGGTATATTACAAAAATAGCATATACTATTATGGAAAAAGGTGTAAAGTGGGCCACCTTTCTGCATATAATGCGAGGAAAAGGCTGAATATGTGAATTACTAAGACAGGATGTCACGCAGGCAAAATGATTACTGGTATTGAAAATGAAAGCCTGTATTATTCTAGATGATAGTCATGCAGATTACAAATATATATGCAGAAACAAGCCTGTAAGCTTGCAGAAGACATTCAGGATGACAGACAGGCACACACATCTAGGTGAATGAACACTGCTCCAATCATCCTGCACACAGTAGCTGTAATCAAAAGATGGGGCCCCAATGGCTGAAAATTGAGGTGTTGTGTTCCGTGATGAAGTGGCTGTCATAAGATAAAGGAAGGCCTGTGGAAGGTGTCAAGGAATTGCTGGCAGGCTATTTTGGCTGTCAAGTGTTGGAGTGTTAATGGTGTTTCCACACACACACACCCAGTGCTATTGGGAAGCAAAAGTAAGGTGATAATGGGGCCTTGCTGCAAGGACAATGGTTAATTAACCAGCCACTCTAAATTAACAGTTAATATATTTGCATGCATGTTAAATGAAACAAGGCCAAAGAAACACCTTGCTCTAACCAAAGCTGAATGGGTGATAAATAAATCATAGTGACCACTAAATATGTAAAAGTGACCTCATATCTAATCAGCTGCTTGATGCCCAGCAACTTTTAGCACTTGTGTATTGTATCTGAGAGAAATCTGTTACGAACTTCTTTCATATATTGTCAGCAATCTGTTTGTGAACTGTTTCAACACTTTGTGATGGCAGCAACTGACAATGGTGCTGGAGTGTAAGCGATTTCTCTTCAGATAAAGAACTAAGTGTTGATTTGTTTAATGTTAATATAACTTGTTTCTCATATTAGGGATATAATTGGTATGTCTGTTGTGCAGATATTCAGACTTGAAAACTGATTTATTTTGGTAATGTACATAACATCAATTCAAGAAAAGTGAAAATGTTAAATCTTATTTTATCGAGTCATCTGACACTGAAAAGAGTTTTACTTATGTAGATCATATTCATATCATTGTTACAATGTATGTTAAAAATTGTACACTCCATCTTTACGCATGCCAAAATGTCAATCTCACTTTGACATTTTGCAAGACTTGGACAAGAAAACAATTCAAATTTAATTAGAAAATGTACATAACATCATTAAAAAAAGAGGGGGAGGGAATGATGATGATGATGATGATGATGATGATGATGATGATGATGATGATGATGATGATGATGATGATGATGATAATAATAATAATAATTTATGAACCTCATCACTGGGTAACTTTAACTTACACCAAAGCATGTCCATATATAGATATAATGTACATAACATTATTCATTAAAAAACAGCAAAAAAAAACCCAAAAAACATTTGTATAATTTGAAGATACTTGATTTTTTTTAGCTCTGCTGACCTAAGGTCCCAGAGTTTATTTGATTGCCCATGTCTGTCTGTCTGTCCTTCTGTCCATCATTCCGTCCGTCTTAAATTGAGTTATGAGCATGATAACTTTGAAAAGTTTTGATAGTAGCCCCATATAACTTTCAGGACATATCATATGTACATCAAATCACATTGTGATTAAGGGATTCACAGTAAACAAACATTTAAAAAAAAAAAAAGAATCCACACATAGATACCTACCTTACTTTTTTGTTTCCCTGCAACATTGTTTTTTTAGGCCTCACCAACACTACTTGCCTGGCCAGGACTTAGCAGAATATAAATGCTAATATTGTATAGCACTACAGTCTTATTTTCAAGTTCCTCAATAAAGTTACCACCTGTAACATGGTATTCTGACTCATAGTCACTTAGCTCAGTTGAATTACTAGTCAGGCTGAGCTTTTAGGAGGCTCAGTTGACTGTCGGTTCTGTCAGTCTGTTCACAATTCACATTTTTGACTTCTCCAAAACTGTCATCCACATTCACTTCAAACTTAGAGGCAATGTACCTTGGGTGGATCTCTACCAAAGTTGTTCAAATGGTCATGCTCCAGCAATTTTTGGATTTTTCATGAATTTTTGGTTCCTTTATTGGGCAAATCTTAAAAAACTCCAAAACCGCTCACTGGTGTTTATCACATTTTCTACTTCTCCAAAACAGTATGTCAGATTCACTTCAAACTTGGTGGGGATTTGCTTTGGGTGGGTCTTTGCCAAGTTTGTTCAAATGGCCATGCTTCAATGTTTTTTACATTTTTTATAATTTTTGTTGTTGCTTTTTTCAGGCAAACCTTAAAAAATCTTCTCTGAAACCACTCACCCAATTGCTTTAATGTCACACAGGAACACTCCTAGGGACTCATAATTCTTAATTTGTTCACCAGGGGGTGCTACAATTTTTTGGTTTTTTTTAATGATTTTTTGTGTGCTTTCACTTTTTTGACTAATTATGCAGAACCATCACTCAGATTAACCTGAAACTTGGTGGATATGTTCCTTGTGAAAGGTTCAAACAAAGTTGTTCACTAGGTGGCATCACTGTGAATTTTGGACTTTTAATGATTTTTGATTCAGGTACTTATCGCCAAGTGTACCTTTCATATTGATTACATTGTAAGTTAATGGGCATTCTAATGCTAGTTGACATTAGAAATACTTCCAGATGCCATATGCACTCAGGTTTAGTTCAACACAGGTCTATTCAGTTACAACCTTGATTTTGTGAATAAGCTTGGTTTAGCTGAGTATGGTCTGTTCACGCTGCCCTCTAGTTGGTGCAGATGTCTTATTTAATTTGGGGCCATTTAAGCAAGCAAGGAAATTAGAGTCAAAACTAGGTGGCCACCGGTACTGGCAGTTATCGCTGTCGCAAATTTAATTATTCATGAGGTGTCTCCTTCATTTTCAAGGCTCTCTGGCACTGGATGACTGTTGTCAACAAAGTGAAACTGACATGTTCTGGTTTCTTCTTGAGAAGATTCTCTGCCCCATATAACTTTCAGGACATATTATATGTATGACAATCTAGGTCAAGTTTGATAATGAGGTCATGACCTACATTATTACATAAGATGTAGGTCAAAATATGAAAAATTTGTGGAAACTCTAGCATGCTTCACTTTCGATGGGTCTTTGTGAAACTTGATGGGAATGCTACTGACCTAAAAATCTTGAATGTGTGTAATACCAGTGGTACCACCTGTGGTATTACAGGAAATAAGAGCCAAAATGTAATGAAACATGTTAAATTCAATGTCTCGCAAAAATAATTAATTGAGCTAGCTTTATGAAATTGATGGCCAATATGCTTCATGGGAGGTGCTACATTGTTATACAGTATGAGTAACTTTAACCTATTTTGTCAAAGTCACAGAGGATTTAAAATTGAAAATATGATATGATTGAAATGTGCCTTGTTATACATGAAATAGCAGGGTGTAGCTTGAACATCAATGGCAAAGAGAATTTTTTTGGTGATGGTCATCAGATTATATGTCACAGAGCATGGGCCTCTTGTTGTGAATTTGTGTTCAGTTTATTTCTAACTCGGACCGGTTTTTGCCCTCTTGAGGTGGGCTTCACAGTAAGTAAACTAATGGTTGCTTGTCACGACTTTATTTAACCTAAAGTAACACCGTCCTTGCAATGGGAATTACATTGCAGGCACGACGCTGTCAACATTAAGTTTCAGGACCTTCAACAAGTGACATGTTGTGATATTCATATTAAAATTATTTCAGTGGTCATTTTTTTTGGACATATATGTGTATCATGTAATTGGAGGGAACAGAGGTTTGTCCCCTCTATATGCGTATCATTTATTTAGAGAGAACAGAGGTTTGTCTCCTGAAGAAATTAGCAAACTGTTATAAAACAGAAATATTGTGTTTCTGTTGTGTTAGTGTTATGGGAAATAGACACGAGAACTGTAAATTTTCAACAGGAGACTTGGCAGTTTCTTAATAACATTCAGACTTAAAAGGTTCCATTGTGCAAATTTGATGGATCTAGTGATATTCGCTCCGGAGTCAGAGTGTCTGTGTTTTTGAAGCTCCGGAGGGCTGGGGATATGTTTCAAGATCTGGACCATTACACTATGTCCCTGGTGATCTTGTTTGGCAAAGCGTCTGCTGAGTGGTTGGGTTACATCCCCTCTACTGATGTAATACAGGTACTCTCTTCATCGCTTTATCAATGGGCTATGTGTTTGGCCCATATATTGTTTTTGACCTTTGTCGCAGGTTTATAAAAAGACTAGATTGTTGTGTCTGCATGTGCCACCTCTGGGTGTTGTATATCTGCATCCAGTGGTTGTGCTGACAATCAAACCTGTGGTATTCATTATTGTACAGTATCTGCTGTTTGTCTTGTCACAAGGGTTTTGTTCTGTGACACCTGTAATAGATGCATGTTTTCTGGTTGGAGGGTATTTTGTTCAGGAGCAAACCTATGTGCCCTTGAGGTTTTAAGGTCTTCTCAAAGATGGGAGTATATTTGGAAGCTTGAATAATACTCCAATTCTCAGAAATGATTTCTTTGAGAGCAGGTAAAGCACTCAGCAGGATTGTACCTAGTAACAGTTTGTCATTGTTCCATATTATTATGTTGTTTACTGCGATGAATGGGAAGTAAGGAGAGTCGATCCAGGGCCCTAATATTATCCTTGTCAGGGAGTCCATGAGAGTTGTCATGGGGTATCCCCATAAAGTGTAGTTCTGTACTTTATGATTTTTTCTGCATTTTTTCAAAGTCTACTGGTACAGTGCAAATTCTTTTGACCCAGACTGATTGGCTGTATGGGCCAGCTGTTTTACTGTGGTTTGGGTGGGCTGACCTATAGTGCAGATTTGTATGTGCATCTGTAGGTTTAGTGTTCAGTGTGCAGTGTGGTGTACAGATTCCTGTTTGGATCCAGGCAGACTAGGGTGTCTAGAAAGCTAAATTCTTTGTCACTGGAGTTGACAGAGAATTTTATGGTGGGATAAGTTGAAGTTATGCACTCCATAATTCAGCTCGTGTCCCCATGGCCTTCCCATTTATTTGGAGGAAGTGTTGATCACTTAGCTGAGCTTTTTTGATGGTCCACCGACTCCATCGCCTGTCTGTCTGTTGTCCATAGTTATGTCTCCCCATGATCTCATGGGGGGACATAATGTTTTTGCATCCATTTCTTCTGCTTCTTCTTGTTCTTCTGTTCCTTCTTGCTCTTCAACACATCAACGTGAAAGCAATAACTCCAGAAGCTTAAGAGCTAGGGCTTTCATATTGCGTAGGATTCTGGTCCTCTGTATGGGCTCAGTCAAGTTTGAAGATGGGTGATGTTAACCAAATTCCCAAAGGTCACAGAGCCACATTAGTGAATTTGGTTTCTGCACGATGACTTGAGAAGTTTTGGAGCTAGGGCTTTTATATTGGACAGGATGGTAGTTCTCTATAAGGGCTTAGTCATGTAAAAGGATGGGTGACCTTGACCCCATTCCCAAGGTCACAGAGCCACATTAATCAATTCAACACATCAACATGAACAAACCAACTCAAAAAGTTATGGAGCTAAGCCTTTCATATTGTACAGGATTATAGTCCTGTATGAGGGCTCAATCAAGTTTAAAGATGGGTGGCCTTGACCAAATTCCCAAGGTCACAGAGCCACATTAGTGATTTTGGTTTGTGCATGATAATTTGATAAGTTTTTGAGCGAGGGCTTTCATATTGCACAAGATGATAGTTCTATAGAACGTCTTGATCAAGTTTGAAGATGGGTGACCTTGACTCCATTCCAAAGGTCACAGAGCTACACCCTTTTTGTGGGTCAAAGCCATTATTTGTATGAGGAAATTGTAAGATTTGTGAAGGCTGCAGCTGGTAAGGGCATATAGGGAGACATTTGATTTTCTGTTGGAAAATCAGCCTGTAGAATTCAGAAAAAATCTTGGTGACCTTGATCTATTTTTCAAGGTTATTAAGCACTGTTGTAAAGGATAGTAAATTGAATATGTTGAGAAAGAACAAGGCTAATGTTACTAAAAGCACCGCCAAAGTGTATCATGAGGAAGTTTAATATTGCACAATGTGAATGACTCTGTGAAGTTCACAGAGTGCACTTTAGGAAAGGGAATTTTTGTGATGGTCATCTGAGAATTTGTCAGCAGATTATTAGACCCATGGGCCTCTTGTTTTATGTATATTTGATTGTTAAGGCTGCTGATCACTACCGCTCCTTAGGGATGATACAGGCTGGGCATACCTATTCAGAGGTGGCATGTCAAATGGGTTAGTCATTCCATCATCAGCAGGCTGGTTGCTTGTCAGTGGGAAACAGGGTCCATAGAGGACAACTTCCAGGACATGAAAAAGTTACCACAGTGGCACAAAATAGGCAGATGGGATCATCTCCTCCATCTGTAAGACAGATTTCAGCCAGCAAACTGTACAGCCAGAGAAACACTCGGAAGATGCAATGCCTGCATAAACAGTCCAACAGTAAGCAAGGACTGTGGGAGAATCATTTGAGAGCCAGAACACCTTTCAGGTCAAGTCAGTTTCCCCGTGCTGGCCAGCACAGCCACCTGGTATGGTCCTGCCAACATGCCCACTGGAACCAGGCAGAGTGAAGAGGAATCCTGGCCTTCCACAAATTTTGTTTTTGCTTGAAGAGGGCTGATGGATGGGAACATGTGGTGCAGACTTGATGAGACTCAGGGAGGTATGCTGAGTGCTGCATGCATCAAGCCAAACAGGGAGGTGGTACCCACCTGATGGTTTGGGCTGGTGTGTCCATGCAAGGCAGAACGCTGATGGTGGTGATGGATGGCAATTTGACCGCTCAGTGGTGTATTGACAAAATTGTTCTGCCATATCTCCTGTCCTTCATTCAGTTCCACCCAGACATTGAAATGTTCCAGCAACGTAAGGCACATGTGCACATGGCCATGGTGTTTCTGAAGGCCCAGCGATGTTGGTGTTTTGCCCTGGCCAGCATTTTCCCCAGACACAAATCCTATTGAGCACCTCTGGAACCAACTTGGCCAGTGACTTTCCACAAGGAAGCCCAACCCAACCAGCTGACAACACCTGATGCAAGCCTTAAGGGAACAGTGGGACCACATCTCCTCAAAACACAGCATCTGATCCAAAACATGTGCCACAGATACAATATGTATGTAGCTGTTGGTGGTGGCTGTACACACTACTTGTGAAATTAGAGGACACTTCGAAAGTTTAATCAATAGCCAGTGTGTTATGTCTCAATGCACTTGAACATTATAACAGGGACCTGTTATAGATTGACTACCGACGGGAGCGCTAATCCCTTTAGTGGTCAGCTGGGCGCGACGACTACAAAGCGTGTTCACTAGCGCCGCTCAAGTTAATCCCCCCCTGCTCAGTCCGTTTGTTGTTCCATCTATGTTTCCGCGTTCTGTTGTATCGGGTTACATACATCAGGCTTACATCGGGTGTGCTATTGTACCAAGTTCAAAAACGGAGAGTTTTATGCATGCGCAACCAGTCTCATCGTTTGAATCAGAACCGTGCGAGTCATCGATGTGTTTTTCGTTGAAATCGGCCGATAAAAGGGCTAGTTTTTGCATTTTTTCTGTCCAAAATGATGCAAAGTTAGACAACTTGCGTGCGTAATAACTCCTTACGCCGTAATCAGCAATAAAAAATGTAGTTTTAGATGAATAGTGTATGCCGGTAGGATCATGATGGTGGTTTCATTTCTTGTAGCTGAGTCCGGCGTAACGCTAAATTTTGACTTTAAAATGTGGAACACTTTGAAAATTTTTGCAAATTTCAGTCGGTGACGCGATTATTCTCGCCTTTCATCGCGTGACCTGGCCCACGAGACTGCCAGCGGCCAGCGCGGACCGTGGTGTTGTGTTTGTTCAGCACTGAAGGTGCTCGCTCAAACACCCGATCACTTGAGCAGCGGCAACATAGATGGTACAAAGGGGGCCCCGTCGTTGGTAGTCCATCTATAACAGGTCCCTGATTATAACTCCCATGGCCCAGTAATGTGATAGAATGAGTAATGTATGAACACATAATAAAAACTTTTTTTTTAACATAAGGCCTATTGTGCATTTTCCTTGACTGAAAGTATATCACCAATGGGTCAGATTCTATTTATCTCTGCATACATGCATGTATATATATGGCAAGTTCTCTCCCTTTATTGCATATATTCATACATAGATACATCATTTTGTTACATTGAATAACAAGTGTGAGTGGTCTGTATGACAGTAAAAACAAAATGTGATGATTTATTGTCATATTGAACCACATTGCTATATTGTAGGACTCTGTGTGGCGTGAGAGTCATGTTACAGTGCACAGCGCCATCTGAGAATTAGTGCATAGCATACTTCTGTCAAAGTCGTATCATTATGATGGAGTTGGTTTGAATGACAGATCATGGAAAGCCGACAAGTCACAGAAACTTCTTTGGTGAAGTGATGTTTAAGGGATCAACATGAAACGTGACAAAACAGCGACATGATGGTTTCAGTTCTCAGGATCTGGTAGTGACTCTTTAATCTGGAGTTTCAAGGCACACCCAGTGTAGATATTCAGACTTTGATGTACTGCTTGCTCTGTACCTGTGCTGAATAATCAGAAAACACTGAGCTAACCAAAGGTTTTATTCTTGTCCCAAAGACAAAGTCATTTTCTGCCTTGTCAGGATTGTGGAGGCATCTTAGCATATATCTATTTTTTATTTTATATAGTACTATTAAATGGGTTCAGAAAGTCCTTGTAAATAACCATCACATACTCAAGATGAGCTCCTTTCTATTTCTGATCATCAGTCTCTTCGGAAGCATTGGTTCAAATCCCACCAGTGCCACCACGCCATAAATGAAACTAGTGACCATGGCAACTTCTTCAGCTGATGATTTAATACCACAACAGGGCATGCATGCTGACAGAACAGAGACAGAAAATGGACCAAGAGCAAGACATGGTACCTATATGGCCTTACATGTCTATGGTCTTACAAGGTGGCACCCCTAAATTGAATTTCCCATAGGTGACCATTATAGCACATCCTGGAATATCTAAAAAAGAAAGCTTTAACTGTGAGAAAGACCATGCATGCTTACCAATCAAGTTAAACTCTTATTTACAAAATTAAAGGCCTTAACATAGGTGATAAACACCAAACTTCAGACCCACAAGCCTGATACAGTGGTACCTGCTCTAAAGACCACCTCTCGTAAAAGACCACACCAGATTTTAAGACCGCCCTTTCAAGACACTGGCCTTTTATGTCTTTGCTAGCTTACCTGCAGTGAAAGACCACCTGTCATATGTGACTGCTTTTGTCTGGCATTATGGGTGGTCTTAAATAGCAGGTACCACTGTAGCTGGCAAAAGGATGTCCTACAAGTCAAGGCACCTATGGCCTTATATCATAGTAATGTCTATGATGGCACTGAATTTTTGACATGCTGTCTATGCACAGCATGAAAACATTGAAAACAGTGAAACTTGTACATCATGATTTTTTGATAATGCAGGTGTGGAAATAATTTTGCTGGTTTGCTGTCTTGCATTGCCACTGCATGTTAAACTCATGACAGTCAAATTCTGCCGCAGAACCAAGTTAGAATTCCTACATAATTCTGTGCTGTCTAAAAGTAGACAGTTGTCAATCATCAACTATTTAAGTGGTTATTTTTTGTTTAGACATTCTATGAGATTTGTAGCTCTTCTTATGATAACATGTAATAGGTCAATAGTTGTCCTTGAAGTATGAGTCAGCGCTTAGTATGTTACTTGCAGCAAGCTCTTGACTCAGTATGACCCCAAGTTTATTGGGTTAACCCAGTACATCATATACCCTTGTGGCTGTCCTTGTGGCTGTCCTGTGGTGAAAATATTAAAAAAAAAAAAAAAAAAATAGCTAGCTGTCTGTACATTGATTTGTTGTCTAGTGAAGGAATGGTGAAATTAGATCCTAAAGTAGTGATTTCATATTCATCAGCATGACAATAGTGGAGCTAGGTGAAAGCAAGAGTCCCTTTGACACACATTACATTTACAGAAAGTCTGTACACAAGGTGTTATACTGTAACAAGTGTGGGCAGTCATTGTACAGTACATGTACAGGCAGTCTGTGTATATAAGGTGGTATACTGTAACAAGTGTGGGCAGTCATTGTACAGTACATGTACAGGCAGTCTGTGTATATAAGGTGGTATACTGTAACAAGTGTGGGCAGTCATTGTACAGGAAGTCTGTGTACACAAGGTGTTATACTGTGACAAGTGTGGGCAGTCATTGTACAGTACATGTACAGGCAGTCTGTGTATATAAGGTGGTATACTGTAACAAGTGTGGGCAGTTATTGTACAGGCAGTCTGTGTACACAAGGTGTTATACTGTAACGTGTGGGTAGTCATTGTAATTGTATAAAATGGAGAAATTGGAGTGTTGTGTGGGAATGGGATGGTAAACATGGAAAAATGTAAATTTAGGATTACAAAAATAGGTATAGAGACTAGTAAACCCCTTGGATCCCAATTCAACAGCTTTCCTTCTTGTGATGCACCAAGTGTTCACCAAGGAAAGCTGTTGACTTGTGGCATATTATTTTGAATAACAAAAAAAAAAGCAGATGGCATTTTTGACAGGACACATATGCTGGAAATTTTTAATGGGAAAAAAGCTTGATTTTGATTCTTCAGCTTTAAGACTCTGAGGGTTAAATGAAAGAAATGCCAAGGTACTAGGGTAACACCTCCAGCGTACAATAAATTAACTTGTATATTATGTATATGGAGCATTTTGCATGTTCCTAATATCAGCACAGTCAGGACGACATGCAGCGATTCTAAACTGTAGAGTGAACCAAATTTTATTACATTGCCACATTTGATTACAGCATTGATTTATTCCAGTTTTCCAGACAGTTGTCACTTCCTGTCGGCAAAGTGTTGATCTATATTCCAGCTATAATGTAGGCTGTAGTTTATGGTAGAAGCAGAAATGACAGGTCTTATCCTGATAAATGATAATGCAACTGAGCACTATTCAGGTAAAAGACTAATAAGACTTTGCACATAGTTTATGGACAGGTCAGATAATTGGAGGTCAGGGGGACTCTTGTGCATCCTTTAGTGTCCAAGAAATCCATGCAAGTGGATTCTGCAGTTCTTCATTCTTTTGAGGGACTTGAGTCTTGTGGGGATACCATTAAGAGCTGTTCAAGTACTTTGTTGGATTGGAGTGGATGGGGATGTTCTTTCTTGAGCACTCAATGTCAAACAGTTATGTGTATCATCCTTTGCATGGACTGATAGTGCTCAACTGGTAGTGAGGGCAAACTTACTGATGAAGCAGATCGTGGGAAAACAGGAGAATGTTAATTTTTAATTTATGTACATGTATTGGTAACACACACTCTTTCATAGTGATGGAAGAACCATATCAGTGGCTGCCATCATGTGTCAGGTAGCAAGACATCTTTTTACATGTAATACTTCATTATGTCTCGGTGCCAACCCAGACATTTTGCTTTTCCAAGAATTCTTTCTTTCTTTCTTTCTTTCTTTCTTTCTTTCTTTCTTTCTTTCTTTCTTTCTTTCTTTCTTTCTTTCTTTCTTTCTTTCTTTCTTTCTTTCTTTCTTTCTTTCTTTCTTTCCTCCCTCCTTCCCTCCCTCTTTCTTTCTTTCCAAATTTGTCTGGAGTTTTTCTGAGATACTATTATTCTGAAAACCACTGAACTTGCCATGGTGACTGACCTACCAGTGAAATTGTGCACCTGGTTCGGAATAGTCTTTAAATTATGCAAATTAGGGGCAATAAAAATTTTAAAAGACTCCATATCTTCCAAACTATTGCAGATAGACATAAAATTTCAATGTGCATATATAGGCTTGTGATGACTGCCAATATAATGGAAGTAAGTGAAAGTTGTAGATGTTCAAATTATGATAATTAGGGGCATTGAAAATTTTAAAAGTTGAATATCTCCAAAACTTTTATAGATAGAGATGCCACTCCAACTTCAATTTATAGGTTGGTGGCAAAGATGCATTGAATGAACCATGAACCAAAGTTGTTGGAGTTTAATGTATGCAAATTAGGTGAATATGTAAATCTTTTAATATCTTCAAAACTATTATATATTGAGGTGCCATTCCAACTTCTCTTTATAGGTTTGTGACACAGCTGCATCCAAAGAACCATGATCCAAAATTGTATTTTTTTAATTGATGCAAATAAGATGAATACACAACATATAAAATCTTTAAAAACTTCAAAACTGGTATACATAGAGGTGCCATTTCAACTTTAATTTGTAGGTATGTGGCATAGCCCCATCCAGTTAACCATAAACCAAAGTTGCAGGCTTTAAATTGATGCAAATTAGGCAAATTCACAAAATTAAGATTTTTGAATAGCTTCAAAACTATTATAGATAGAAGTGTCATTCAAACTTCACTTTATAATTTTGTGACATAGGTACATCCAATGAACCAAGAACCAAAGTTGTAGCATTTAGATTAATGCAAATTAGGTTAATACACAAAATTTAGATCATGTTGAATAATGGCAAACTGTAGCATTTCAAACTGTTCTCCTTTTGAAGCCACTCAGACAGATTTGCTGTGAAGCAAATCTTCGTATCTGGTTACAAAAACTAAAATCTCCTGCTATGACGTCTGAGTTGAAATGGCATACAAGCATACATATTTTGGGAGTGAGTGTGTCAAGTTGACCTTTATTTGCTATGAGCCCAGTCCATTGATATTTCTGTTGATACCTGTAAAGTCATCCAAATAAAAGCTAATGTAATAAACAGAATGGATGTTTAATTCACAGGGGATTCCTGTTGGGGCAGGCCCTCCACCTTTCTGCTGCATCCAATTTGTCAATTATGATTGCCCCCATTTCAGGATTGTTAAAGGATAAAATCATGAGTTACCCGAATTCTGTTCAGCCAGAAAGATAGCCTGTACATGTATTATCATCAGATAAATGGACTTCATGTATGTGTAGATACTTGTCAAGTCCATTGTACACATGTTAACTGTGCCCCCAGCTATGGGATAAACAACCAACTACTGGAGGCAGGATTATATGTGTATTGTGCATGTATTCATGCTTTAAGAACTTGAGATCCAATTATGAGTGTCTTGCTTGAAACAATTCATGCATGATTGGAGTTGTTCCCTGATTTCAGGTTACACAAGTAGTCTGCACTGTCAGTTGCCTCACTGGACATGACAAAATGTGTATGAAGCCATGTGCTTTGGAGTTCACCTGAGTCAATTTGTGTTAGATATCTTGATGATGATGATGATGATGATGATGATGATGATGATGATGATGATGATGATGATGATGATGATGATGATGATGATGATGATGATGGAAAATTAGAAAAGAACATTTACTTCACAGCTAACCTGCATGTGCTTACAAATGCAAAGTATTTCAAAAATCTGCAATAGAAAGAAGAAAGCAAAATGTCTGTTTTTTGGATACAGACAAAATATGCTATCAGCAGATGACAGCACTTTCTGGTATTTAGGAAAGGAAGCTGATACTTCCATTATGAACTGTGTGCCCACCAAAACTAGATTCTGTGAGTTTTGTTGTCTTTATGGTTCCTGCAGTCTCCAGTAGGTGGCATTAATGCAGCTGTTGTCCTGGCTTAGTGAATCTCCAAGGGGAGCCATCTATTTGGGGTATGCTTAACTGGGCAGTGCTGAAACTGTAAGTAGGTTCAAAAGTGGGACAAAATGAAACCCTCAAAGAACACGAGGTTCCAAAACTCATGAAATTTAACTCCTTTCTTTAAAGTCTCCCGACCTCCCGAATCTTGGGAAAACTCCCGAATTATTGATTTTTCCACAAAAAAGTTGACATGTGGCATAAGTTGTTGTGTTGTGACAGTCTTTCTGTGTATGTACTGCTAACTGACTGTAGTTAAAGACCATCTTAAATGCATGTTCCTATTCCCTTTCTTACAGCTGATTTTTGGAATTTGAAACCACCAGAATGCACCATTTTATCTGTATAATTACAAAAATGTCTTGTGGTGGCTGAGCCCTCCCATCGTCCCTGCAATCTCCTGAAATCCAACTGATAAATCAGGGACATCACCCTGAACTGGCACAAAATAACTTGGAACCTCTGAAAGAAACAAACACATTTTGAAATTAAAAGCCCTGACCGGTAGTGGACATAGACTTTTACTGAAGTACAAGCGTGTTTGTAGTTCCAGAGAAAAAGCTGGCCCTGGTCAACAGCTTTCCTGGGCCTGTTTTGGGTGCAGTGCTGTTGACTCAGTCTGTTACTTGGCACTGCTAGGGTTAAGATACACTGTAGGTCTCTTTTTAAAGTTAACTGTCAGCTGTGGTGGAAATTTGATAGTGAACACCATAAAATGTGTTTTACATCAGATGTGTTCATTAGCTTACCGTGACTTAATGGTGACCATGCACATTTCTCGGCTCAGCTGACTTGTCAGTCATCCACACTTACTAGGTTGGCTATTGTATACTTGTCAATTCACCTGATGATGATGGGAGTCTCCCAATTTTCAGCTATCTAAAGGTTGTCAAAACTATTTTGAGGGAAAATGGCCCATTTTTGTTTTCATGCACCTCTTGCTTGGACTTCCTGATTCAAACATTTGGATGTTGACACCAGTGTCATTGTCTGTCAGCCCATGGGTTCATTCAGTTCACTCATGTATTCTCCAGTTCACACCAGTTTGGTGCCAGAGACATTTTTTGGGGGTGCACCATACCAGAAGGGAACCCCCATTGTTTTATGTGCTGCCTGTCTGCTCTTGTTTGCGGATTGATAAACAACCTTGACCATTTTTGTATCAGTAAAGCTGTAGCTTGCAAGATGATTACTCTCATCATCTGGAGGATAAAGGAGCTGTGCCATACTACAGTGGTCCCTGTCACCAGAGACCACCCCTACAGCAACAAAAAAAGTGGTCTTATGAGACAGGTGGTCTTTCACAACAGGTAAATTAACATGGGAAGTGTAGGACTTGGGGATCTGGAAAATGTTCTCTCATGAGAGGGTGGTCTCTCACGACAGGGGTCTCTCATGACAGGGACTACTGCATATCTTTATTTTGGTGCTGTCACTCTGTTATGACTCAGAAAATGGTAAAGGTATGTAAATATTCTAAATTTACCATTAATTATGCAAGCATAATGTCAGATAAATCCTCAAAACAGGTGTGAAATTGAACCCACATCTTGAAGGGTTTTTTTAGTATCCTATGTGCTTATAGAAATTTTTCAATCAATTTTTCATTCCCTTCAATTCCCCTTCAAATTGTTCCTTAGTGTAACCAACAGCCCATCGCGAAATTCCTTGCATAAACTTCAGTTGGTTTTATGAAATTTTCTTTATCAATATGGCTGGCTTATGGAATAAAGGTAGCTTTGGCAAAATTCTGAAAATTGAGCTTCAAAAGTAAAATGTGTAGAGAAACTTCAGAAAATGCAAACTTTTAATCTGAATACATGACAAACATCTGAGCAGTCTCAGTAATATTGTAATGTATGGGCAGGATTTAGTTATCCCTTAACAGTCTAGGAAATACTATCTGTACCACAGGTGTTGACATGCACATGCTGGACACATTTACAAAAGGTGCTCAAGTTGATGCAGAACGGTGGCTCCACAGAACAGGAAATGAGTTGAACATTTAATTACCTTGCTTAGTGTTGCACAAAGGCTGTTTGTAAGCACGATCAGGTGAAAAGTTCAGACAATGTTCAACCATCAGTCCACAAAAAGAAAAATTATGTTTCCGGTCATGCATGGGTCAGTTTTAAAGCTGAAGAGCAGAGGTTTTCTTTTTTTCAGGGAAGACAAAAAACTGTGTAGCCTGCCATGCATCTTGTTTGCTGAGAAGAAAAAAATAATGCACAGGAAAATTGTTTTGTTACCTGGTCAATCTGAGTATAAATTTTAATGATAAGTAGTTATTGTAAGCCCAATATGAAAATACAGTTTGTTTCCAGTTTCCTGTGGAGCAGGTTCTCAACCCCCAACCCTTAAAATTTCTCTGTTTTGCTGAAGAAAAATTGAATCATGGCCAGTGTCAAAAACTGACATGCAGTGGTAGTTACTGTAAATTGTTTTATTTTCACATGTTTAAGTTTTCAGTTTTGTTGTTGTTGTATTTTTCACTTTCCACTGTAGTTTTAACTGCTCTATTTCAGATATAATCTCAATTCAAACAAGGCGAAAATACTTTTTCACTGCGTTTTTATTTTCACGCTTTGTGCCATCAGCAAAATAAGCAAAAGGAAGAATACAGCAAAATTAAAGCAATTTACAATAACAAGGAGCCGAGCTTGTCAAAATGGCTTCAGCTTCATCCTTACTGCTGCTAAACTATATATATTTCGGAATGGTTGCATTGTTCAGAAGACAAGTAATAGAGATAACTCAAATGATAAGGGAAGTGTCAAGTATGGTAACTATTCATTTCTCACTTGAACATCAGAGGTTTACGCTTGGCACCTAAAAACAGTACAACACATTGTTGTCATGAACCCAGGAGGGTGGGTACCTCCTTGCATGAACCATGTGTCATAACTCAGGCACAATGTTAAAAAAAAAAAGTATAGACCCATATCTTTTACATGGATTGCAAAGCAGGCCAAGCCTGTATTAATCACTCTCCATGGCACAGATCGTGGCGTATACTTCCTACCTACATGTTTGGTGGAGGAAACCAAAGGACTCGGAGAAAACCACCGTGCACAGTCAGAGTGGTAGGAACTCTTTCCACATGCTTCCCCGGCCGTGAATCGAACCCGGGCCGCAGAGGTGAAAGGCGAGCGTGTTGCAGCTCGGCCAACCGTGCACAATGTTAAGTATCCAATAGGCTTGATGGTATTGCTGGATTCTCTCTGTCTTATTCCATCTATAATATATGCTTCCCAAAGGTCTCTCTTGTCTGTTTTCCTGTACTAAAGATGTTCCTGTGTCTCGGAGGTTTCCACAACATTGTAGTTGTTCCTGTGTCTCTGAGGTTTCCACAACATTGTAGTTGCTCTGTGTGTGAGTTTTTGTGCTGTATCCCATGATAACTTTCGTGAATTTCATTCTGTGCCCATATAAAGAAAGGTGAAGCTCTGAAGATCACTAACATCAGAAATATGATTACATAGGCCTGAAATTTATGGGCACTCGTCATTGTTTTGATATGATGTCATGGTGTGAGAAAGGTCTACCCAATGAATTTTAGGCCTATCATGTACCTAAGCAATGGAGAGGCCTAGCTTATGATTGTGGTTTCCCTGCCCCACTCCTAACATCAGATCAACACATTGATAAATGAAATGTGACCCAGACTTCTTTGGTGTATTGGGATACTGTGTTACTTACTTTTTGAGGATGAAGCGTCAGTTGCATGTAAAACAGATACTTCAGTTCATGAATCACATGCTTAATTGCCTGTGCTTCCGGTAGCTACACAGACATCAAGACAGTTGCCATTGGACCAGATTCTTTCTTTATGTGTCTCAATTAGCCACAGTACAGGTGTCTCCTTCAACTTGTTTTCAGCCCAGTGAAGGTTGTGTCCAGGGCCATGCCAAGTGTACTGTCATGTACTAGCTTGCTCAGCTGAGGTTGCCAAGTGTACCTTCATGTACTAGCTTGCTCAGCTGAGGTTGCCAAGTGTACCTTCATGTACTAGCTCAGCTGAGGTTGCCAAGTGTACCTTCATGTACTAGCTCAGCTGAGGTTGCCAAGTGTACCATCATGTACTAGCTCAGCTGAGGTTGCCAAGTGTACCTTCATGTACTAGCTCAACTGAGGTTGCCAAGTGTACCTTCATGTACTAGCTCGCTCAGCTGAGGTTGCTAAGTGTACCATCATATGTACCAGCTCAATTGAGGTTGCCACATGTACCTTCATGTACTAGCTCAGCTGAGGTTGCCACATGTACCTTCATGTACTAGCTCAGCTGAGGTTGCTAAATGTACCTTCATGTACCAGCTCAGCTGAGGTTGCCACATGTACCTTCATGTACTAGCTCAGCTGAGGTGGCCAAGTGTACCTTCATGTACTAGCTCAGCTGAGGTTGCCGAGTGTACCTTCATGTACCAGCTCAGCTGAGGTTGCCACATGTACTAGCTCAGCTGAGGTTGCCAATGCTGATCCACATATCTAAAGCATCAATGGTCAAAGTAAGATTAGAGTAAACCCTGTGATGACCACTAATACAAGAAACCATTGTCTTGTTAACTCATTCCACAGTAATGATGCTTTTCCCGCTAATATCTTAATGTTGTCTAGTAATTGTATTTTACTAATTTAGGGATTATTGTTCAAACTTTTGGATGAAACTTGCATGGAAGATTATTCCAAATTATATGCCCATGGTCAACAGCTTTCCTTGGCGCGCTGTGGGCACATTGCTACCAGAGTGCGCCAAGGAAAGTTATTGACGCAGTCTTCTATCAGCATGGAATGAGTTAAAGGAATTTTTAATGGGGCTTCAGAGTAAATTGGAGCTCACAGTACAGAGAGAGTTCTTTATGCTCTTGTTATCCTTCGGTACATTGGTTCTGTGCAATAACTTGAGAAAAATTTGTAGAAAATTATGATTAAATTTGCACCAGCTCCCCACCTCAATAAGACCCTCCTTGGGATTGCAGATAGGTGACGTTGACCCCATTTACATGGCACAAGGCCATGGGAAAGTAATATGTCTTAGTGCAACTGCTTGAGAAGGATTGGACATTAGTTAATCTAACTTGGGTCAGATTATGCATGGTTGATAGACAGGTTACCTTGACCTCATTTGGAAGGCAAGCTGTTCAAAGTAAATCAGTTTCTGTGTGTGAAGAACCAAGAACGATTTGATGAAAAGTGATCAAACATGAACAGATTATGCATCATAATGAGTCATCAATCGGGATTGTAGATGGGGTCACCTTAACCTCATTATCAAGGTCACAGTGACAGGCAAAGGGAATTGTTTCCATGTAATAAGTTGAGATGGATTGATGAAAACTAGTCAAGCTCAGATTTTGGGTTTTTTCATGGCTTTGCTTGGGTTTGCAAATGGCTAAAGTTGACCCTATTTTTAAGACCAAAAGATTGTCAAATATGTTGAAAGGAAAAATGTTTCTGTGTGCGATAATCTAAGAAGAATTCCAGAAAAATGCTTGGGATTGTAGATGGATGGTTTTGATCATATTGCAGAGTCAGAGTTTCACTTAAAGGAGATAAGATTTCATTAAATGGCTCAAAAAGGAGCAGGCAAGAATGGATCAAACTTGGTCCAGTCACATTTTAGAAAGATCTTTGCTGTACAATTGAGGTGAACAATCTTGGCCTTATTTTTAAGGTCACAAATCAATGACAATGTGTATGATCTTGCTGTAATCCAAGATAGATTACATACTATGTTGATATGGCACTCGCACATAACTACCTCCATTGAACCATTCTTTTTTAGGAATGGGGATTTGGTCGAGTGGATATGTGCGTTTCCCATTTCAGCTAGGCGACTGGTGCCAAAGGTTGCAGGTTCGAGTCCCGCTCGTTCCGAACATGAAATACATTGGAAAAAAAAAACATTGACAGTGTGGATAAATGGGGTGAGGTGGGGAGTAACATGTGATTTGTCCCGGAAAACCAGTCTTTTCTAGTTTACATTGTATTAAAGTAAATTGACCTGCATGACGATTTGTGAGACTGTGAGAGAGTTGCCGTCACTTAACATTTCATGCTGTATCTCATCCTGTACATACATGTCATCTATTTTCCTGGAATTAATTTACAAACACATGGTGCCACTGAGATCCCCTATATCCTAAATACTGGAAAGAATGAAAAGGGACACATGGATATAAATGTCCATATTTTATTTACGGCAATATATAAGATACAAAAACATGGAAGAAAGTAATTTTTCTGATCAAAAGTTTCTTTTAAATCACAAAATAGAATATATTCGGTGTGCAGGATATGACAGTCATGAAGATCAAGTCAGCATTCTTCAGCATCAGACACTGAAAAACAGCTTGGTATTAGACACTTTGCTAATATCACTGTGCACACTGACAGGTTTATGAACCTTTTATAACTGTTCTTGGGATTTTTTTGCACTTTGCTTGATGAATTCATGTGAAAAGTTGCATATAAAGTTGGCTGCAACGACTCTGTTTTCTTGCCGTCAACCATGATTACTATCTTGTATGAATAGTGTTTGCAGGGTTTTACCTAGGGTTTATTATTTAATTTTCCTGGGTACTCCTTGTATATATTTTTGGGGGTCCCATACAGAAAATGAGAGTCCCATGTATTATCATGCCTTGACAATATAATACTCTCAAGGCATGTATTTACTAATATATGGTATTGGTAAGTATCATCATAGTTGAATTGAAAGACCTTGCCTTCTTTGAAGGATGGCTTGACATTAAGGATTTTGGCCACTTGTCCCAGGATAAGTTGGAGAGACAATTACTTGTTCCCCTACAAAAGTCACTTGTCCACACGAACTGAATTTACTTGTCCCATGTTTTTGCAGCATAGGCTCTAAATGCAAATTTATTAATTTGTGAATACAGACCTATATATCCTCTTCATTTGTGATATATTTATAATTTTTTTTCAGTTTTATTCATGTGCTGTTCTTTCACTATATTTTTATGATTACACATCTGTAATATGTGAAAGAAATTCACACTAACAGTCTGGAAGTTGACATGTTGCATGAAATTAGACCCACAAAAGGTCTATTGGTTTTATTCCAAACAAATTGTAACAGTGTTTGTGTTTGATATGTTTGATTTTAAAATCAATTTATCTTGTGAAGTGTTGGAGTTTGAAATACTTATGTTGGGCCTGTCTTTATTCATAGAATTATCAAAGATAATCTGGCACCTGTCTTTCATGAAAGTTTGTCATTCAACTTTCTTCATACCCTTCATCCCAAGCTACTAAATTCCTCAAAAAAGTAATTTTTCTTTGTTATTTTACTGTATTAATCAATGAATTTATTTATTTTTATGTTCGGAAGGAGTGGGATTCGAACCTGCAACCTTTGGCACCAGTCGCCTAGCTTAAACATAGCATAACTGCATATGGTACTTGTCAAGAGTTACTGATTAGTGTGTCATCTAGTGTCATTTTGAGGAATTACTGAAAATGCCATGTGCTTCAAGCTGTGAATGTGAAGACATAGCTCCACACTGTTGGTACTTCAGGATTATACATAGGAAAGGATTCAGTGAAAATATGTTCAATGTATATAAAAAATGGATTACTGCATAAGCAAAGGGAAAATTTGAAGCTCTGGTGAAGCTTTTAAAACATCATTATGTAAAAGCCCCTATTATTGTCCTTCATGATCTTTTTCCGTGTTGCATTTTAATAATAAAATCACTGTTTATTTCACATCTTGAAATTCCCTCTGTTGTTTGAGGTTGCAAGATATTTTCTCTCACAGCACAGTTGTTTTCAAGATAAAATGTATCATCTGAAGTATAGAAGTGCCAAATAAATTGTTTGTTCACTGTCAAAAATTTCAAAATACTTGTGTTTTGGTCAATGTTTTACCAGTCAACAGTCATTATTTCTGCATCCCACAGGACACAATGACATAAATTTTGGCGGTCCCAATGACTGTTTTGTGCATAAAGGACACAATATATTGCATCAGGTAAAACCCAGCAACATTTGGCAAACAAGCCAGTTTATCCATGGTTTCTGCTGGGTCCTCTAGATGTCGCTTTACTGCTGTAAAAGATTGGTGAAATTTTGATTTTGAGTTAAGACCCCTTTCCCCCTGTTTGATAGTGTATCCAAATTTTAGAATGGATTTATTTGTACATGATCCCTGAGTGTCAGTGTTTGTTTTTGTACTTGCAGGTGAGTGTTGATAAAGATCATTCAAATACTACCCCATGGTGGGAAGTGCAGACAATCTGTGCTGGAATCTTTGGCCCAAAGAGTAAGTCATTTTGAAATAACAATTTTTCGGTCAATGTGATTTTGACTGTTGTATGCCCAAACTATATGTAGTTCTGAATTCTGTACCTGTACAGGTTTATATACACATAACAAATATGAAGACATCACCCACCCATCATTTTAAACTTTTTGAACCTTGGGATTTGAGGACAGCCTTCTTTTTAAGACAGATGTGGCCCAAAAAAGAATTTTTTCATTTCCAAGTTATATGTACAGAAAATGAGATAGCAGATTTGAAGGTAAGTAGAAGTGCCCCAGTCACTTATTATGATCATAAGTGTATTCAGTGAGTGAGTGCCCAGGGACCTCAAACATATATGGTGAGCTGTTTTAACATTTAGTCCTAATTGGCGATATCACTGAATAATTTAGCAGTACTGCTAAATGATTTGGTGATATTGCCAAATTATATAGCGATATGGTTGAATATTTATGATGTCCCTGAATGTTTAGGGATATCACTAAATATTTAGCAATGTCTCAAAATCATTTAGTGATATGGCTAGATCATTTAAAGATATTCCCAAAATCATTAAGTGACATTGGTAAATAATTTGGCGAAATCTCTCAATGATATAGTGATATCACTAAATGATTTAATAATATCGCCAAATAGGACTTAATACCAAAACAGCTTGCCATAAATAGACACTGTGCTGATGTGGACCAGAGAAGTGGGCCATAGAGGGTCCAATAGTCTCTGTGGCCATGTTTTCCTACAGGAGTTGGATTGAAGTCTTATGTAACAGAACATCATGACCTCGGCTGTTTTGACACTCAAACAATAGAGAGATCGACCAAGGATTGTATTTTTGGACTGCACTTCTTTAGTAAGGTCTGACAAAAAGTGACATGTTCTCATATAAACTACCATGCAAACTGGATGGCATGACATATCACTGCTTTCATTTTTTCCCCATAAAGTGATCCATATTGAAGATATTCAAGTTTTAAAATTTCTAATGCTGCTAATTAGCATAATTTAAATTGCTACAACTTTTGTTTTAAATTCATCAGATGCGCACTGGTCAATAACCCCTAATAGAAGTTGGAATGACATCTCTCTCTATTATACTTTTGAAGATATTCAAGATTTAACACTTCAAATGCCCCTAATTTGCATAATTTTAAACATCTGCATTCCTCTGTATAAAACAGTCAAACTCCTTGTATGGAGGTACAATCATGCCAAGTTTCTATGTATAATAGTGCCCTAGAAAAGTGTTGGACAAATTTGCAGGTAAAGAAGAAAGAAAGAAATAAAGAAAGAACTAGAAAGGAAGATTTGCTTTAAAGCAAATCTGTCTGTGTACCTTCCAAAGTTGTAGATATTAAATGGGACAACTTTTGTGCTTTGGTACTTCACATTGGATTAAGCTTATGGCTGGATGAGAATTTCCAAGTCCAAATGACCTTGCTCTTTGACCTTTACAGGTTACATGTAAATTGCAAAAATGTACAGTGTTACAATACCCACAATTTAAGTCCGACATCATTAGAATTGGATGAAAATTGGCTGAGTTATAGCTGAGTGAAACTTTCAAAGGTCCAGATGACATTGACATTTGACCTTCAGGGGTCACATGTAATTTCCAAAATGTGCAGTGTTTCAATAGCTACAATTTGAGCCCAACATGATCAAAATTGGATAAAAATTGACCAAGTTATGGCTAGAAGAAAGCCACCATTGAAAGTGGCCTTTGACCTTGAAATGACCTTTGACTGTGAAATGACCTCTACCTGAAGTGGTCCTTGACCTTTAAAATGACATATTGGCTTTATAATGACATTTTGACCTAAAACTGACCTTTGACCTTGACATGACCGTGACATTTGAGATGACCATTGCCTTGATATGATCGAACTCCAATACACTTGGAACTACATCTACTGTAGTACATAAGATATTGAAGATTTAAAAATTTAATGAGCCCTCATTTGCATAATTTTGAAAAGCATGACTCCTTATCTTAAAAAGACCTGACTTCATCTATAGAAGTATAATTGTGCCAAGTTTGGAGTTTCTACATGTGATACTTTTCAAATGAAATGTCGCACAAATTTGACGGTAAGGAAGGAAGGAAGGAAGGAAAGAAAGAAAGAAAGAAAGAAAAAAAAAAAGAAAGAAAGAAAGAAAGCAAGAAAAACAGTATGTCTGTTGGCACACAGACATTATTAGAAAAGATTTGCTTCAAAGCAAATCTGTCTGTGTGCCTTCAAAAGTTGTAAATATTAAATGCTACAACTTTTATCTTTTAGTAGGTCACACTACATTAAACGTATAGCTGGATGCAAATTTTAAAGACCAAATGACCTTGACCTTTGACATTTACAGGTCACATGTAAATTGCGCAGTGCTACAATACCCTCAATGTAAGCCCAACATGAACCAAATTGGATGAAAATTGACCAAGTTATGACTGGATGAAACTTTCAAAGGTCCAAATGACTTTGACCATTAGAGGTCACATGTAAGTTTTAGAAATGTGCAGTGTTACAATAGCTACAATTTGAGCCCAACATGATCAAAATTGGATAAAAATTGACCAAGTTATGGCTAGAAGAAAGCCACCATCGAAAGTAGCCTTTGACCTTGAGATGACCTCTACCTGAAGTGAACCTTGACCTCAAGAATGACATTTTGGCTTAAAATTGACCTTTGACCTTGACTTGACCTTTGACCTTGAGATCACCTTGACATTTGAGATGACTTTTACCTTGCTATGATCGAACTTCTATACACTCGGAACCACATCCACTACAGTATATAAAATATTGAAGATTTAAAACATTAGCCTCATTTGCATACTTTTGAAAAGCATGACCTCTAGTTATAAAAAGGCCAGGAAAAGGAAGGAAGGAAGGAAGGAAGGGAGGGAGGGAGGGAGGAAGGAAGGAAGGAAGGAAGGAAGGAAGGAAGGAAGGAAGGAAGGAAAAACATGTCTGTGTTGGCACACAGACATAATTTCAGGAAAAACAGAAAAGTATGTGTTGACACACACACATTAATAAAGAACTTGAGGAAAAACAGAAAAGTGTGTTGACACACACACTTTAATGACAGGAACTGAATACCAGTCAGAGAGATTTTCTCTACTCATCAGTGGTTGTGATGGCCACTGGCTTCTTGAGGTAATCAGGCACAGTAATAAGAGACACTTGGGAACTGTGTCTTTTTGTGTACTTGGTGTTCGCATCTGTTTAGTCAGCCAGAATGTGGCTCCATCATTCATATTTCAGGTACTTCGGTGCGTATACATCAACCATAGCCGTAGTATCTTCCTTGATGCATTCAGAAGGTTAAACAGTGTGTAACTCGACCTAACATGACTGATGAGCCACTTAAGGGCATCAGATTAACATACAGTTTCCTCTTCTACATGACGTCACATAGTGCAACTTTACCATTATGATTACAGCTGCTGTTTTGAAGCTGTGCAAGCTGAAAAGTAGCTATTCATTTTTATTCCCACCTTTGCATTTATTGTTCAAGCAGGTAATTGTTTTCCTCTTGTTTGTTTGTCTGCCTGCGTCCATCCTTCTGTTCATCCAAGTCTCACTCTTGCAGATGCAAGAACTCAATTTTGAACAAATTTAGCCACTGATGTGAAACTTGTACAGTAGTACCTGCTGTATGTGGCCACTGCTTCTGCCAAGTGAAAATGGCAGCAGGTGACCTCTGACCACAAGATGAATGACCAAATGTATGTACATATATGTAGTGGTATATGCTCTGCTTGTTTGTGTACAGTACACTTTAAAATGTGAAATACTGTAATACAAGTAGGCCTAAAGTAGAAACCAACTAAATGAGGAACCAAGTCGCAAGTAGTATTTAAAAAATGAAGAGCCTCCCCCGACGCGTTAATACTGTATTTATGTCCATGTATTTCTCATTTGTAAGCATATTTAAACATGAAAAGTATCAAATTAAATAAATAACAAAAAAATTCTTCATTGTAAATAGTTTTTCATGTATGAGAAAGCATCCAAACGGGCATACATGTACTGAAAATAAAAATTACTTTCCAAGGTACACTATACAATATACAACAGTTGTGCTACAACAGTCAGCACAACTGAGTCCAATTTCCACTGCAGACAAAAAAATGGGTCACCAACTGGGCATGGGTCACCACTAAACCTTTGACCCAGCTGTACTTGCTTGGAAATGTGTCTTTACCTTTAAAAGTGTTCCCAACCCTTGTAAGCTGGGTTTAGCCTTCACCTGGCATGACTCTGCCATGGTTATTTGTAGACCAGGACCTGGTAGTGACCTTGGTAAACAAAGAAAATTTGGGATCAAAGTTGTGGTTAAATTGAAGCAATTTTGGGTTATTTCATAGCCAATTGCATAAAAAGTAAAAATTGGAAGTTTTGCCTGCAAGGGGGTGGAATTGTATCCCTAACATCATATATTAACCCCCACGTGAGTTCCCTGCTAAAGCACTTGTATACCTCATATACCTGTCTATAATGCCTATTACATGTGTTAAACAGTGCAAAAAGCTATTCACGAGTGCAGTAAAATACCGTATTTTGTACCTTCAAGTTTTCACAGAAGCACTAAAAACACAATGCCCAAAATTTCACATAATGTTGTTATGTGGGTCTGTATCATATGCAAATTTGATGATTGTGTCACCAATACCCAATATGATTTAGAGGTGTTGAAGTTGTGCCTTTTATTGTCCGTAGCTAATTTTAATGAGAGACATCTCCAATTTGGCTATTCCCAGAGTCCTGATATTTTTTACAATAGTTGAACTTTTAGTATAGATTTTGTGTTCAACACAATATACAGAAATTAAACAAGTCTAAGATGGGGTGGTGGAATGCATTTGTTGAAATGACATGGAATGACCCAGGTGTCTGTACATGGCAGGTCAAATACCATTGCAGAAGGCTCCGCACATTTGAAATGTGACTGCATGGTCACAGCACGTGACTGGCCACTGCAGGGGCCAGCCATTGCAGGTACTACTGAACTGTAGAAGCAGCTTCATTAGGAATTTGGCTGAGTTCTACATTTAGCGATCTTTGACATATTTTTAAAGTCGCTATGGGTCATCATATTTTAACGCTGGCTGAGGGGGTCTTAAGGTCATTCTGACTGTTGTATTACATGTATATTTTTGCCATACATCAACACAAAATAGGCCTGCACAAGTAAAACACGCTTCAGGTTAGCAAAATGCATACCCCACCTGTACAATTAAAGGTATCCAATGAGAAAAGAATGAGGGTGGTAGTCATATCTCACAGACTTATAGTTTCAAAAGTGTTAAAGTCCAGATACATGTATTAGGCTTGCTGTCCATGGCGACATAAATGTAGGCCCCAACAGAGAAATTGCAGACATCAAATCTATTATGATGGTTTTTTTTTTGTTTGTTTTGTTTTTGAGGGGGGAGGGGTGATTTGAGCAGGCAAGGGTTATGGAGAGTTTTGTTGTGTTCCTAACATTTGTCAGTGACCAGGCAGTGCCATGGACATGTTGTAGTCATAACTGTGCAATATGTTCCATGAATATCCGCAAAGAAAGGTTACCTGATATACATGTAGACCATGTATTCCCAATGATGCATTCAAGGCTTATAAATTGTGCTGTGTTTGGCTGACGTCAAGGGTCCAATTTAACAGTGCAGGCCTAGGTAGGCTTGGACAGACCCATGAGGACCATGAGTTTATGGGGTCCACTTTAACAGTACAGACCCAGGTAGGCTTGGACAGACCCATGAAGACAATGAGATTACACTGTGAAGGGTCCAATTTAACAGTGCAGGCCTAGGTAGGCTTGGACAGACCCATGAGGACCATGAGTTTATGGGGTCCACTTTAACAGTACAGACCCAGGTAGGCTTGGACAGACCCATGAGGACAATGAGATTACACTGTGAAGGGTCCAATTTAACAGTGCAGGCCTAGGTAGACTTGGACAGACCCATGAGGACCATGAGTTTATGGGGTCTACTTTAACAGTACAGACCCAGGTAGGCTTGGACGGACCCATGAGGACCAGGAGATTACTCTGTAAAGGGTCCAGTTTAACAGTACAGACCCAGGTTGGCTTGGACAGACCCATGAGGACCAGGAGATTACACTGTAAAGGGTCCAGTTTAACAGTACAGACCCAGGTAGGCTTGGACAGACCCATGAGGACCAGGAGATTACTCTGTAAAGGGTCCAGTTTAACAGTACAGACCCAGGTAGGCTTGGACAGACCCATGAGGACCATGAGTTTATGGGGTCCACTTTAACAGTACAGACCCAGGTAGGCTTGGACAGACCCATGAGGACCAGGAGATTACACTGTAAAGGATCCAGTTTAACAGTACAGACCCAGGTAGGCTTGGACAGATCCATGAGGACCAGGAGATTACTCTGTAAAGGGTCCAGTTTAACAGTGCAGACCCAAGTAGGCCTGGATGGACCCACAAGTACTGTGAGATTACAATACAACTCAACATGTGATGCACTGGCATGTAATTAAATGTTTGTTTGAGCTTAACATAAAGACCCAAGAAGAGAGTTTCAAAAGATGCTTGCTCTGCAGTCCTGCCTGCCCACAGGCTCTGTCAACTGTCAGACAAAAAAAAAAAGTTGAAAAAACTGGTGAAAATGGACAGTAAACTGTCAGGGCTTCCCATACTTTGAAGGGTGACAATCTTCAGAGAATCGGCAGTGTACCATGGTTCCTTCATTTGAAGAAATGTCAGGATTTGGACTTTTATTTATCCAATTTTTTACTTGAAGTGAGGAAATTTAACAGCTATGATTATGGATCATGTTCTCTCTACTTGCTAAGCTGTGGTATAATCCAGAAATTATGGGACATGAATGGTGGCTGACAAAATTGCTTTGGATGAGAAGATGCCTGAATTTGCTAATTTCATAAAAACCTAAGATGCAAGGATGAAGCAACTTGCCAATTGGCTACTGTGTGCTGCACGAAAGCAGACAGATCTAATAGCACCTGAGCAAGAAATTATGTTTGTTGGAAGAGAATATGCTTGGTCAGGACAGTTCACTTTCATTGAACACTGTTTTTATTAGCTCAGCTGACCTGTCAGTCAGCTCAGCATGTTGTACATGTATGTCATTCATTATCTATCCATTGTCCAGGTGTCTGTCCATCGGTCAGATCCACCTTAAGTAGGATCTACATGTATTTTGGGTGGGTCTCTGTCAAATTTGTATAAATGCTCACTCTTCAGTGATTTTTTAGAAAAATCTTTAAAAAATTTCTACTCTGAAACCACATGGCCAACTGCTTTGAAATTGTAGAGGGACATTTTGTGGGACCCCCAGACCTTAATTTTTTCAGCAGATGGCACTGCAATTTTTTATATTTTTTTATTGTTTTTTTTTTAGTGTTTCCACTATTGTGAACTTCTCCAAAACTGTTAGATTGGTGGCAGTATTAACAAACTGTACTTTTATTGAATATTACCTCAAAAACATGTATTGAACTAGATTTAAATATGGACTACATTTGTGAACATATTCAGACAGTGATGCACAGCAAAGGACCCCCCTTTGGCATTACTATTACAACATGCTGTGAATGCATTGACACATTAGGTTGTCTACTTGCCATTTATATTTACGTGTGTGTGGTTGGGGGGTGGAGGGAGCTGATATTTCAATAAAATGTGAAAATGTTCTTGTTTTGTTAAGGGGCATAGGGGGCACTCTTTCTGTTTTAGGATTGGATTTCTAGATGTTCGTCTGGATGTGCACATTTTCGTTATCTATGGAATGCCTTCGTGTATTTTGCTCAAATTTGGCAATATGCTTATCTTACCTGACAAGATGAACTGATTAGATTTTGGGGTCACCGTGACCTAATTTGAGCAAATGGCAGCCTAATTACATGCTTGTTAGAGCTCCTTACTGCAATATCTCCAGAGTGCTCCAATGTATTTTGCTCAAATTTGGCACTATGCTTATCTAGCATGCCAAAATGAACTGATTAAATTTTGGTGTCCCCATGACCTAATTTAAACAAATGGCACCCTAATTATATGTTTGTTAGGGGGCTCAGTACTGTGATATCTCCAGAATGCTTCCATGTATCGTGCTCAAATTTTATAGTATGATTATCTTGCATGCTAGGATGATCTGATTAGATTTTGGTGTCACCATGACCTTACTTGAGCAAGTGGCAGCCTAATTACATGTTTGTTAGGGCTCATTATCATGATATCTCCAGAATGCTTCCATGTATTCTGTTCACATTTAATTTTTGCAGCATAATAATCTTACATGACAATATGAACTGATTAGATTTTTGGGTCACTGTGACCTAATTTAAGCAAATGGCAGCTAAATTAGATGTTCCTTAGGGCTTGTTACCATGATATCCCCAGAATGTCTGCATTTTTTTGGTGCCCTAATTAAAGTTTGGTAGGAATAATTAAGGGTCCTCCCCATTGGGTACCCTTTATGTTTTTGAGTTATCTATCCATCCAGATGTCCGTCTGCCTGGATGTGCACATTATTATTACTGCGATATCTACAGAATGGTCGCATGTATTTTGCTCAAACTTGGCAATATGCTTATCTTACCTGGCAAGATGAATCTAATAGATTTTCTCTTTGTATTTATAAAATTTTCAATGAAACTTTTAATGTATGTTTTTGAAGGCTCTCTGAGTGGCGTTAACCCTGACGACGTTACCGCGATATCTAAAAAAATTTTTGTCAGAGATGCATCTTATGATGGACCAGGTTCCTACATAAAACCAGCTTCCTCTTTGTATTTATAAACTTTTTATGAAACTTTAAAGTATTTATTTCAAGGCCGTCTGAGTGGCACACAAGGGGACGGCATTACCATAATATGTTAACAAGAATCCATCACAGCTTCACCAAATTTTTATCATAGATGCACATTATAATGGAGCACATTCCTAATGAAAACCAGCTTCCTCTTATTATTTTTAAAGTTTTTATGTTTGAAGTGTTTATTTCAAGGCCATCTGACTGGCGCACAAGTGGACAATCATGTTGCCATAATATCTCAAGAAGGATTCATCACAGTTTCATCAATTTTTTTGTGCAGTTACACCATATTATGGCACCTGTGAAGCCCCCCCCCCCCCAAAAAAAATAAAAAAAAATGCAGAATTGAGGAAGAAAAGATTGTGGGAGGTAATCTGTCCTCTACTTATACACTTTGAGCCAGATAATCTGTACTGCAGAACATAATTCAAACGTGAAACTAATGGACCATTTTGCGAGTTATGGATGAAAACTTGTTGCTTTATAAGTAGGTCATTGCAGTAGAATAGTATGTTGGGAGCACTAAGCATATCTCTTGCATGAATAGCTTCAGTGCAGGTATAATTTTTGGATGCTCAATCATCTTGGAACACTCTGCTTTTTGCCATGGTGCTAAAGTGAGAGGTATGGACTTTGAGATACAGCTGGTTGATGTAAAACAAAACTTGATCAAGAATATTTTATCTCTAATTTTGCCCAGATTGTGACAAGTGATGTTCCTAATTGGGGTCAAAAATATTTTGTTCACAAGCTGAGTACATGTATTACATGTATTCTGTTCTCATTCAAAATTTCACTTACATGCAATAAACAAAGTTCACACATAATATCATTTCATTCAGAGGCAGAATATTATATATTTTTTCCATGCAATGTTATTTCATTTACATGATGTGCATTTCCTTCCCAAGCAGTATGTATATTTCAGTACATTTCTTTTCCTGTCCCAGTGGGGGATTTATAGCAGATATCCTATATGTCATGCATATATTTTTATTTTGTTGCCATGAAGGAATTATTTCAAAGGAGCAAAGTAGTATTTTTTCCCAGCATGTGCCACTGCTGGATCTGTATTAAAAAGATAAGCACATGATGAAAGACATGTCTGGTCTCCAGGCCACAGGTGCACATAATGTTAAATTTTGATGTGGGCTGTTGGCATGACAAGGATTTCCAAGTCTTTTCTCTCAGTGGCGAGAGGTAAACAAGGGAACTTGTCCTTGATTGATGAACAGAGGAACTGATTGCAGACCAACAGACACATAACACAGAAGCAAATTTTTCCGGTGAATAGAATTCCAACATGAGCACTGACAGAGATGCATAATACGCATACAGAAAGGTTAAATTCTGAAAGCTGTGTCAGTTGCTTTAATCCTTTCCCCCTTGAATTGACACTTGAGTCAACAACTTTCTTTGCGTGAGTTGGGCACTAAGTGCTCAACTCATGCCAAGGAAGGTTGTTGACTTGGGGCACGTGATCTTGACAGGGCTCATCTACAATTGTCAGTCAAAATTTTTTTTCATTTCTGTTGAAATTAGTTGAAAACACTGAAGCAGACAACATTTCACCACTAGCTGGTTTTGGCTGGCTTGAGGGGAAAAGGGTTTTAACCCATATGAGTACCAATATGTGTGCAGGCGATCAAATTGTGGCTGTGAAAAGACAATTTTAGATTATTTTTCAGGTGCTAATAATTCAACAACAATCAACAAACACTGAGAGTCAGTGTATTAGTCCATGAATTAATGAACTGAGGTACAACAGTTTGGTGACACTGTAATTTGTTGCTTCAATATGCTCCAACTATATGCACATGTAAATCATGACAGTACTTCTTCCCCCCAAAATGGATGATAGTTTTAACCCTTGAACCTTAGTTATTGGCTGATGGGTACATGTATTGTCTTTGTCATGTCCACTGTGCATTCATCCATTACCCATGTGGATATGATAGCTACCACCATGAAACTTGCACTGTAGAAGCACCTCATTGAAAGCTTGAGTGAGTTTTACATTCAGTGACCTTGACTTATTTTCAAGGTCACCAGGGGTCAAGACATTGGTGGCCAAGGGGTCTTAGGGGCATTCACATGGTTATATCTGGTACTCACTGCACCCAACTCGCTGCATGTTCACTTGGTGAAGAGTGGCGGAGGGTACGATGCATTGTCGTGGCATGGAGCTCAAGGGGGGAGCACATTTCTTCCTTCCTGCATATGGTTGTGTATCATCCTTTGCCTTTGTCATATATATATAAATGATTATGCTGGTTAAATTATGTTGTACTTGTTATAATTTGTAAACCAGTTGAATTTTGGATAAATGATACACTATCAGACAAGGAGCCGCTACTCAGAGAGACATGTATGGGTAAAAGGCTCCGAAACATGTTGAGTAGTTACCGGCTGAAGACCCTTTAATGTATTTGGGCTAATATACAGCCTATGTCAAAATTTTACAGAGGATTGTGTGCAATATGGACAATAGGACTTCTATGTATATAAGTTAGACAGGGACAGGTTAGCTTATGGAGAGTAAAGAGTTCGGACTGCGGAAAAGGGTAATGACTACTAGGAAGTGGTTTTGGACAAAAAGACACAGATACAACTATATATATAGGTCATTTTTTTAAAATGATCAATATATATTGTTAAAAGACCGTGTGACTGACATTATAAGCTGTGTCTACATTTGACTTTGTATAATGCCTGTAACTGACCTAATCCAAAATCAGCTGATACTGTACCCTGCCAAGCGTGACCTTTGTTACTACACTGTCCAAGGTCAGCTGCGAGTTGTGTGCATGTCTTGGTATCATAATTACGTGTTGCATGTTCAGTGGCTCGCTCATGAGTATCTTCATTGTGGTTATGACCTTTGTACTCTTGCATTTTTTCCCCTCTCTTATTCCAAATTCCATTATCTGTAATCCAGTGACTCTCTTTAATGAGCTGTAGAGTTTTAACATTGGTGAAATGTGTGAGCGGCTACCACCTTTCATATGTTTAAACAAAGAAAGAAAGAAAAGAATCTTTCTCCTTTTATAACAGCTAAGAAATGGTACATGAATACTTCAAGCCTGTTGTTCTTGGGGGAACATGTTAACAGCTGCAAGTAAATGCTGGTTATATCTACAGCTCCCTGCACCCAACTTGCTGAATGTTCACCTGATGAATATCAGGAAATTTACTGAACCCCCCGCCTTTGGGAAAGATGGCGTCTTTCATTTTTACTTTGGCATGTATACATGTAATACAATGTTCCCAACATTTTTTTGCTGCTGTGGTCACTTTATAATCCAATCAGTATACTCATAATGCTCCCCCTCTGAAGGATGAGGGGGCATACAGCAATTACTTTATCTGTGTGTGTGTTTGTGTGTCCGGACTGAAAGTTTTTGGCTCAGGGCTTTCATAGTACACATGCTTATAGTCTTGAATAAGGTCTCAGACAATTTCGAAGATGGGTGACCTTGACCCAATTCCCAAAGTCACAGAGCCATTTTAGTGAATTTGGTTTCCACAAGATAACTTGAAAGGTTTGTGCAATGGGGTTTCATATTACATGTGATTATAGTCCTGAATAAGGCCTCAGACAGGTTCGAAGATGGGTGACCTTGACCCAATTCCCAAGGTCACAGAGCCATTTTAGTGAATGTGGTTTTCACATGATAAGTTAAAGAGTTTTTAACATAGACATTTCTTATTGCACATGGTGTAAATCCTACATAAAGGTCTGAGACAAGTGCGAAAATGGATCACCTTGACCCAAATCCCAAGGTCACAGAGCAAGGGGGGGGGCATAGATCTAGCAATCTCTGATTGCGTTTTAATTATGGTCAGACCTTGGATGATGTTTATATTACTCAGCATGTAGTTAAATAATCATTTCTAACCATGAAACTTTTGCCATCCTTGTAAAATGTTAACGGATGTGTGTCGATGACACTATAAATGTAAGATTTCACTTGATTATTATGTCTCCCGGTGGAAGCCGGGGGACATATTGGTTTAGTGCCCGTTTCTTCCGCTTCTTCTTCTTCTTCTTCTTCTTGTTCAGGTTCTTCAACACTTGGTTTCCGTGCAATAAGTCTTGAAGAACTTGACAGAATTTGATGAAACTTGGTAGGATTATGTATCTAGGCAAGACCTAGGTTGGGATTGTATTTGGGTGACCTTGACGTAATTTTCAAGGTCACAGGGTCACTTATGTGAAATTGGTTTCCGTTCGATAAGTCTTGAAGAACTTGATGGAATTTGATGAAACTTGGTGGGATTATGTATCTTGGCAAGACCTAGGTTGGGATTGTACTTGGGTGACCTTGACCTAATTTTCAAGGTCACAGGGTCACTTATGTGAAATTGGTTTCCGTTCGATAAGTCATGAAGAACAAGATGGAATTTGATGAAACTTGGTAGGATAATGTATCTTGGCAAGACCTAGGTTGGGATTGTATTTGGATGACCTTGAGCGAATTCTCAAGGTCACAGGGTCACATATGTGAAATTGGTTTCCGTGCGTTAAGTCTTGAAGAACTTGATGGAATTTAATGAAACTTGGTAGGATTATGTATCTTGGTAAGACCTAGGTTGGGATTGTATTTGGATGACCTTGAGTGAATTCTCAAGGTCACAGGGTCACTTATGTGAAATTGGTTACCGTTCGATAAGTCTTGAAGAACTTAATGGAGTTTGATGAAACTTAGTAGGATTATGTATCTTGGCAAGACCTAGGTTGGGATTGTATTTGGATGACCTTGAGCGAATTTTCAAGGTCACAGGGTCACTTATGTGAAATTGGTTTCCATTCGATAAGTTTTGAAAAACTTGATGGAATTTGATGAAACTTAGTAGGATTATGTATCTTGGTAAGACCTAGCTTGGGATTATATTTGGATGACCTTGAGCGAATTCTCAAGATCACAGGGTCACTTATGTGAAATTGGTTTCCATTCGATAAGTTTTGAAAAACTTGATGGAATTTGATGAAACTTAGTAGGATTATGTATCTTGGTAAGACCTAGGTTGGGATTGTATTTGGATGACCTTGAGGGAATTCTCAAGGTCACAGGGTCACTTATGTGAAATTGGTTTCCGTTCGATAAGTCATGAAGAACAGGATGGAATTGGATGAAACTTGGTAGGATTATGTATCAAGGTAAGACCAAGGTTGGGATTGTGTTTGGGTGACCTTGACCTAATTTTTAAGGTCACAGGGTCATTTGTGAAATTGGTTTCTCTGCAATAAGTCTTGAAGAACTTGATGAAAATTGCTAGAGTAATGTATCTAGGTGAGAGCTAAAATAGGATTGTAATTTTCAAGCAAACTTGGTCATTGGTAATTTGTTATCACATGTAGCTTATTCAGAGACGTAAGTGTTCCACCGGGAGACATTTGATTTTCTGTTGGAAAATCAGTCTGTTCTAGTTTATTACATGAGAGTCTGTCAGAGTATTGAGAATGTATTTCTGTGTTGGCCTCAACAGCAGTGCTTGTACTTGAAATACATCATGATTTATATGTTTACAGCTGAACTATCTAACCTGATCAATGATCAATGGCTGCCCACACTGCTGAGTGTTATTTGTGCACCTTTTTATAATTTCCGTGGAGTTTGGATTGCATGCTAATGCTATCTGTCTGACTGTTCACAAACAAATTGAGCACTTTAATTGTGTGAAGCGTATTCCTTTTTTTTCCAGGGGTGGGGGGCAGAGCTATTTTCTCTTTTGGCTAACCATGTGTTATCTATTTAGACATTCACCGCCTTTTGTGTGCTCTTCCAGATTTGAAGATCATGGTATGCTTAACACATTCATCTGTTTTGTTTGTAATAAGAATTTATGTCGTGTGTTTTATTTGCTTTCCTGTTCTGCTACATGTTTGGGCTCAATGTATTGTCTTCCTTGTGAATATTTTTATGTACCACCTTTACATACATGTGAGCTCCTGCCTTGGGGACATTCAAATCATGATGTGTAGTAAAACCTCCCTAGACCGAACACCCTTGGGACCGGATAAAAGTGTTCGGTGTGGTGAGGTGTTCAGTATAGGGAGGTTTGCTTGCATCGGAAGTACATGTATATATTTAGGAACCGAGAAATGATGTTCAGTATAGAGAGGTGTTCAGTATACGGAGGTGTTTGGTCAGAGAGGTTTTACTGTACATTGCTCTTTGTATGGTAGCTGGATTCTAGTCGAAATGCTTATTGTATGTCCTTTGTCTAAATCTGGGAGCTTTAGCATGACAGTCATGTTGTTATAACTAGTGTAATTTTACTTGCATTTTTCACAGGATTATTTGTATATATTATAGATTATTGTGCACTGTCAACATGATGCTATTATATTTTGTGTGTTCAGAGCTTACATGTGTACACAAGATGCATACCACTGAGTATTTTCTGGTATGTGTTTAGAATGGCAGCTTATCATTTATTATCCCCCACCCACGAAGTGGGGGCGAGGGATATAGTACAGTAGTCCCTCCTTTGAGGGACCGCCCCTAGTGCCACCTGAAAGGCAGTCACATAAAGCAGGTGGTCCCTCAAAGGTGGTATAAATAACACAAAGAGTACCACAGAAAGACCTGACAATTGTGGTCTCTCAAAGGAGGTGGTCTCCTAAAGGAGTGGTCTTTCAAAGGAGGGACTACTGTAATGAGCTCCTTCTGTCTGTCCTTTCGAAACAGTTTTGTCAGGCACATATCTCCAAAAATATGAGAGCCAGCTTTTTCAAATTTTCAGGGTAGGTGCACCTTATATAGTAGGTGTGCATAGGCACATTTATTTTGGCGTAATTATCCTCCTTCATTAATTAATTAACAAAGTTCGTAAAGCAGCCTCAATGTACTGTTAACAGTAAATACAACAGGGCCAAAAGTCTTCGCTTTGAAACTAATGCATGGTCATCCTTTGACCAAGTCCGGAATCAATATCAACAAGAAGTAAAACAAAAGAGGAACAGTATAATAAAAAGTTGCAAGCTAGCTAACTTGAACAACCCTAACTGGAAAAGCAAAAGTTGGTAGCGTACTGTAAAGAATTTTTTAAATCGGATTCTGTCCACATCTATTCCCTCCTTCCTACTATGATGATAAGCATATTTCTGTTTGATTGGTGCTCACTTATGAACACTTTATTAACACTAGGGTCTGATCAAAGGCTTGACTAAAACAACATGTCTTGACATTGGGGTCTGCAGATACGTGCACTCATGTAGCTGTCATTGCATCCACAGAAAATCATTTTGCCGAAAGTATTGGGGAGACCAGTGTTATTTTACCTAAAATTTGTGAGCTTTTCATAGAATTACTGATGAAATATATATCCAAAAATATATTGACTGGCAAAACATATATACAGTAGAATATCACTGTATAGATCACCTGAGGGACTGAAAAATGTGGTCTGAATAGGGAAGAGGTTGTTATTGGGTACAGTGGTCCCCCTCTTATAAGGTCACCAAAAATGCACCAGAAATGTGGCCACTCTTGAGGGGGAATATGTTATGGAAATCCCATACTTGCTGTATGGAGAAGTGGCCTTTGCAGAGGGGGTGGCCTCTCTTCAGGGGTGCCTTATAAGAAAGGGACCACTGTATATTTAATTAAGGACAAACAACCACTAAATTGGTGGTCTTTACATAAAAATAGTCTCTCTATGAAGATGGTCTTAATTGGAGACTGTTGTATTTCATTCAACCATAAGAAAATGTAAAAAATGGTGGCCATAGCGACAACATGCAGCTTAAGATATTGCTAGATACTGCTTACTACAGTAAATTGATTCAGTGCAGTTGATACAGTTTGCCTTATCATTGAATCCACAATAATGCTTTACACCTGAAAAAGTATTCATTAAACCTCAGATATTATTAATTGTGACATCAATAGCCAGCCACCATTTACAATGGCCCTGTATATAGCAAAGATGTGTGAGGGTTAACTTTTGAACAGGGGTACAAACATATTGGCAGTTAGCTGGACAATACGTTGTGAGATACAGCATATTTTAAGGGTAAGTGACCGGTCAAACGGTGGAAGAAATGCAACATTTTACCCATGCTGTATGATCATGAATTCCAGGCCAAGTGTCCTATAGGCTTTGTTCCTGTGCGTCACCATTCTGTGAGAAACATGCTGCATATTGCTGATATAAGGGGTGTGTTCTTGCACTTTGCTACTGATATAATACACCCTGGTGTAGCCATCAGTCAAAAATGGCAAAAATTGCAGAAGTAATACATGTATGCCACAGTAATCTGGAGAAAATTTGGATCAGTAGCTGTGCATTGTGAAATGAATGTGGATCGGGAACACAGTGCAGCAACTTTAAAGGGATAAGGATCCTAGCATGCTGGCTCAGGTCGTAATTTTGTACAAGGGGTGAATAGAAAAAATGTGGAAATAATGGCTGGCTGAAGTATGAAATATAAAGTGCCTTCCAGTATGCAAGTATGGTAAATATAAAGGTCCAGTACACCAGTACAGAAAACTCTTTTACCCCGGCCCTCCCCCCTGCCCCCAACCTGGCTTCACCTCATGAAAGATATTGTATGATACAGCAGGACAGTGACAGCTGTGATGATAACATGCTCACATTATCGTGACAGGCATAAATGCATTTGTAGTAGATATGAACACGATTAAAGCACCCAACTATGAAAGTACAAAATCTATACTCCTTGTATTCCTCAGACTCCTTTGAGTGGGCCCATCCCCTGTGGGCATCATGGTTATCAATTTCATACCAAACCTTTGGAATGCAGTCATCTGTTTGTCTAATTGATTTTGCATGATATTTTTTATTGTATGAAAAAGAGAGATGTTTGGTGGTGAACATTGATGATGGTGAAAGTCCATAGCCAAAAACTGATTTTTCGGTTTCTAATACCTCTATTACAAAATGTCTAGTACTTGTTTTGATCACCAGGATCTTTCAGGGTGATTTCACAGCACAAGAGTAGAATATAATGTGTGGTTTTTTTTTGTTTTTTTTTTTTAAATTTTTAACCAGTTCTGTACTTATTTTCCCATACAGTGTCAACACCCCCAGGGGAGACACCAGATTTTAAATCTCCCTCCATTTAACAGCTGCAAACAATTTTAGGGATAACTTTCTCCCACTGCTCAAACGGATATATATTGCACTTTATTAAATATATTTCCTGTAAATAAAAAATAAATAAATAACTATAATTTCTCAACACAGATTGAGAAATTAATTTATTTATTCATTCTCAAATTTCTATTACTCAGTAAAATGAGAGGAGAGAGACCATCACTAGGATTTCCTATGATTTTCTATAGGTACTCTCATTCATGAGAGAGACAATCACCTATCCCCACACTTGCATCCAGCACGTCACATACACCTCATCACAATGGAGAGGTGCTGACGTCATACGTATTGTGAATACACTTGACGTGTATTCCAAACGTTGAACAACTCGGCCCTAGCAACGTTGCTTATTTACACCGTATTATATAAGACGTTGCAACTCCTGCAACGTCCACCCACGTACGGCGTTAGCAGCCGTTAAATCAGTACCTGACGAGTCCCTCCACAGGACGAAACCGGTCGTACTTTGCTAAAGTTGGAAGGCCAAACAATCCGCCTTTGTTTTGTTTACACATTGTTAGAATATAATGTGATCAAGGGACAAGTATACTTTCAAGGAAGACTTGTTCAGCATGCAAGTGGCATCAATTATGAACTCTGAGCAGTTGGATATATCAGTTTATCTTTATAAACATGTAATAGGTGATAAGCAATGTTAGTGTTATGACCAATTAGTGACTCCTGCCCTCCAGGATTTCATAGAAATTACTGTCATTGGGTTGATTAGAAAGAGCTTTATATGTATATTGGACCATTATTCTTTAGAAACTCTGCTCAGAGATTAAAAAACTTGTTGGTTGACATGCTGAAAAGAAGGGAATTCCACAAACATTGTGTTGTGAAGTGCAATTCACAACATGGAAAACGCACAAATAGCATGATGGGGGAAATTAAGCACTTTGTCTGTGGAGCTCTCAGGTGTTCTCAGCTAGTCAGAAATACTCAGCAGACTGACATTTATATACAGTGCGTGGGAGAGGTGAATAGCAAGGAGGCTGCAGTATAGCCTCCTGGGTAATAGATACAACTTCTGCTCCACTCCACTTCTGCAAGACTCAAGCAAAGTAAAATACATTTGAGACACAAAATATCAATGTATAAATGGACTTGAGTCAAATTTGAATGACCCTGTTAAGGTTTATCAAAGGGTAAATTAATGCCAAAGTCAAACATTTATGTTGTCAAGTGACTGGATATGGTACCATTGCTGGCCACAAAGATTGATAGTTCTGTTTATACGTTTATTGTCCTCCGCCACCAAAGGTGGCATAGGGGGATATAGAATTAGTAGGGATAGGGGCCAGCTCCGTCTGTCCTTAACAGCTAATACCTTAGTACACTTTACCTCATAACACCTCTAGTCAACTTTATGGTGCTAAAAATTGTATTACTATTTACCTGTTTATACCAGTGTCGGTATGGTGGAATAGTGTATGAAACTTTTAAGTTTCAAAGGAGACATCCGCCGGCAGCATATCTCTAGAACCCTAAGAGATAGTATAATGAAATTTATACCAGAGATGTATCATATACCACGGCTATGTGCACTGTGTAGTGTTTTTGGCCCAAGAAGATATCCATTTTCGTGTGTCTGGCAGCATGTCTCTAGAACCCTTAGAGATAGAATAAGGAAACTTATACCAGAGATGCATCATACCAGCGGCATGTGCGCTATATATTGCTTTTGACCTTGACCTATTTTCAAGGTCACACGGCCCAAGAACATAACATTTTTTGTGCAAGCAGACATGCTGTATACATTGTATAGCTTTCTACCGTATATTGTGGCGGGGGACATAGATCCTTTGGATCACTGTGCACTTGTTATCAGTGAGGTCCTGGGCATTTGAGGTTTCTCATCAATGCAAATGTATCAAAGTTCTCAGATGTAATATTTCTTGCAGGCATACAATATTGCAGATTTGTTCAGATGTAAAGGATGAACTTTGTGTTTTGTTTGGACAAATTAATTTCCATATAAACTATTGTACCTTATGTTAACTTTTAGTTCTTCTGACCAAAGGTCTTAGCGGTTATGTGATCACTTATGTCTGCCCATCTGTAACTTTTTGCTTGTGAGCGCGATACAGTCCACAGTTTGTAAGATAGCCCCATATAACTTTCAGGACTTATCAAGTGCATAAAAATCTAGGTTTAGTTCGATAATGGTGGTGCCACCAGTAGTATTATATAATATTTGGGTTAAGATGTGAAAATTTTGTGACCACACTAGCATTCTTAATGTGTTGTAGATCTTCATGAAATTTAGTAGGATTGTGGAGGAGGTCAAAGTCGAAGTTGCTTATCATACTAGTGGCATCACCTATACTTTAAATTAAATTATGAGCCCAAATGTACTGTAAGATATAAAAATTCATATTTTGAAAGTAATTGGATTAGACTTGCCAAATTTATAGAACATAAAGACCATGTCCATTGCTAGAATGTTGTGTAATATCAGTGAATTTGACCTGTTTTTGTGAGGTCTCCAGGCCCATAAAGTTGAAAGAGGTGATTTTGTAATGGTAGGGTGTAGCTTGGATATCAATGGCAAAGAGAATTGAGCCTTCAGATCAAAATTGTACTTGATTACATTCTACATGAAACTGTGCTTGGTGACCTACTTTTTGGTCACCATGACCCTACAATTATGGAGTTTGGTGCTTGTCCAAGTTCATTGTTTTTCTCAGGTAACTGGGAATGTTATTACCTGATTTGAACAAACAGACCATGTATGGCAAGCTGGATGTGGGGCTCACATTTTGAACAGTTTTTCAATTCAAGTTGAAGGTCAGGTCAGATGGCCAGTTTGAATATAGGGGTCATCATGTGAATACTCTGCTCCCCACAGTTTTTGAGATAGGCCCATATAACTTTTAGGACGTATCAAGTGTTTGAAAATCTATGTCAATGTTGGTGGCCCCACCTGTAGTAATATGTAATATACCGACAAAATTCCAACATCCTTTTTTTTAAAGATCTGCATGAAATTTAGTGGGATTGTAGAAGAGGTCAAAATCTTGGTTGCTTATGATACTGGTGTTACACCTGTAAATTGGCAGAAATTGTGAGTCTTGAAAGATACAAAATTTCATATGTGGAAAAATAATTGAATTAGACATGCCAAATTTATTGGGTATATAGATCATGTCCAATGCTAATCAGTGACCTTGACCTATTTTTAGGCCTGTTAAAAGAGGTTTTTTGTAATGGTATGGTGTCGTTTGGACACCAATGACAAGGAGAATTCAGGTTGAACATCCAGGTATATAAAACTGTACTTGGTAACCTACTTTTTGGGTCACCATGACCCAATAATTGTGTGACCTGGAGCTGTTTTTCAAGGTCATCAAGCACTGAAGGCAATGACATTTAATTCAATATCTTGATGAAGAATAGGCAAGTGATATCAAATGTACCACAAATGTGTACTGTGGAAGTTTGATATTGTACAATATAGCTAAGCTTGATTAATTTTTCAGGTTCATGGATTGAGTACATTTCAGAAAATTATATTTTGGTGGTGGTGGTCAGCAGAGCATCAGGTCCATAGGCCTCTTGTTTTTGTATTATATTACTGTATTTTATGTGTAACTCTGTCAGTGTGTAACTGCTGTATGTATCCTTACCCAATTTCAGGTATTCAATAAATGCTACCTATCTGAGAATCAAAGGATTTGAAAACTGATGAATGTATTTACCCAGTGGAAAACATGAGAAACAGTTGCATCTTGATTTTATGGCAGATTTTCTATGAGATTGGCTCATTAATTTATGCATGCCCCATAGGGCGAGATGCATATAATTTTTAGTCCCATCATCCCCTGTCACTGTGTATCTTATTTTGTTTATATTTCTGTCCCCTCTTGACCTATTGCTTCTTAATTTGGTGCAGATAATTTATGGGTCTGGGAAATTTGTTCCGTATAATAATATAGAACCTTGAGGTCAAAGGTCAAGGTCAAATCCTTGTTGCATTTTCTGCTGACTCAGCAATTTTCACATATTGGGTTCTAACTTCTTAATGGTGCATCATAGGCCCACGGTTACTACATGTAGTAATTTTCAATAGTAAAGTACTCATGGGCTTTCAGTTTGTATGGTTTATTTTAAACCCGAGTGACCTTGAAAAGTCAAACTGCATACTTTCCTGTTGATTACTATGTAAGTGAATAGAGATTGCTGTGGATCACGTTTTGGACTTCATCTCCAAAACTGTCAGCCAGATTCACTTCAAACTTGGTTGGGATGTACCTTGGGTCAGTCTCTACTAAGTTTGTTCCAGTGGTCATGGTCTAGTGGTCAAGGTCGCAGAGCAATTCTTAATTTTATAGGGTAATCCTTATTTCTATTGTATCTCTGGTTGCTATTGACCCATTCCCTCCTAATTTGGTACAGATGATCTATGGGTCTGCAGATTTTTTAATCATATGTTAATAGATGGCCTTGAGGCCAAAGGTCAAGGTCACAGGGTGATTCTTATTTTTATAGGGTATTCCTTAATTATATTATACCTCTGCCCCCTATTGACTCCTTATCTTCTGTTCGAATGCAGAAAATCAATGGATTTGGAGAGGGTTTTTTTTTTCACATGAATGTGGATGATGTGCAGGCTGTAGGTGAAGGTCACACGGTCCTCAAAAAGTTGATTGGTTAAATGTAATTTTATAAATTCATAGATATAAGTCAGGTTATCGTGCATTGGTGCTTGTCATGTTATCCCAATGGACAGGTTTTATAAAAATGCTGCAAGTATTTACATTTTGCTTGGTGTATATTGACATGCATTGGCAAAAGTTACACTGATCACTGATGTCGTGCTTGGGGGATGCATAATGTTTTTCACAAGAAAAACTCACTTCTAGTTCATCTATCTACTCACCCTCCAGGCACATTCTGTTGGATCAACACTGGGTCAGTGTTCTTAGGTAATGCTGTTCCAATGTTGGTCAGCCACAGTGATGTTGATCCAACATTCATCCAATGTAGGGTGCAGGGAATGGACTTATACATACACACACATATATATGTGGAAACATTTTGCAAAACGACGGCTTAGTTTCCCTACCTAGATTATTTGTCTTGTGATGTGAATTAATGTTATTCTTAATTTGTATAAAGGTAAGGAGTTTCCACTTGCCAAGACATGCATCTGACAGGTTGTTGCTGTTGTTGAGGTGTAGCATTACACGCCAGTGGCTGTGTGTGGTAATATGACTGTCCATCAAATAGTTACGTGGGTGTCTCTGTCTGATCACTTCGATGTATTCAAACAATTATGCCATCATCTACCTTGGGCATAATGACACAGCTGAAGCAGTGAAAAATGTGCTGATGCAAAATGGGGAAAATGTTGAAAGTCAACATTTATCTGCCTGTGCCTAGACTGTGTCCAAAAAAGTTGAGCTGAGGATTATGACAAATAAACAGACAAAAAAGCTGATGAGTGTTACTCTTTTTGAATGAACTGTAGGTAACTGGAAGTCTGTGACTGTTCTTTTAGTAAAAGATAGGTACAGGTAACTCACTGATAGTTATTGTGTGCTATAGATGTGTAAACCAAGTTTCTATCAGATTTTTGTACAAACTGTAGCACAATTTTGAGTAAATAGCTCTGAACAATGAAAAAGTGAATGAATGAATGAATGAATGAATGAATGAGTAAAATAATGAGAATGACTAAAAAAAACCCAGAGATTATTATTGTAAGTTGACTTCCATAACTGAAGCATATGCAAGTCCAACACAAAATACTTGCAGAGTAGATACAAAGTTGCCTTTGTGAGTAGTCAAATACATGTGTACATTTTTAGTCCAGCTGACTTGTCAGTCAGCTGAGGTAATGTGGTGGTTAGGCATCCGTCGTCCATCTGTGGTCTGTTGGCACCCACAATTCACATTTTTTACTTCTCTAAAACCGTCAACCAGATTCACTTCAAACTTGGTGTCAATGTACCTTGGGTGGGTCACTACCAAGTTGTTCAAGTGGTCATGCTAATCTGATTTTTGTCTCGCCAGCATAACCTGTTGGCTAGACTAAGCAGTCACTTTCCGGACATCCGTCTGTCCGTCTGTCTGTCCATCCATCCGTCCGTCAACAAAAAACTTTGGAGTGGTTTGAATGACGCTGGCGAGACATTCATGCCCACGGGCATGACTCTGGTTTGATTTTTTTAGGAGTTTTTTGGCTCATTTTTTGGCCAAATCTTGTAAAATCTTTTCCAAAACCGCGTGGCCAATTGCTTCAAAATTGCTTATGGAGACCTCTGGGGACTCTGAGACTTTAATGGTGCTGTGATTCTCAAATATTTTTTGTGCAAAAAAGTGTTTTCACTACTTTTGACTTCTTCTTTAAAACCATCACTCAGATTATGCTGAAACTTGGTGGAAATGTTCATTGTAGAAGGGCCAACCAAAGTTGTTCATAAGATGGCATTATTGTGAAGCCCTGATTTCTAATGAATTTGTCAATTTGGGTACTTACTGGTTTATGCATGCGGTCCTATTGATTACTAGTGAATGGGGATTGCAATGGTATTTCATGATTTTTACTTCTCCAAAACCACTAACCAGATTCACTTCAAACTTGGCGAGGATGTATATTGGGCTTGTCTCCACTAAGTATGTTCAAATGGCCATGCTCCAGTGATTTTTGGCTTGTTTATGATTTTTTGGGGGGTTCCTTTTGTGGTCAAATCTTAAAAAATCTTCTCCAAAACCATTTGGCCAGTGGATTCAAAATTGCATAGGAACACTTGAGGGCATGACAGCGGGAGTTACACAGTGCATGGTTGAGCTGGACCTCATTTTCAAGGTCAGAGAATCACTTAGGTGTATTCAGCTCTACAGACGATAAGCTGAGAACTATTTCAGCCTGGACTTTGATGTTTTACACATTTATGATTCTCTTTGAGGGCCATACTCAGAGTGAGTACATGAGTGACCTTGACTTCATTCCCAAGGTCACAGGACAACTGACATGAAGTTGACTTAACATTTATGTTCAATGTGACGAACAATACCATGGAGACTTGTCGCTAATGAATAAATAAATAAATAAATAAATAAATAAATAAATAAATAAATAAATAAATAAATAAATAAATAAATAAATAAATAAATAAATAACACCAAGACAGAAAATGTGTAAAAAAAAATAATAAGTAGGAAGTGCGCCCCCCCAACTTGCTTTGGGCCTAGGGTGACCCTTTATCGGGTTTGGGAGGTCGCTCCGTGGAGTGGTGGTTTTATTATGCTTATGTACAATTTTGTGGCTTTTTTTTCTTAGTAGAGTGTCTGTATATGCAGGCTGCTGTACGACGGCGCTTACAAAAAGTGCTATTAAATTACATTGAAAACTCATTATAATGACACCATCTGTTCCCTGAAAAAGTGTCAGGTAGCTGAATATGTCAGATAAATGAATCAAATAACAAAGAAAATAAACTTTTTTCCATGAAAATTTGTGTCATTATATTGAATTTGTCAGATATGGGAGTGTCATTATAGTGAGGTTTCACTGTATTATATTTCAGGCCTGCAAGTGTCATAATTTGGTATTGCTGCTACAAAGTCTTGTGTAGAAATTGTTGTGAAGCCTTTTAAATTTTTATTACATTATTACTTTGGCATAATGTTTATATATATATATATATATATATATATATATATATATATATATATATATATATATATATATATATATACATATATATATATATATATATATATATATATATATATATATATATATATATATATATATATATATATATATATCCAGAGTGTTCATTCTATCACACTGTGTCCATGTATCAAGAAGTTTATATATTGTTAATAAATACTGCTATTGAAATATGATACATCTTGTTACTCTTGTCTTCACAGTGTCCTGGTAGTCTTGATTGCCAATTTATATTGAGTCTTGTGGTGTACTTCCTTGTCTGTTGCTTTCAGACAGCAGCTGTAATTAAAGAAACAAAGTCCAATCAAAGTTCGGTGGGGTCGGTGGGCCTTCATTTTCCTCGTCAGGTAGATAAAGATCATCATGTGAAATATATGTAGGTGTCCTAATTAAAAGTTTGCGGTGCCGTTTGGGTGGGGTAGGAAAAGGATGTGGTAGAGCTTATCCTATAAATTCATCAAAATATTTAGGTCTGCATTTGATTGGTTTCTGGTGATAAGAATGACCTGATTTTGATGACATAATTTGGTGGCTTTTGTTGGTTTGGCTTTGATCTTAAATATCACCTGTCTGGGGTCTACCTCAAAGTGTCTTGTGTACTTCTCCATTCTAATGGGTTCATTGTGGTGAGTGTAGTCTTTGGGTGGTTGGAAGTCCATGTAATGCTTCATAAAATGCCTGGGATAGCTGTTCATTTGTCTGTAACTTTTGTTACACATGCTACATGTAAATATGTTGTTATCTCTGTGCTTTGAGTTGACATGCCTGATAAGCAACTGTTTGTGTTTGTATTGCTTATGGCAGAATTTGCAGGTCAACATTTTTCCTGTCTGGAATTCAATCCGGCTGGAGTGACAGTATCTAGTTTGTGTATCCAGGATGCTTCGTGTGTTGTTCTTTTGATGTTGTGACTATAAAATTTCTGTACACTGTATTTAGTGATGTTTGAATTGGGGCCTTGTTGTAGGTTTGATGGGATACATTTAGGCTTGCTGTTTTTTACCCCTTGGCCCATATACGCCGAGGGGTATTGTCGTCACCTACGCATCTGTCCATCCATCGGTCCATGCCTTTTTACTGCCATATCTCCAAAACACTCACTTTACAGAGACAAAATTTTGATCACAGGGGGCCATTGAGGTGTTTCAGGTGTCTATCAAAAAGTAAGTCACTAGGTCACAGAACTACATTGAAGAAAAAATGGTGTTAAACACAATACTTAAAAAATATTGAATGTAGGTTCATCCATTATTTTTGACAGTTGGTCCTAAGGATTTCTCAGACACCTATTAAAAACTATTTCACGAGGTCAAATATTTAGGTCACAATACAGCGTTGAAGAAAAATCGCCCTACCATGTTGTCTCCAAACATTAAATTACTCATTGTAGCTGCACCAATTATTTATGACAGTTGGTCCTAAGGATGCCTCAGACACCTAGTGAAAACTAGGTCACTGGGTCACATATTCAGGCCACAGTGCTGCATTGAAGAAAAATGCTTTGTCATTAGATCAAACAGAAGTAACCTTGACCTATATGTGATATACTTCAAGGTCAGAAGTAGGTCAAGGTCACTCATCCATACTGTTTTGCCATAAGTCTGCCTGTTGAATATCAGTAACCTACGGCATCTTCTATTTTTGTCAGTGAAGCATACTTAAACTGTATAATCACATGCTAATACCAGAGCAGATTCAAGCAAAGTTCACCATATTAATGCCAGCAGTGTGACCTAATTTACTTCATTTGATGAAAGATATATGACCAAGAATTTATAGGTAAATAACTCGCCTTGTGGTCTCACATGCAGGTACATAGTCTCCACCTGAAGTACCATTTCCCAGTTATCAACCCTGGCCTAGGGGTTTTCGGTCTCTGTCCAGCTTTTAGTTATATCTTGACGGTGGTTGTAGAAATGTTTGACCAGAGATTGTAAAGTTCGTCCTACATATTGCTTGTAGCATTGGTGTGCATTCAATGATATATATACAGTGGTACCTCTTTTGAGAGACCGCCCCTAAGGTGGGTCAAAAGGTGGTCTCTCAAAACAGGTGGTCTTTCATTATGGGTACAACAACATGGGAAATAAAGCACAGTGCTCTGAGCAAGTGGCGTTAAAAAGATATGCAGTCTTTCATTAGAGGGGTCTCTCAAGAGAGGTACCACTGTAGTACATTTGTAGACCGGCATGTAATTTCTTGTCTGATGGAGTAATTAATTTTTGTGGATGTGCTAATAAATGAGTTTGTGTTTAATATGTAGGGGAAACAACACATTGCAAACCACATGGTTTGTTACTGAGTGTTGGAATAAGTTTATTGAAATCAGCCATGATCTTCACACATGGATCATGCTCCATTTGATGCATTTCGTTTTAACAAAAAACTGTTTCTAATTCGATGATAAATACAACTTACAAATCTAGGGCACCTTTATGGGCACTAAAATGGCACCAAACTATGCCAATATTTTCGTGCATCACTATGAAACTGAATTATTTAATTCATAGACTGTAAGCCATGCATGTGGCTTAGATTCATTGATGACATTTGGATGATCTGGCAACACAGGAAAACATCGTAACAATACTTTATTACACATGCCAACAACTTCCATCCAACAATTAAATTTACCGTGAATCATTCCAGCACAGAATTAAACTTTCTGGATGTTCTTGTCAAACGAAATGTTAACACAAATGAGATCACTACAACAGTTAATGTCAAACCCAGAGACTCGAATCAGTATTTACACTATAAATTCATGCCATCCCACCCACCAGAAGTTATCCATTCCCTTTGGACAAGGTCTGCACATGAGAAGAATATGCTCCACAGATGACCGATACGAGACCCAAACTAAACTACTGGCCGCAAATTTATCTGCAGGTGGCTATCCAGAGAAACTCATCAAGGAAGCCATTTCCTGTGCTTTCGCACGACCATGTGCCTCCCTACTGCAAACAGCACAATGCACTGGAACAAATACGGACGTAATCAATTCCAGCATTCTTAGTCCTATTACCAACTCCACTATCAAGACATTTTGGCCAATATTAGGCAGAAACACTGACACAACCCATAAATACAGCAAAACTCCTATTGTGCTACAAGGGACTTCCATCTCTCTGCGACAAACTTGTTCATTCTGATTTCAATCAACTTTTTCATCTTGCATAATCATGTCCTGTTTGCTGTGTTCTGCAGGTCGGAGTCTCTGAAGTTAAACTGACTGATGTGTGGACAATCATATACATCTAACAGAAATGAAAACTTGGAATAAAATATCTTAAGTATTGTTTTGCTCTACAACAGAAGACTGTGACTGAGGGTTTTGGTTTTGGCAGGGATCATTCCATGCCATGTTTTGATATGTTTGGTCCCCTAGAATCACTGGGACACAGGAAACTTGCTTGCTTGCTTTCTTGTGGGTGCAACAGATCACCAGACAGGGACAGTGAAGTTATAGAAAGTGAAAGAATACAAGTTTTTAAAAAACAGGAAAGTCCAGTATTTTCAAATCATTTGAATGGAAGACTGCTAACTATGCATTCAAGGCAGAGGTTGAAAAGGAAAAAACCAAAAAACAAAGAAAAAAATCATTGCTGACATGCTTCCAAGAGATTAACGTTTGTGGGTTTGCTGGCAAAGCTCCATGAGTGGAAGATGTCACAAACAGGATCTAAGTCCTAATTAAGGCGCCAAGAGGTGAGCTAATTATAATAATCACCTCCATCAAAGACCTGGTGTTATGGTGTGGCAGGTGATTGTACCTCTTATGTGTTGAGGAGTCCAACACCAGCCAAGTTTAATTGAGTTAATTTATGGGCACAATGCTATCAGTCTGATGTACAAGTGAAGTTCACAACAGATCCATGTCATGTCATCCTGGAATTGTAATTCTGCAGATGCAGAAAGGGTTGTGCTATAGGGTGAGTCACATGAGTTATTTACACATGTAGTGTTGAGTGGTCCCATTAACCCCTTGCCATTAAAATTGCCCAAAAGTGCCCAGAAGTCAATTATCATCTGCCTTAACATTTTACTCTTCTCGCTGCCAGAAAATGTTTTTGCAGAAATTTGTATATATGTCTGTGGGTGTGTAATATATATATATATATATATATATATATATATATATCTCATGTTTGGGTCGATTTTAGTACTATAACAGGCTTGTATAAATACCATATCATAGGCCTAAAAGCTACAGTGCCCCGATATGATTTACCGGTACTCTTCTGGTGGTATTGGCACTATTCTGGTGGTATCGGTATCTGCTGATGGTATCGGTACTCTTCTGGTGGTATCGGTACTCTTGGGTTTCATCGGTAATTTTCTGTTAAATTTCTGCAAATGTCGTTCTTATTTTTGCTTTGTGTATTCAAATGTACAAATCGACCCAAACATGAGATAAACATTTTATCGCATGCTTTGTAGATGATATGAAGTAATCAACTCACACTGGATACCATATAGCAGAACTCGTTCAATTCGCTCACTCGTTCTGCTATATGGCATCCAGTGCTCATTGATATACTTCATATCGTCAACAAAGCATGCTATAATCTATAATATATATATAGTGGTCTTGCCTTTCATAGACAGCTAAATGGAAAGACTACTTGCTTTATGTGGCCATGTTTGGCCTTGCCTGTAGGGCGGTCTCCATGGAGGGACTACTCTATGTATGTGTGTATGTGATGTGTATGTGTGTATGTATATATGCATATGAAAGTTTATCAAACATTTATGTTTATCTCACGATCATGGCTAACACAGACGAAACTTTTCTGCACTATGTAACGGGTGGTTTTGAAGGAAACTCACTTCGAAATATTTTACAAATTCATCATGACGATAACAACGATACAGACTCCAATGTAACGGACATGATAAAACATTCGCCTTACATTGAAAATTTTAATCAAATATCTTGGGATAAGAAGCGTTTTAGTGTACTGAGCACAAATATTAATTCCATTCAAGCCAAATTTAACGAACTTGTACTGCTGGTAGAGGAATTCAAAAATCAAGGCATCGTATTTAGCGCAATTTGTCTCCAGGAATGCCAGATTACCTCACAAAATGATTTGTCACTTTGCCAATTGGACGGTTATCAGTGTATCAGTCAAGGGAAAAAATGTAGCAATAAAGGTGGATTAATTATATATTTAAATGAGGAATATAAGTATAATACAAGAAATGATATCTATAACCTCTCTGAAATATGGGAAGGTCAGTTTATTGAAATATCACACAGAGAATTAAAGAAAAGTATTTTACTTGGGAATATATACAGACCTCCCAGAAATCTTAGTGAAAACTTGAATGTTTTTTTGGAGGAATTTAGACAGGCGCTTGGAATTTTTGATGATGTTAATAAAGAAATAATGTTATTAGGTGATTTTAATATAAATTTACTTAAGATAAATGAAAAGCCAATATTTAATGAGTTTTTTGAAGAAATGATTACGCATAGTTTCTTTCCTAAAATAACTTTACCTACCAGGTTTTCAGAGAAAAATGGTACTCTCATTGACAATATATTTTGCAAAATAAGTGAAGCATCAATTAATACAACATCAGGTATTTTCATGCGCAAATTATCTGATCATCAGCCATACTTTACTTGTTTGGAAACAGATCTGCATAAAGATAAAAATCCTAAATTTGTGAAATGTTATCCCAAAACTATTGAATCAGTTGAAAATATAAAATTGCATTTGCATAATGCCAATATTATGGAAAAATTAAATCTTGATATAAACAGTAATCCAAATAATAACTATAACTTATTGAGTGAAGAAATTAAAGATGCACTTGAAAAATTCATGCCATTGAAGCTTGTAAAATTTGATAAGTATAAACACAAAAACAATGCATGGATCACACAAGGTATACTTAATTCAATAAAATTTAGAGACAACCTCTATAAGTGTTTGAGAAAAACAAATCCTAATAGTGTTGAATATAATAATTTAAAAGTAAATCTATCTACCTATAATAAGATCCTTAAGAAAAATATAAGACTAGCAAAGAAAAGATATTATGACTTTATTTTTAACAAACATAAAAATGATATGAAAAAAACATGGTCAACTATCAATAATATACTTAATAAAAATAAATCAAAGAAATCTTTCCCTGAAATATTCAATTTAAATGGAACACCTATTAATGATAAAAATATAATTGCAAATAAATTTAATGAATTTTTCATAAATATTGGACCTGGTTTGGCCAAAAATATCAACAAACCTGAGGACATTAGTTTTGATAAATACTTGAACAATATTGAAAATGATAATTTTGAATTCCAGGAAGTTACAAGTGAATATGTAAACAAAGTAATAAATAGTTTGAAAGTCAAAACTAGTTTTGGATATGATCAAATGTCTATGAAACTTTTTAAACAAATTAGCTCTGTCTTGATTCATCCTATCACTAAAATTATAAATCAAAGTTTAAAAAACGGTATTTTTCCAGACAAACTTAAAATAGCTAGAGTAATTCCCTTATATAAAAAAGATGATGATGGATTATTTACAAACTATCGTCCTATTTCTTTACTTCCTGTTATATCAAAAATCTTTGAAAAAATAATATTCAATCAAATTGTTGAATACTTTGATCAATTTGATTTATTTCATAAAGGGCAATATGGGTTTAGAAAAGGACACTCAACAGAATTTGCGGCTATAGAACTTGTAAATGACTTGATAAGCAAACTTGATAATGATGAAGTACCTCTATGTGTTTTTCTTGATCTTTCGAAGGCGTTTGATACTCTAAATCATAAAATCTTGTTACAAAAATTAAATCATTATGGAATCCGAGGTCCAGCATTAAAATGGTTTGAGAGTTATTTGAATAATAGGAAACAGTATGTGGATCTTGATGGTGTTAACTCCGAACTGTTAGAAATCAAAACTGGAGTACCGCAGGGCTCTATTTTGGGGCCGCTACTGTTTATTATTTATATAAATGATATATCAAATGCCAGTGATTTATTTAATTTTATACTGTATGCAGATGATACTACCTTATCAACTACACTAAATGTCAACTCATCTATAGATGGTGTGACAGAAACTATTAACAGAGAACTTAAAAAAATTTGTGTTTGGCTTCAAGTTAATGAATTATCATTAAATGTTGATAAATCAAAATTTATGATCTTTCATCATTCAAATAAAAAAGTTAATAAACCACACTTAAAAATGAATAATATCCCAATAATCCAAGTCTCATTTTTTAACTTTCTAGGGCTTACAATTGATGATAAATTGTCATGGAAGGAGCATGTTACCAAAATTTCAAGTAAAATATCAAGAGTTATCGCAATTCTAAATAAACTTAAACATCAACTTCCCCTGAAAGTTAAAATAACTATGTATAACTCATTAATACTTCCACATATAAATTTTGGAATACTTCTATGGGGATTTAAACTTTCAAAAATTGAAAAACTTCAGAAAAAAGCAGTACGCTGTATAAATTGTAGTAAATACAATGCCCATTCAGAACCAATTTTGAAAGCTCTCAAACTTTTAAAAATTCAAGACATTTTTACATCAGCTAAATTAAAATTCTATTATAAATTTATCCATAATGATCTACCCTTAAGATTACTCTCTTTTCAATTCATCCCAATAAATGAAATAAACAACTATAACAACAGACATTATGATAACCTTTTTATTAATAGAGTCAATAAAATATTTGCAAAACAGAGTTTAAACTATGATATTCCAGTCACAGTGAATCATACAGATAAGAATGTTATAAGGAAAATACATACTCATAGTTTACAAGGGTTTTCCTTGTATATTAAAAATACTTTTTTGAATAATTATGAACAGAGTTGTAATATATATAACTGCTATGTTTGTCAAAATAATTAACAATTATATTTTCCCACCCATGTTGTGTGTGTAAACTGTATTATATCTTGAAGTTTATTTCGACATTTATTGTTTAAGTAACTGCCATCTATATTGTTTCAAATGTTTAAGACTTAAAGGTGGCTCCTATGAGAGCGACATGTATTTGTCTTAATAGGAGTCCCCCTAGCCACATCAATTTTTTATCATTATGTACATATATCTCAATATTGAAATCGTCATTGTATTGATTGGCTAAAATAAATGAGTTTTGAGTTTGAGTTTGAGTTTGCATGCACTATAGGCAAACAGTTTAGCTGATCAGAAAGTCAATTTATATTTTTGGATCAAGTGAAGGAAGTTCAGCCCCGGGTGGCAATACCACATCTGCACATGCGCATACTGTCAGAAATCTGTTCACTGCATCCTATTTGACAACAGTAGCATTATTTTTACCCAAATTTGGGGTTCAATAAGAATTTTACATCAGCATCATTTGAATTTATGTTTAACTTTTCCTATACAGTGGTGCCTGCTGCATGCAACCACTGCCGTGAGCAGCCACATTGCTTTTTGTGGTCACTAGGCTCAGACATAGGAGTCAATTTCTTTGTAAAATTTACCTGTGGTGACAAGTCACCTGCTGTATGTGGCCACTTTCTTGGCAGAAGGGGTGGCCACATAGAGCAGGTAGCACTGTATGTACGAACACATGCATTCACAAGGTGAGCTTCAGTGTATGGCATTCCTCACGCATGTAAAGCGTGTCCAATAGTACACAAAGCAGATTTCAGATTCAGATTCAGATTGCCTTTATTCAACCAATAAAATTCATATTGCAAAATATAAATACATGATACAAGAGGTCAGGGAGACCCACGTTATGACAAAAAGATGTCGCTCACACATGAGCCACCCGAAGGTAAGAATGTATAGTTTAATGTACATGTAACAAGATTTGATAATAATGATTTATGTATTTCATGTTCGGAATGAGCAGGACTCGAACCTGCAACCTTTGGCACCAGTCGCCTAGCTGAAATGGGAAACGCACATATCCACTCGACCACATCCCCATTCCCAAAAAAAGAATGGTTCAATGGAGGTAGTTATGTGGGAGTGCCATATCAACACGGTAACATATAAAAATATAGGTATATGGCAGGCTGAACATCTGAGAAAGTAAAAAAAGAAGAAATAGAGAAAAAAGCTTCTGTGTCGATTCCATTGAAATTAGTACTTACATACATATGTGGCTGTAATAAAGGATGTGGTACATACTATGAGATAAATTTGCAATTAGAGCATGTGTGGAATTCTGGAAATATGTTCTGTTCACAGAGCATTCCCTTTTGTGTTTAAGGGTTTAAGGGTTAAAAAATGGAAGTTTCATGAACTTGGACATTTATCTTCACATTGAGGCCAATTTCCTTTTTAAAGGAGACTTTTTTAATCTAGGAATACAGTGCACAAGGTTAATAATCTATCATTTCATAAAACTGAATATGCCCGTCAAACTTTGAAAACATGTAACCAGTTTCATACATTAAATGAATGTACCACAGAGCTATGCCTAACTAGGAAACACCACTGGATGCACCAACTCCAAACAATTGAGTCATTTGGTCTCAATACGGTGGGAAAGTGAGCTTTCTTGCTCAATGGTATACTAGAATTTCATTGCCATAGCTCACTTTCCAATGATAAGCTTGCATAGATTCACACACCCATATGAATCTTCATAAAAAACTGCACACAGATATGAACATTCTACAGGAACAGTGCATCTGCACTTTCCTGGGCCCCGACACAGGGCAAGGGCCACTTAACCCTAGGGTGTCCCTCCCGGTCAACCCAACATAAATATTTCGTACCAAACCATGTAGAGATCAGAGGGCGATCCGCAGCCAGGGAATTCCTATTGTGTCAAACAGTGTATGTTTGAATATCAGTAGTATCAGCACTCATTTGTATCCTGTGTTCTTCTTGGAGTGCCAAACATGAAAATTGTGTCTGTAAAAAAATAACTATGCAGAATGAATGCACCATATTCATCTTAATAAGCAGACACTGCCTAATAAGTGCCCCCCCCCAATCAAATGAGAGGTAGAATTTATTATTACACTTAAGATCTACATTTTTTTGAGCTTTTGTGGATCAATTTTTTATAGTGCACTGTGCGCTTATTAAGATGAATATGGTATGTCAAAAATGAATGTGGCTCTCAAAGAGTTAACACAGTGGAAGTTGCAGTTTTGAATTTGGTCAGTGTTTTCATTTTCATGTTGCAAATCATCACATGTATTATAATGTATGAAAGGTATTCAAAGGGGCCGTGCAGCAGATGGGCTGACTCAGTGAACAGTGTTCGGAGTACAGTAAAGAAAGCTGTTTTCTGAGAATTAAATTGAAAAAAAAGAAATCCTCTCAATAAGGACACAGTTAGTGTCCCATTGTTTTTGTAAGGAATACATCTATTCACAAAAAAAACAACAAAACAACACAGACACACACACAAGGAAGCAACATAAAACAAAATTTGGTATATTGTTGTGACATTTGCACTGCTGCAAGCTTTTGAGGTGGGTGTATAGAGCCAGTACACTTTATATCCTCACTCCACAGTAAACCAGGACCCAACATAGCATTTCTGCACATGTGAATGTCACTAGTTTATGTTGCATTTTGAAGACCCCCTTGGATTCCCAAAGGGCGATTGCTGATTGGCTACATTGTATCTTGGTCAGAATTTATATGGGTCATATACATTTGGGGAAGAGGGGCCTTTTTTGTGAGACGTTCCTGCATCAGTAACCGAGGTTGTCAAGTGGTAAATGGAAGTGGTGCATCAGAGATGTCTTCAAAGATACTTCAGCATGTTATAACACAAAAGACTGGCTGCCCCGTTTTTCCAAATGTCATTGATGGATGCACAGGCTGCGTGGATGGGACTTACCATGGAGCACTAGAGAAAGAGAGAAAGGGCGTCTGTTCATACTGCATGAGCCAGCGTTAATTGATTTATACGCTGTCGTGTGTCTGATGTCTGCAAAGGAGATGTAAGGATCTCTGTCAGGTCTCCAATCTTTTATGCATCTTTTGTCTGGCAAAAGTAACAAAAATGCCAGCACATCAGGACAGCAAGTGTTATTCCATATTAACTCTTACCATTTCATGGCTTCAGTTTTCAACATCAAAATTCTTTTCTATGAGCATTTGAAAAAAAAAAAAAAACATGATCCCATAGGGCCCTTCCAGCTCTGTGATCTAGCCTTTTCTTAGCAGAATTTATTTTTTTGTTTTGTTTTTGTTTTTTTTTTTTGTAAATCCAATTAATTTTACAAAGCGAACATGTAAATGCCCAGAAGCACCCTGGGATTGTTTAAATTAATGTAAACATTGCAGTACAAAGATCTAGCGTGTCAGCAAAATAGACCTATAATGCACTTTAAAAAAAGTATATAAGCAAAATGGACACTAAAGGCTTTGATTATTGTTCATTTTCAGAGCAGCTATAAATACTGATTTTGGATGCATAAACCACATAATTTTGATTTCTAGATAACAATATTTACAAAATTTGGAGCCTGCAGACTCTGAAAAAGTAGTGGCAGGAAACTGGCGAGTCTATGTACATGTATATACATGTATATTACCCTGGACCCAGGTGGATATGTGTCGTGTTTTCAAAATTTATGCAGGTTCAGAGGTCTGAAACCCACAGGAAAAAAGTCAGGGTTGTTATTTGTGTTTGAGCACTGACCCAGTGGGGAAAAAGTCATGGCAGATACATTTCCATTCTAAGTGAGTTATTTTTCACAATAATAGTAAACTAATTTTTCAAAAAACCCACACAAAAACAAAACAAAAACAAAAAAAAACAAAAAAAAAAAAAAAAAAAAAAAACACCTTGAAGAACAGCCTTGATATATCACAGTCACTTTTTGTAACCAAAGTGGGCGATATCAGAACTCATTAATATTTACTGAGCTTGCATTTTTTGTATATGAGAAAAAAAAAATATCAGAATGGACGGCAAGGCCATCAACATGGCAGTGTCCAGTGAGAGCATGGGCAATCATCAAAACGGAAAGCAAAAACTGAAGCAGGTGGCACTTATGAGAAAGATAAACATGAGAGAGTTTCAGCAGTCTTGGGCAGCCCACCGCCAGTGTTTCCTTTTAAGTGAAGATGCAGGGGGGCTGTAATGCCAAGCCTTTAGACCTTTCCTGCAACACTCAGATAGAGGGTTTATGCAAATTACGTTCACACATTCCCAATGTGCGTTCCTGATAAATAGCATACAAATTGTATTTTTGGCTGGACTTGTAAATTGTACGGAAGGCCAGCAAAATTGTCAAAGTGCTGGCCCTTATAATGGGCCCGTAAGAAAATTTGCCACTTGTATAGACTTTGCGTCTGGCAAGTTGTTTTGCCCATGACTTGGATGGGTATTACAGTTCATTAAAAACAGCTGACCATAGAAAAAGGGTTAAACCCTCCTTGGGTATAAATTGTCAGCAGCCAGCGGGGCTGGTGGATAGGAGAGTGTGGGGGTCATATTTATGGAAGCCATTGGCGGGAGAAACATCCGAGTTTGGCACCTACTGACTGATCGGAGAGTCATGTGCATGCATATTATTTATATATGTATTTATGCAACATTGCAAGAAGGCTGTGGAGGTACTGTCTCACTGGATTCTGTTGTATCTGGATAAAAACAACCTGTTTGTGTCTTCCTGTGCAAGTCAGTGGTAAATACAAATGCCAAAACCAAACCAGGTGAGTGTGTTGTAGGAGTTGAGCTCCATCATTGATCCAGTTCCTGACCCTTGGTCTGCTGAGACTGCAGTGGCACTTGATGCTGCAGGTTATAATTTTCTGCACCACTTTCTTGAAAAAAAAAAACTCCATAAGGTTGGGTTATTTTGGTATGATATTTATAGAGAATAGTCCTTTGTGCACCTGATGCCAAGGTCTATGGTATTTACAGGAGGCAGAAAGCATTCAAACAGAGCCAGTCATGCACTTTCTTAAAGGAAATAAAAAAAAAACATATCTGCTTCTGGCGGAATGAAGTGCATATGAACCGTTGATATAGGTATACATGAGTTGAGAATTTTGCTGGAGGTATTTTTAGTGTAGCCTAAATAATTGTGCACAGGTAACACATGTGTATGGGCCACATAGGCAGTATCTTGATGCATATCAATTGACAGATTAAGTACAACCCTGTGATATTTCCTCCAGCTTCATTGCCACAAACATCAAAATAGAAGTTAAGTAGTGAAGATTAGAACATGTGTGATATCTATATATTAATAGAAGTGAGGGAATGATTCCCTTTTTATAACTCAATATAATGGCAGATGTATGATAAACGGTGATATTTGCAGGTGAGGTGAGGGTGTGAAGGTTGCTGTTGATGGACATGGCAGTGAAGGCACACCATACTTGAATTAACACTGAGTCAACAGACATGTTTGGCACCTATTTCCAAATAGCGCCCACTAACGCTGTTGACCTGGAATATGCTGTTGTATTAGGTTGCATGCCAATGTTTTGTGACTGATAGATTTAATGAGCATTGAAATAAACTGATGTTGTATAAGTGGGAAGCTAGGCTTGGCTGCTTGAAGTGTAAACTGACTTGTTATAGCTGGGCAGGCTTGGCTGCTTGAAGTGTAAACTGACGTGTTATAGCGGGGCAGGCTTGGCTGCTTGAAGTGTAAACTGACGTGTTATAGCTGGGCAGGCTTGGCTGCTTGAACTCTTTCTTGCTCAGAATAAGAGCGAGTCAGTAGCGTTTCTTGACAATGGATGGGTCCAGAGCTGCCAGGGTAAGCTGTTGATGTGATATCCTGGCAGATATTATTACATTAATAAATTGCTCATCCATAATGTGTTGACTTAGCAGGAAATTCATGTAAAAAACATTAATGCAGGTGACATTTACATCATGGTGTTCTCAGGTGAGTTAAGCTGGAAAAAGATTAACGTGGGAGCCGGGAAGTCTAGTGTGGATTGAGACTAGTGACTTTGACCTCCTCTAATTCATCTAATTTTGCCATCAACAGACCAAAACTATATATTTTCTTGATGCTACAGATGTCAAGATTTGTTAAAAGTAATTAAAAACAAAAAACAAAAAACAAAAAAAAAAAAACAAAAAAAAAAAAACAAAAAACAAAAAACAAAAAAAAACAAAACAAAAAACGAAAAAAACCCACAAACATTAATTAGGTGTTTATAAGATATTTGTAATCATTTTACAAGTAGGCATAATTTACACCTGTTTTGAAGCTTCTTCACAAAAGTATCTTATATTTTCTTTAAATTTGACAAGTGAAGAAGTGGAAGATTCCCTGCAAGTATGACATCCACTTCTAACTTTAACATTTAACAGTTTTATCAGTGTAGTACCATAAGATGCCTTAAAAGTCAAGTTTTCTCCTTCCTGTTTATGCCCCCCGCCTACTGGCGGAGGGGCATATCGTAATTGCTTTTTCTGTGCGTGCCTGCGTCCGTCCACTAGTCATGGCTGGGCTATAATTCGCTTGTCATTCAGCTTAGATTAATGAAACTTTAGATACAGGTGCATCTGGGCATAAGGGTGTGTCACGCATGTAGGTCACTAGGTCAAGTATCTGGGTCAGTGAAATAGCTGTATAAAATTGTGTTCAGGCTGTAACTCCTTTACTATTTAACTTAGTTTCATGAAACTTCACACACACACACACTCACATACCTTGACCTAAAGGTGTGTCATGAGACAAAACCAGGTCACTAGGTCAAGCATCTGGGTCCAGGTGATACAATCATGTAACACTGCATTACACTCTATGTCCGAGCTGTAATTCTGTTGCCCTTTGACTGTAATAGAATTATGAAGCTTAACGCACCTATATATCTGGACACAAGGGTGTGTCATGCATAAATACAGGTTACTGGGTCAAATATCTGGGTCACAGTGACGTATCCTTGTAGATTCATGTCTGGGGTGTAATTCCTTTAATCTTTAACTTAGTTTTATGAAACTTCACACGTGCATATATCTTGACCCAAAGGTGTTTCATGAAGTAAAACTAGGTGACTAGGTCAAATATCTGGGTCACATATTCTGCTAAAATCATCTCTGGACTGCAATTTCTTTGCATATCTAGTTTCATGAAACATCATATGCACACATATCTTAACCCAAAGGTGTGTCATGGAACAAAAGTAGGTCACTTGGTCAAGTATCTGGGTCATGGTGAGGCCTTTATATAAAACTGCAATACAGTCATTCGTGTCCTGGCTATAATTTGCTTGTCCTTCAACTCAGATGAATAAAACTTTACACACAGGTGCATCCAGATGTCCGGACTGGAATTCTTTTACTCATTAAGTTATTTCCATGAAACTTCACACACACAACACACATCTTGATGTAAAGGTTTGTAATGTAACAAAAGTAGGTCACTAGGTGAAGTCCATGTATTATGAGCCTCTCCGCAATTGTGTCTGGGCTGTAATTCGCTTGTCCTTCATTTTACATTAATGAAACTTTACACACAGGTACATCTTGGCATAAGGGTGTGTCATGTAACAAAAGTAGGTCACTAGGTCAAGTATCTGGGTCAAGTGATATATCTTTATAAAATTGTGTCTGGGCTATGATTCCTTTTTTATTTCCATCTCACTTATTTCTGCCTTACAGTTTGCTGCTATCTCTTGACCTTTCACTGATCAGAGTACTCAAGCAACAGTCTTCATGGACAAAGCTGTGCTTTAACTCATTCCATACTATGGTTACAGGCCTTGGGCAGTGCCAGAACCACTAACTCAAGACTATAGGCATATTGGTACTTGAATGAAAGCTCTTTTCATGAAGAATTTAAATATGCAATTGTAGTATTAAATCTAGGTAAATATACAGAAAAAACAGGGACTGGTATGGAATGAGTTAAAAAGTCCTGGTACCTCTTTGCCAAAAAAAAAAAAAAAAAAGAAAAAACCTACAAGTTGATTGTAATATTTACTGGCAGGTTATTGATTGGGTTATGCTGTGATATCAATACATAAACTTGTAAACCATGTCCCAGGTTTGATTAATGATACATGTATATGGATGAGAACATGTGGGGTACATGTGTATATTCTGTTGTGTAAACATAGCCTATAAGTTAAGGAGGTTAGGATGTACAGTGATACCTGCTATAAAGACCACCTTCCATAAGAGACCACCTTTTGAATGTTATTTGAAGACTTGGTTATAGTAAATGTTTAATTCTTCTTGTTCTTCTTCACCTTTCTCCTCTTCTCCATCTTCTCTTCCTTCTTCTCCTTTGCCTTCTCCTCCTTCCCTTCTCCATCTTCTGCTTCTCCTTTTCCTCCTCATCTTTCTCCTTTTTCCTCCTCCTCCTCAACTTCTCTTCCTCCTTCTGCTCCTGCTCCTCAGATGGGGGTTCCACTCAACATTGGGACCGGCCAATGTTAGGATCATGCTGCTGATTTGGAGGAAAAGCACCAAGGTTATGTGTACATTGCATGATCTTGTTCATAGTGTCACCAGGCACAAGGCAGGTGGACAGAATTTAGGATGGCGGACCCATGAATACATATCTGAAATTTGCCTAATTCCACATTAGCAATGTCCACTGTGTACACCATGGTATATAAAAAGAGGTTTTTATTGTGTCCAGTTCCTGAGGAGCCACAGGCATTCTGAAACTGTCAAACTTGCTTGCAAGTTCTCCGTTTGCTATCAGGCCAACCATCGACCAGCCATCACCTGGTTTCTATTCAACCATTAAATTAACCCACATTTTAAGACCACATGCTGGACAATACCACTCTTTCCTGGCAGCAGGAGTGTTCTTATTTATGAGGTGCCACTGTAGCTTGTCTCAGTTTATACCTGTATGTGGATGTTAATTTTACAATGATATGGTAACAGCTGGTTAGGAACCAATGCATCAAACATGTAAGCTGTATATGTGTGATGAGAAAAAAAGAGATAAAGAACGAGATTATATGAGTGCAGGTAGACTACTGGGAGGACGTTACAGACCACAGTTGTGATGACAGAGCAATTCTTTTTAAGGGTCAACCTTTGAAGACATTTGGTCATTTCCCAAGTTTCCCTTTAATTATTAAGACTATACTGCATTGTATTTGTGTCTGTTTGTCCAGAACCACTTCCTAGTCGCCATTACTCTATTCTGCCGTTCAAACTCTTTACTCTCCATAAGCTAACCTGTCACTGTCTAACCTATATACATATGGAAACACTATTGTCCATATTGCGCACGTTCTTCTGTAGAATTTTTGACACAGGCTGTGTTAGCCCAAATAAATTAAAGGGTCTTCAGAGGGTAACTTCTTTCGGAGCCTATACCCGGCAAGGCACCAACTTTTGCTGCTAGAAGGCAGATTTTTCACCACGGGGTAATGGGGGCAAATTAAGGGAACAACTGAAAGACACCCAACTCTTGGGTGGATAGTTTTTTACCCTAAATTTTTTTTTTAATCTGGTGGAAACACTGGGATGCAGAACAAACAGCTGCAGATGTTGGTGTTTATTTGGGCACAAGTAGACTTCATACAAGTCTCCTACAACATTTTATATGAAGGTGTGGCCATCCTAATAATAATGCAGAAAAAAAGACAGACAGAAATACAAAGGACTAACTTAGTACATATTTGCAAACCCTGATCAATTCATGTTAAAACTACATGTGTGCATTACTTGTGACAGATTTCAAGGGCCCATGCAAGAAGTTCTGGAGCAATGAAAAACTGTTATAACAGCAATACAAATGTGCCATGCAGTTACCAAGTATATTTATGCACTGATCAAGTCAAAAGTATCTGAATTGTTCTAATTTTGTGGGTACTAATCTGCTTCATCCTGAGGAGTAAGATGGCACAGCCAATACACATGTATGTGTATTGTAAATGTGAATCATGCAAACAGTGGTGATCACCTCATATCCCTCAATGCCAAGCTCTGATACCTGGGGAACAGAGGGAAAAATGCACACTTCAGTGTAATTCATTCTCAAATACACAAGTTCACTGCCTGTCAGTCCTGTTCTTCTTTTTGCGAGGCCTTTGTAATATTACCTATTTATTGCAAAAATATTAGTTGTCACAGGCAATGGCCTTCTGCAGGAATATTATAACTTTTTGGTGCTGCTGTGCAGAAGGCAATTCATGTACCTTACACAATGTGAACAAATGCTGCATTTACGTTATTCTTGATTTTAAGTAGTTTATGTGGTAAAAATATGATGCACAGTCAGACAAGTTAGCATGGCATTGCTGATGGCAGGCAATAGAACCAGTCTGACTGTGGCATGTGAAAATTTTTGGACTTACATTTTGATTTGATCTGTGGCATCAAGTTTGTATGCTTTTACCAATGGGTTGAAAAACAAATTCATCCATGCAAGGTAACAGAATGACTGACACTTGGTGAACAAAGATTACTACGTCAAACATCAGCAAAAGTTAGTCAAAGCAAGTGTGTGTGTGTGCACAACTAATGATTCATGAAAATGTACTCAGTGAAGCCATTAGCCCTGTATAGGGCAGGAGTAAGGGGGCCCCCAGTATGCTGGTACCAGTAATAATGTTGCCCCAGTACAAAGTACAGAAAGTAAGAAAATGTACAAATAATGGTTGGTACGAAGTATGGGAATTAAACAGGGTGTCCAGTATGGAAGTGTGGGAAATAAAAATGCCCAGTGAGCCATTACGGAAAACCCCTTACCCCCCTTCTGTATAGGTCATCACTTGATAACTGGCGACATCAGCTGTGATAATCAGTCATATTTTGCCCTCAAATGCCACAGTGATGATTTTGAATTGAGAAAGTGTTAAAGTGTTCTGTGTGTGCAGTTGTCTCAGCATTCCCCTGTAGTAACATTTTGCATACTGGAATATGATTGATAATACAGTGTATGGATCAAAATGTAAAAATCTTGTGACCACTCTGGCATCCTTAATTTTTGATAGCTCTTCACTAAGTTAGTGGGATTGGGGAGGAGGTAAAAGTCTCATTTGCATATCATACCAGTGGCACCACCTATATTTTGAATGAAATTGTGAGCCCAAATGTGTGGTAAGATATAAAATTCCATATCTCGAAAAGTAATTGAGTTAGAAATGCCAAACCTATAGGATATGTAGATCATGTCCATTCCTAATATGTTATGTAATGTCATTGAGCTTGACTTATTTTTATTAGGTCCTGAGTCCTGTTAAGTTGGACAAGGTGATTTTGTAATGGCAGGGTGTAGCTTGGACTTCAGTGGCAAAGAGAATTGAGCCTCCAGAAGAAAAATGCACCGGAGTACATTGTATGTAAAAGTCTTACTTCATGATTTACTTTTTGGGTCACTGTGATCCAATGATTATGGAATTTGGCACTTGTGTCCAAGTTTTTTGTTTTTCTTCAACAACTTGAAAAGTTATTCAGTTTGAACAAATGGAAAATGTAATGATAACTGGATGTGGGGCAAACATTTTGAATTAAATAAGATCTGAAGTGAAGGTATAGGTCATATGAACAATTGGAATTTAGGGGTCACAATGTAAAAATCTTGTGAATGCCATGCCTTCTGTAATTTTTGGTGGATCATTATGAAATTAAGTGGGATTGTGGAGGTCAAAATCTCGATTAATGGAGATACTGGTGATGCCACCTACGGTTTGGCGGAAACTATGAACCAAAATATTTTTAACAAGATAAAATTCAATACCTGGAAAAATAAGCTAGACATTCTAAATTAATAGGTTATATAGATTTTGTACCATACTGTTATAAAGTGGAATATGGATCACTGCAACATAGTATTTATAGGGCATGCGGCTTGTAAAGTTGAGAGCAATGATTTGGTGGTGGTTGAGCATAGCTTGGACATCAATGGAGCAGAGAATCTATCCTGCAGATCAATATTTCACTTGACCTTTGCATTCCCAAACAAACAATAAACACATTAGTTTACCCAACCTGCTCTTGTCTTTTTTCCAGTCTTTATATTATTGGTATACCTTACTAGTCAGCAGAGCACTAGGCCCATGGGCCTCTTGTTTTATGTTTTTAACAATGCTCACTGCAAATAATTAGCTTTCATCCATTAAAGTACTGGTCTTGTATAAGCTATGATGCAAAGATTTTCTTCTGCAACAAAAGCAAGTCTTCAATAACTCTTTCCAATAACTGTGACCCATTATAGAAATGTATTTTTGGCAGCAATACATATAATGCAAAAGGAAACTGGTCTTTCCCCAGTGGGAATGCATTCAAAACCACTTTCAAATTCCCCTAAATATGTAGCCCAAAATCAATATTACAAGCAGAAAGTGGTAAAACAAATCTGTTTTCATCAACGAGAACCTGGCATTTAAGTATAGGCTAATTACCAAGGAACACATCATTCATACAAAATAATGATGCCATGCCTTAAGACGGAGGGTCATTATTTTCTATCAACAATGTGGTTCCGATGCAAACAAAAGGCATAAAATTCATTGTTTGTATTCAGGAAACATTGCAATGACAATTGTTTCAGCTATCATTATTTGATAAACATGTACATCCACTGCAACATCATCATTCATGAAGATTACTGGTGAGTTCAAACAATACATTGACATCAGCAGTGGATCAAGGTCACAGGGCTGGGGGTGGGGAGTGGAGGCTGGGAGAGCAAATGTAGAACTAGGAGTTCACATGAAGTGTTCTTGGGAAGGAGAAAGGTATTACAACTAACTGAAATAGTAGCTTGTGCACAAGTGATAAGGAAAGGGAATTGATCGTCCTGTACAGAGCCATCCTGTACTGGCTGTGTGTGGCTACATTCATGACACTAGATTTCAGTTTGATGTCACTGCACAATTTCAGTGTATGATTGAGTCTAATTTTCTGAGAGAAACTACCGGTAGGTCTACTTTTAACTCATTCCACCCTAATGATGCTTTTTCAAGCTAAAATCTAAATGTCGTCTGTTAATTGTATTTTACTATTTTAGGGATTATTTTTCAAAATTTTGGATGAAACTTGCATGGAAGATCATTTCAAATTATATTCTCATGGTCAACAGCTTTCCTTGGTGCACTCTGGGCATTATGCCCAGAGTGCACCAAGGAAAGCTATTGACTCGGTCTTCTATCAGGGTGCAATGAGTTAATTGGTTTCATGATTGCACCACTATCTGTCTTGTCCTTGTTATGTTCAATTCCATCATTTACTGTGTGTCAAGGGCCAATGATTTTCCATTTTTTCCAAAACTGAAGCGGAATTGTGCACTATTTTCATCCTTGAAACAGAATTTGATATTTTTTCTTGTATGAGTTTTATGTATATATATATATATATATATATATCAGTGAAATGGAATTTGAGAAATTTTTGCTGACGAAGCGGAATTCGTCTTTTTTTTAAACGAAAAATCATTGGCCCTATTTGTTAGTATAATGTTCACTGTTTTTGTTTTGCTCTGTTATCGTGGACTGAAAATTCTGAAAGGCAGCATTCAGTATATTCCGGGTGTCTTTTTTCATTATGTAATGTGATTGTGTTTACTTTCTCAAGAGATACGTATGGGGCTTGCCCTTCTTCCCAATGGAATAATGAAATGATATGTGTAAAAATCCAAGAAAATGGGAAAGAAAAATTCCTGAAATAGTAGTTTGTATGTGTGTGTTTTAGTGTTGGTCAGCTTGAGATTGTCAGTTGCTTGCTGGACAGGTTACATCACTCAGTAACACGATTGAAGTTTTTTGGTAAGATAGAGAAGTATGGACACTTTATCTACCAAAACTGATTACGACAAATTGGGTGCAGGAAGAGGCTTAGAAGTAACTATTGGTGGATCATACCAGACATATACTAGTGAGACACATGATCCACTCCAGCGATGATTCAACTGACGCCGAGATCAATTTTGTAGTCTGGCTGCTGGACTCTGTGTCGAGATCTGCTCGTGGCAAAATTTGATCAGTTGGATTTTGCTGTCAGTTACACTTTCTTTTGATAGGTCTGCTTGGAGGTTTGATCAATGTAAAAAGTGGATTTAAAGTAAATGTATCTGTAGTGTAAGAGATATACACCTATGTACCACAGAGTGCTTACTCTAAGCCTGACAGGATTGAGCTGGGGTTACCCAATGTAAACATTTTTGTTTGATGATTCTGTAAGACCTTCAGTCATTCATATACATCAGTGACAATCCTGTTTGCAGTCAAAACACTAAGTACTGCTGATTGGGGAATTTGATTGTAAGGGATCCTTATTTCAACCTGTGTGGGCTTTACTGTGCCAAACGGAGTAGCTGTCCCAGAGCTTCCAAAGATAGCCTATATTAAAAGTGGGACATTACCCTCCTCCAGGTACTGAAAAGTGGGAGGGCGAGTGCCAAAGGTGCAAAGTATAACTGGGGGGTCTGCGGGCATGCTTCCCCAGGAAATATTTGCAATTTGCACCTGCATTTTGAACCATTTTAGGCACCATCATAGACATATTCTGCGGGTATATAGTACAACAACATGGCAAAACAGCACAAATTTACAGCTACAGATGGAATAATGCTACTTATTTTTTAATTATACAAAAAGTTGGAGACATTTTAGAAAAAAAGCAGGAGAGCGGGAGACTTTGTAAAAAAGTATGAAAAAGCAGATCTCCCGCCTCAGCGGAGACTTGGAGGCTCTGCTATCCAAGTCTAAAGGAGATGTTTGTATCCAAAAACCACTTGTCGGTACCTGTTCCTTGGGACAGATCTATTAGGATATGGAATTTTGAATCTTGTAATTCTTATCCTATTTGGGCTTTTCGTGTAGCATCTAACCTGCGTGTGTGTTATAACAAAAGGTGAGGTCTGCTGTTCTGTTGCCATCATTTAAAAAAAAAAAAATGAAGGGTGGTGGTAACTGACAATAATGAGCTTGGTGTAAAGCAGGAATGATCTTGGGGTCTGATTGCAGCTACATGTACATGTACATGTACAGTCTATACATGTATGCCAGGTGACCAGACCAGATTTGCTGGCCCCAAGCTGTATATCCATTGTATAATCTTTGCTCCAGGGTTGGTCGGGCAGTGATCATGAGACCTTCCTGAGGTGTCAGTGGTCTGGGGAGTGATCATATCGCCCTATACCCCTATTTTCCACAACTTCTACAATGCACAGGACTCAAGGTAAAGCTGCTCGTAAAGAAGTGACAAGGTGGTGCTCATTCTTAGCACTGGCAGCCAATCCAGCCATGGGTGTTAGTTCTTCTGTCCCTCAGACCTACGTGGATACAATCTATTTTCTGCTTGGAGCATCCTTCAAAGGAGCTTCCCCAGTTTCTCAAAAAGTGGCAGGAGGCAATTATTATTATTATTATTATTATTATTATTATTATTTTTTTTTTTTTCACTGATAACCAAATGGTAAGGTAAGACAATCAGCTTCCTCTTCACTGCTGGTTGGACAAGGACCTCTGTGAGCTGTGGTCTTCAGACAGCCCTCCCACTTCACAGTACTGGGATTTGAAATGAGATGTACTCTCAGTTGAAGAATCAAACGTACAGATGAAGTGGTACTTAGTCCAAGAGGATATTTACACCAGTGGTGAATAGAAACAGCATGTGCAATGTTTTTACAGATCTACCCTGGTACATGTGCACCATGTACTTACAGTCTTGGTCCCACTCTGGATGAGTCCACTGAACTTTATCTACAAGGCAGAAAACAAGGGATCGGATGCATGGCCTCATGGTTCACAAAGTAAGAAAACTGTAAACCAGGTAAATAAAGGTTTAACATAAGAAAGCTGAAATCAGGCATAACTCCATGAGGACCATGGCTAACTTGTGGCTAACTCAAAGTTATGGCTGGAGTGATGTTGCTGAATGATGCAACTCTATACATCACCATTTGTGGACAACTATGCTCTTCATGAATCCCTTTGTTTGTATGTACTTGACCCTGTATGGACACAGGTTTTGTGGAAACATGAGTCCAGGCCTGTGAAGAAGCCAGTGAGAATCTGACTGGACTAAAGCTTCTCAGGGTTAGGGAAGAAAACCACTCCTGGTGAGAAGAAGTGGATAGTCAACTCTCAAAATAATGAAGGAAAACCAGCAGGACAAGTCTGAAATCTGTTCACCTTCACAGCAGCTTTACACTTCAAGTGAGTACCATGAGCCATTGCTTTTCAAACAAAAGTCAACACAGTAAGCAGTGAAGGTAAGAGCAAGTTGTCCTCACTGCGTTCAGCTCTGCTTTGTACAACACTCATGTATCAGGTAATACATTCTGGTGTATCAGTGATTAGCTCCAGACTTAGGACAGTCAATCCATCACAGATAGTTCTGTGGTACTTGGGATACTATGTGCACATCCTAGTTGTGGCAAGGTCTGGGAAGTACCTGCAGTTATCAATGGCAGACCACATACATGTACCAGTTCTAGACTGTTCTGATCAGCCTATCCACAACACCACTGGTTTTGATCCACCCAGGCAGTCATGCCATGGCGTCCTTGCACAGGTATTCAGATGTACAGTGAAAGCTGATTTTTGTTGATATATTTATATTGTTTCAAATGTTTAAGACTTAAAGGTGGCTCCTATGAGAGCGACATGTATTTGTCTTAATAGGAGTCTCCCTAGCCACATCAATTTTTTTATCATTATGTACATATATCTCAATATTGAAATCGTCATTGTATTGATTGGCTAAAATAAATGAGTTTTGAGTTTGTTTTTTTTTGAAGCTTGTTATAACAACACCGTCTGTTCCCTAAGAAATGTGTCAGATGAGCAAATTATTCAGAAAATGAATCAAATAACAAAGAAAATAAACTTTTTCCAATGAAAATTTGTGTCATTATATTGAATATGTCGGCTATGTAAGTGTCGTTATAATGAGGTTTCACTGTACCTATCCTTGAGGACTGATTGCTCTGATCTCGGAGAAGAGAGGAGCTGTTTCCCCACACAGAGACAGTGGAGTGGTTGTGGTGCAGGTTAGATCTGGAACTCGATCACCTGAAGGGGATTTTGAATCCAAGCAGCTCTTTATTTCCCAGGCATTCACTTCATCATACATGTAATCAATTTTGATAGCCCTCTGACGGCAGATGGGAGAGGTTGCAGGATTTGCCAGTTTCGTTTTCTGAATGTAACAAGTGAGACTGCTCAGAAGAGGCTTTCTGTAGTGGATATGATGTTCACTGTGAACATCTCAAGTCCCACTTGTAAGGCAAGGTGTCTCGGGAAACAGAGCAGTAAGGGGGTGGAGGGTAGGAGGGTGAGAGGAATCCCTAACACTAGTACAAGTAATTTCGCCGTAGTACAAGGCATGGAAAATAAGAAAATGTACAAATAATGGTATGTAGTATGGAAATTAAAAGGGCTTCCAGTATGTAGAAGTTAAAAAATAAAAATGCCAGTATGGAAAACTCTTAACCCCCTCCCCCCCCCCCCAAAGTAAGTCGGTAAATAAAAATAGTGATCCATGTGCTTTACAAGAACATTGTAGAGTAATATTCAAGGATAAAATAGGAGAAACCAAACAATATTTTGCTGAAGCAGGTAACAATAGTCTACATTTATCTTCTTGATAGGCTTAGCATCAGTTGTCAGTTTGAATTACACTCTTGATCATAGAATATCTTGGTCAAAAAAAAAAAAAAAGAAGAAGAGAACAAGTGTTTTGCTTCGTGATCCAACCATGCAATATATGTCCAAGCATCATGTTGTCCATGGCATCTTGGCAGGCTTCAGGGGCTTTTCTATTAAAGGGTGTCCAAACACAGTAGACAAGTCCAAACTGCGTAGGTCACAATGCTCGGTATGAGTACTGAAGTGGTTTGCATGTATTGAAGGAACAGATATCTCCAGGCAAGGTTACAGAGCATTCTTGGGGCTTTTTTTGGTGTCACGCTCGTAAATCAAGAATATCTTCCTGGTAAACATTTTGACAGAATGCAAATAGAAATTGAACCAGACATTTACATCTTTAATCACCCCGCCCCCACACCACCACCACTGCAAATGAAGTTTGTTGGAGGGTACAGAGGAAAAACTGTTCTCCGTCCATAGCAGAATTCTTGCAAGCAAAACATCTTGTGATTCACCACCCGCATCAAACCCAAATTCACCTTAACTATGCCTTGCCACTATTTCTTGACCTGATTACACTTTAGTGACCTTGACCTTATTTTGAAGGTTACAGGTTCCATATGTGTGTGTGTGGGGGGGGGGAGAGTATCCAGTGTGTTGGCAGTAACTGTTCTAGTTTAACCTGCAATGTGTAGAATTTATTGCAGATCCACATGCCCATGTAGAATGGTTGTGTGCATGCTCTACTTTCACACTGGCCCAACCACACCCACTTTTGTGCATGTAGGATGTTGATTTATCACCTGCTATAGTATTTGTCATTGATTGCTGTTTTGACACAATACAGTGAAACCTGTTTTGAGAGACCACCCCGAGGGCAGGCTAAAAAGTGGTCACATAAGGCAAGTGATCTCTCCATGGAGGTGCAATAACATGGAAAAGATAGCAAAAGGAACTTTGGAAATATGGTCTTAAAAGACAGGTAGTCCTTCATTACAGTGGTCTCTCAAAACAGGTTTCACTGTACAATAAATTTTTTTAAGTGACATAAAAGCCGCTGCTCCAGACTGCACATACAAGGGATAAATATAAAACTAGAAAATTTAATTTGCTTGTTAGCAAATCAGTCTGGGTGCCTGGAGAAACTGCAGTGCAATGTATGCAGCTGTGACATAAGCTCCAAATGTGTAATGGCATCTCTATCTATAATAGTGTTGAAGATATTCAAAACTGAAATTTTGTTAACAGTTTTGAAAATATTCAAGATTGAAATTCTGTGTATTGGCCTAATTTGCATAAATTTAAATGTTTCAACTTTGGCTCATGGTTCGTTGGATGTGCCTATAGCACAAACCTATGTATTGAAGTTGGAATGGCATATCTATCTATAATAATTTTGAAGATATTTGATTTTCAAATTTTGTGTATTCACCTAATTTGCATAAATTCAAATCCTACAATTTTGGTTCATGGTTCATTGGATGCGCCTATGGCAGAAACCATATGCAGAAGTTAAAATGGAATCTCAGTCTATCATATTTTTTTAAGATACTCAAGATTTAAATTTTAGGTAATCATCTAATTTGCATAAATTCAAATCCTACAAGTTTGGTTCACTGTTCATTGGATGCACCTCTATCACAAATCTACATATTGAATTTGGAATGGCATCTCTATCTATTATATTTTTGAAGATATTCATGATTTAAATTTTCAAAGTGCCTTAATTAGCATAATTTAAATTTTTACAACTTTTGTTTACTGTCCATTAGATTGGCAGATGTCACAAACCTATATGCTGAACTTTGAATTTTGTATCAATCTATAATAGTTTTGAGGATATGGAGCTTTTAGAATTTTAATTGCTCCCAATTAGCATAGTTTTGAACATCATGTCTATTCCAAATTAGAGAGACAACTTCCCTACTAGGTGTATTACCATGCCAAGTTGAAACTGTAGCTTGCACAGTGTCAGAGAAAAGCTCCGGACAGATTTGGCAGAAAGAAGAAGTAGGAGGAAGAGGAAAGGAAGGAAGGAAGGAAGGAAGGAAGGAAGGAAGGGGAGAGAGAGAAAGAAAGAAAGAAAGAAAGAAAGAAAGAAAGAAAGAAAGAAAGAAAGAAAGAAAGAAAGAAAGAAAGAAAAAGAAAGAAAGAAAGAACAATATGTCTGGGCTGGCATCCAAACATAACAACACGGTTGCAATTACCTGGCCGTAAATTCTGCATGGCACTCGCGTACCCATGGAGTGGAAGGATACACTCAATGGCCCACCTGCGGCCGGCTGCATCTTACGTATCCCTCCACCAAACTGGTACAGTTGTGCCATGCGGAATTTATGGCCAGGCATTCACAAGCATGTAATTTTATTATCGTGCTTGATGGCAATCCACTGAAGTTTGATAGTAGTCAACCAGAGGTGTTGGGGCTTTCCTTATAGCTTGTAATGGAAAGTCACATTTTGTTGCTGATTTGTTTCAGTGGCAGGTCTGATGGCCCCAGACTTGGTCCACCAATCTTCTGACTGTCAGTGACTGGTGATCTTGGAGTCTTTTTGTCTCACTAGGTGTGGGACTCATGAGTCCTCACATATTGTCCAGCCTGGTATCATTATGGGCCATTACACTGAGGTTTATCTCTGCGAGAGTAGTGTCCAGTTGCCATGACTCCCTCCTCCTTCCTGCTACTATATGATATAACTCAGTATTCTCAGGGATGCACATGAAAAAGGACCGGAAGGTGGTAAATGGGAAAGGGTGGTAGGTGAGCTCAGTCTCTGTCTGGACTGGTTTGTGAGGAGATGCGATAGGTCATCGTGAAGTAAGTGCCATTTCACACACTTTGGTTGGCTTGCAGGTGACAACTAGAAAAGAACATTTGCTTCACAACAAATCTGTCTGGGTTCTTGCAAAATTTGAATTATAGAAATGCTTTGAAAAATGTTTATTGCTGTGATTCTGAAGCAGAATAACGCACCTATCTGTAGTACTGTGAATTCACTTTATTTTGCTGTGTTTTTATTTTCGCTTATTTCGCTAATGGCACAAAACCGTGAAAATAAAAGCAAGGTGAAATATTATTTTAACATAGGTTTAATAGGAACTTTGTTCAAAATAGTGAAATTAAAATTTCAGTATAATGCCTGAATCCCCAAAACCGTGAAAATTAAACCACTTGAAAATAAGTGCATTCACAGTATGTTGGAAGTGTTCTAGGCTAATGTCTCAGGTAAATGACGCAAAATATACCAAAAGCATTTTTTGGGGAGTGTTACCTGTTGGTGCAGATAGACAGAAGAGTATTGGTCTAAATGTATGAAAAGTATTTATCACTGGAAAGCTTATGACTACCCGCTGTTTGGTGCATATCATGAATAAGGGCTGCTTTTTTAAATATTGCATATCACAGTTCAGTATAGAAAAACTGCCACTCCATGTTCTTTTAAATCATTCAACACTAACAATAACTGTGCTGTCTCCACAGTGTGCCTCTAATTAGGATCTGTAAGAATTTTATGACAAGTAAATGGTGTCTCCAAGCATATGATGAAAAGCTTTTCCCAGTGTGGAAATAAAAGTGAGAGTTAATGGTGAGTAAAATGGAAACATACAACTGGAAACACAAGTACACCTCAAATGTGAAGGGTCTGAATGATGCTGTGTCACATGCTTTGGAGCAATCCATGATGAAAGAGGGGTAAATTGATCTTCATGGTGAGACAAAAAAAATCATTTTATATACAGCTTTATAGTGGAAAATTATATGGAAGCATTGTAAATGTATATTTAGTGCCACCTGTTATTGGATTTCTAATATATAAACATGTGACAAATATATATTATCCAGCAAAACCCATCACCCCCATGGGGTCCAGTGGTAATGTTATAGCCATTAGGCAGCACCTGTGTTATCTTCATGTTCACAGTCTTGGTGTTTAATATTTTGAGGCATTTCACTCATCAAGTTTTAAATTTGTCATTTTGGAGAAAAAAATCCATTAAACCTAAGAAAAATTATTTTCTCACAGCGATTTTTATTTTATGGATTTGTTTCATCAGTGAAACAAGCGAAAAGACATGTAGCGCGACAGCAAAATAAAGTCAGTTTACTGAATATGTCAAAATCCAGTGTCCTATGGGGCTCAGTCCACCACTGTGAGGCAGGCTTGCATGTTCAGTGGACCTTGTCTAAAACCAGGCAATCAGGAGTGAGCAGAACTATTCTGTAGCTGCACTGAACCCAAACATGCATTTCTCTTAACAGGGTTTACATGGTGATAATGAACTTTTTACATAAAAAGTATTGAACCATGATTGTTGCATTGAATACTTCAACATGTGAATCTGACTTGATATCATATATAACTAATCATTACAGTCTGAATTATTTTGTGTCAATGAAACAAACCATTTTATATTCAACACAATGTGCCCCCCCCCTTCCCCCTTCCACGAGAATATGTTCAGACAATTAACATGGCAAAAAACCCTCAAAATTGCCACATTTAGTTGCACTTCTAGAACTTTTGTTCACTGTCCATTGGTAGATGTCTCAAACTTACATGTGTAAGGTGGAACTTTGTGTCTGTCTCCAATAGTTTGGAAGAGATGGAGCTTTTAAAATTTTAATTGCCCCTAATTTGCATAATTTTAAACATCACGACAAACCATGTGCTTAATTTCACTGGTAGGGGAGTCACCATAGCAAGTTTGGTGATTGTCGGAATAACAGTGTCCAAGCGGAGCCTGGTATTGTGAATTTGGAAATAACCCCTCGGGGATTATATGCCATATTACAATTGTTTATTTACAAATAACTTCAAAAAATTCGAAAGTCTGTTTCAATTGGACCCCACAAAGTTGCTGCAAATTTGATACAAAGCTGAGAAAATTCCTTATATTGGTTCTGTGGCATTCAAGGTGTGTATACTATAATGGTTTTGTACCTTAACGCGCGCAAGAATTCCTGTCTTTATATCATAACCAAAAAAAAGGGAGACTGTAAATGTTATCATATAACAGTGTATTGATCAGGTCGCTGAAGCTCATGTTGGGTACATAAACGCAGTCCATTGATACAAGCACGAATGCAATGCAAACAACTGAATGCAGCAAGTGGCTGTGTATGTAATTTTGGTTTTCGAGTTGTACCCTGCTCCCTGCAAACCATGTTTGGAGGGATATACTCACTGTCTTTAGCTTGTCTGACTGTCTTGACTTTCCATCTGTAGCGGAATCTTTTTGAGCAAAATATTCCATGATTCACAGCCCACATCAAACTCAAATTTACCAAAATTTTAACTTGACAATATTTGTGGAGCTGATTACATTTTGGTGACCTTGACCTTATTTTCAAGGTCACAGGATCTGTATGTGTGCAAAGCTAGGAGTATCCAGTCAATATTTGACAACTGTTGCAGTTTTATCTTACTTGATAGGAGTTCTTGGTGTTACACATGGCACAATGCCACCAAATTGTGCAGCGCACTCTCTGTTCCAGTATTACAGATGTCGTCTGATTACCACTTATACAATGTATAAAAACCCGCCGGTACCTTTAAACCTGTATCCACAATCGGGGCAACCTTCTCACCCAAGCTTCATCTTTCGCACACCAGGGGTCATGGTGGGTCCTACTGGTGCTGCTGCTTAATTCACGGCCTTAGGGCGACTTCAGTGTCTGATACAAAATCCCTACTCTGGGGCCTACCGCTGGCTACAACCAATATCTGTATTGCAGTGTATTTACATTTTCAGGTAATGCTCACCTTGGAAAAGTCCCATTATATATTGTACATTACATTTATTTGACAAATTAGCCTACCCTTAATCCCAATTGCACACATATTTTGCATACTACCCCTTTAAAATATCCAATCCGCTCACTGACACTGGGCTGCTATTTCGAAAATTGCGGATTCTGCACCCAACAGTTTGTAAATGAGGACAGTAATGGGACGATCTGGAGGAGGGGGTTATGATATGTGCAACCAAAAGTATTTTGCAAATGTTTCAGAGCATCAATAATGATATGATATATGCTGTGGCCGTGATTCACTTTGATATACAAATCAAATGTATTTTTGTGCGGCATTGCGCAATGTTCAAAATGATGTTCACTGCTTGCTGGTGGCGCTTGGTTCAAGGTCTATCATGTCGTATTTGGATTTTTAACTAATGATGATAACTTCATCGGACACAACTGAGCGGTCAGATTAAAGTTAAGATAGTAAGTCATGTTTTAAAAGTACTTTAACGACCGTTTGTGCTGCTAACTCAGAGAATGGACACCTGGAACCTAGTGAAATATTACAATAGCGATCACTGAACAAGACTATGAGGTCTCTTAATGCTGACAGAAATGGGGCTATGGCCTATGCTGTTTCACCAAACAACCAAATGGTCTATGCCTTATTATGTCTGTGCCAACACAGACATATTGTTTTTCAAGGAATTTTCTTTCTTTCTTTCTTTCTTTCTTTCTTTCTTTCTTTCTTTCTTTCTTTCTTTCTTTCTTTCTTTCTTTCTTTCTTTCTTTCTTTCTTTCTTTCTTTCTTTCTTTCTTTCTTTCTTTCTTTCTTTCTTTCTTTCTTTCTTTCTTTCTTTCTTTCTTTCTTTCTTTCTTTCTTTCTTTCTTTCTTTCTTTCTTTCTTTCTTTCTTTCTTTCTTTCTTTCTTTCTTTATTTATTTATTTATTTATTTACAGGCAAATTTATCCAACATTTCATTTGAAAAGTATTGTACGTAGAAACTCCAAACTTGTCACAATTATACTTCTATGGATGAAGTCTTGTCTTTTTATAGTAAGGGGTCATGCTGTTCAAAATTATGCAAATGAGGGCTAATTAAAGTTGTAAATCTTCAATATCTTATACACTATGGTAGATGTGATTCCGAGTGTATGAGTTTGAACATGGCAAGGCAAAGGTTATCTCAAATGTCAAGATCATGTCAAGATCAATGTCAATTTTAGGTCAAAATGTCATTTTAAAGGTCAAGGTTCACTTCAGGTAGAGGTCATCTCAAGGTCAAAGGTCATTTGAAGGTCAAAGGCCACTGTTGATGGTGGCTTTCTTCTAGCCAAAACTTGGTCAAGTTTTGTTTAATTTTGATCATGTTGGGCTCAAATTGTAGCTATTGTAACACTGCACAGTTTTGAAACTTACATTTGACCTCTAAACGTCAACAGTCAAGGTCATCCAGCCCTAACTGGGCCAATTTCCATCCAATTCTAATCATGTTGGACTCAAATTGTAGGTATTTCAACACTGCACATTTTTTTAAGAACATGTAACCTCTAAAGGGCAAATATCAAGGTCATTTGGCCCTTTGAAAGTTTCATCTTGCCATAACTTGGTCAATTTTCATCTGATTTGGTTCATGTTTGGCTTAAATTGTGGGTATTGTAACACTGTACACTTTTGCAATGTACATGTTACCTGTAAAGGTCAAAGGTCAATGTCATCTGGACCTTTGAAATTTTCATCTAGCCACAAGCTTAATGGAATGTGAAGTACCAAAGGACAAAAGTTGCAGCATTTAATATTTGCAACTTTTGAAGGCACACAGACAGATTTGCTTAGAAGCAAATGTTCTTTTCTAGTTGAACTTTGTGTTGCTATGCAGTTTCCAAGGCCCAAGTTAACCCTCCAGGCAAGTTGAAATAAAATGCTGTGTTTGAGTTGACTTTACTGCAAAATAATGGCACATGACGGCTGCTTTCTTGACAAAATCTTTCAACCGGGGCTATGGTTATGCTGTTTCACCGAACACCATGGCTATGCAGCTATGCTCTTTCCCTGGCCCAAGTTAACCCTTTACTGCAGATAAGTTCAAATAAACTACTGTGTTTGAGTCAACTTTACTGCAAAATAATGGCACACAATGGCCACTCTCTCAATAAAATGTTTCAGCTAGGGTCGATCAATTTTGCTCATTAGGGAAGGGCGGGTTAAAAATTTTTAAGATTTTATTTTATGTTTCATGAAAATTGCTTAGGGTTGGGACTTTTCAGTGGGGTTGTTTGGGTTATCAGAACCACAGACACACACACACAGACACACAGACACACACACACACACACACACACACACACACACACTCTCTCTCTCTCTCTCTCTCTTTTTCTTTCCCCTTTACACATTACCCCCTTTGATGTCAGTAAAATTTATTACCTGGGCACAGCTGAAGGAACTTGTCTTTTAAAAAGAGAAACTTGACAAACCCAAATATATAAGCCGAAGTAACATTTGAAAAAATTCCAAATTTGTAATAAAATTTAAGGCTTTTTAAGCCTTTATATGAAATCAGGTCATCAGTGGGAAACCAGCACTAGACTTGTTTTGTTGCCATTAATCCCTGGACAAATTATTTTGCTAACTAGCAGCAGTTTTGGGGGTTACACATGGCACAATGCCACCAAATTGTGCATCACACTGTCTGTCCCAATGTTATAGATGTCATATTATCTCATATAAAAAGAAACTTAACAAACCCAAATCTGTAAGTCAAAGTACCATTTGAACACTATTAAGTCTGATATTCAGAGAGCAAAGTCCTCTTCTTGCTGAAAAACTGTAGAGTTCTAAATCATTATCACAATTTATTTGGTATAAGGAACAAATCATATTCATAAAATTCCAAATTTGTAATAAAATATAAGGCTTTTTAAGCCTTTAAATAAAATCTGGTCATCAGCGGAGAACCATTACAAAATGTGTTTTGTTGCCATTAATCCCTGGAGATGTGCTGGTGCATGCATGAATGAATGTCTCGCACATCCTGGATCCCCACCAAAGACTTGGTGCCACAGAGCCAGTAAAGCTTGGTAATGGTAAATGCCAGCAGAATCCTGTGGGCAGGCAAGGGTGGCAAACACTCAGTAAACAGGGGTATTACTAATGGATTACAAAATAGGAGGTTAGCTTTCTGGTAATTATGTGTAAAGTGCCATGAAATAATGGAATATTTAACAACCAGGAGTTCACTTATGGCACAGTGAGAGTAGTACCGGTAGTTCAGTTGTTAGTCAGCAGAGGGCAGGACTTGGGCAGCTGGTGTGATTATGGCAAATGAGAAGTGACAATATCCAACTGACAGAGGAGTCAGACAGAAAGTTGATGGGATCCATACACACTCCGTTCAAAGATATTTTGAACCATGCATGGTAACCCTTTGCAGCTGAGTTACTCAGACTTGAAAAAGCTTTTACATATTTGATCCAAATTTCAGATTCCAGGAAAGAATCTTCATTATGAATCCATAGTCAAGTGCATGTAGATGTTGAGCTAATGAGGAATGTGGTAGATCTCCAGGGATATTTAAACTTTGTGTGCATGTTTGAGGTTTGCTGTGCATATTTATCAGAAAAAGGGTAGATTGAATTGCAGAAATCTGTACAGCAAAGTGTTTTTTTTGTCCGGGGCTATGCCAAGCCCTTTTATGGTGACTGTGCATTCTTGAGAGAACGGTGCTCAGGATAGTTTGGTACACGTTTCTTTTTTTTTCTCTGTTTGTTTTTTATGGGCTTTATTTTTTTAATTTTTATTTTTTGTTTTGTTTTGTTTGTTATTTGTTTTGCATTGTATGAAGGATGGATATTTAAGGGATCTTATGATAATTAACACTCAATTGTTACCCCGCCCAATGGTTGCGTTTTTTATGACCATTAATGAAAGCAAGGTCTTCAGTGTCTCACTCAATTCACAAAAAAATGGAATGAATATATTCGATTTGGCATCTTCAGAAACTGAAAAGACAAAGTGTAAAAGAAAGAATCCAGTTACTTATTGTGAAGACTATCCATTGGTCCCGCTGTTTGGATCAATATTATTGCCAGCAAGTTTGTCAGGGGTCACTCGCTCTCAGCAGTCCAGCTTTGAAGTATAAATTTAAACTAACTGAGAACTATGCTCATAAATTGTAGCAACAAACCAGTGTATGATATTTCGCTAATAAACCCCGGGGTTATTAACCCTCATGCACTGGTGCCTCTTAGTTGAATTAACCACGCTGCTACGCCAGAGTTACATTGACACCATATTTATTACGTACACACAGTCTGTCTACTGGGACCATCTCTTACACAGAGCACCGCAAGGGAGTGGTAATTATAGCAAGATATGTTGCATGTGCACAATAATAAACTATCAACGCTAATAATACTTTGTCTCTGTTTTTCTTTGGAGAGAAAGTCAATTCTTGTCCCTAGAGTCAAGAAAAGCTAAAGCATGCTTATTCAACAAATGTTCCAGTCATAATAGGAACAGAGTGATACTAGGAAAATATTATTACAGTCAATAATATTGGATCATAACAAGATCATAACTGTGACGTTATGTATGTATCCATAAAAATGTGGATGGCCTTTACCGCTCTTAGAAGATCATCCACACTAGCTTTGGTGAACTTTATACTTATTTCAACTAAATCAAATAGTTTGTCAGGACGAGTGCCTTGAACGACTCAGTTTAATAGTCTCCCCAGTTTGCGCAGGCGTGTAAGTTCTTCATTTAATGTATCACTTTTCTGTGCAGCTGTGTGAGATACAACTCTTTCGGTGGCGATCTAATCCACATAGCCATTTTGATCAATCAGGATTCCTGTTGCGGTTTGCTGTAGCTGAAAACCTATGTACACAAACTGGCCTTCTTCAAGCTTGCTAGCTAGAAATCGCTCACGTCAATTGCTTAAGACCCATTTCAAAAACCACAGTTACCTGCATGCAAAAAATCATCAATATGACTCACTAGCATGCCTTGCAATTTGTTTGATGAATCTTTTTTGAAAAAATAATGTTGGATCCAATTTTGATTGAACACAGTCTAAATGAATCAAGGTCTCTTTGACACAGCAATAAAATTGCCTAGCTGCGTCATTTAAACTATACAAGCATCTCTTGAGATGCCATACTTTATCTTTGGCATTAGCTTCTTTGGGTGGTGTGAGATCAACCTGACGCTGGGTAGTTTACCTTGCAGAAATGCTGTTTTTATATTTGTAGTTTTCACTTGTCACTGCTTACTAGCAGGCATGGTCAGAAACACTCTCATTGAAGTTTTTCCGACAGTAGGGGAGTCTCTCTGGATACCTTCTGTTTTTTCTTCAAATCCTCGAGCTACTAGTCTTCCTTTCACTGAATCGCCTTTACGCCATAACGCCCATCTAGCTGATATGCAGTTTTGACCCGTGTCGTCAACTTTCTCATAGGTATCAAACTGTTTAAGCTTGGTCAGTTCAGCTGATTTAGCATCCACACATTCTGGATTATTGTGTTGAGCCTTAGGTAACAGTATGAGAAATGCCTTTTCTGTGTCTGCTCTTTCCCACTGAATTTTGTCCCAATCTTTACTAGTGTCTTTGCCAAAAAAGTTTCTGATGTTGTACCAGTTCTTGTTTTGGCCCATGGCTTTACCAGCTCTGCCCAACACTACCGCATCAGTCCAATCTTCAGAGTCATTTGTTCTGTACTGTATATTGTCATCTTTGTTGAGAATGGCTTTGTTTGAGGTTCTTTGTGCATGTGTCTCAGGCCTGTTGGATTCTCTTTCTGCATATATCACAGGCTCATTGTCAATGCCCGAGTTATCATGCCCAATTGTTTCTTCAGAACCATCTGGATTTGTTTTCGCTGTCGGTGAACCATCAGGGCTCTCATTCTTAGCTGGAGTGTCCTCACTAATTTGGCTGTCAGGGTATGCTTTGATGAGACAGTTGGGAGAAACTCTCACAAATGTACCTCCACGGCGAACGAAGACCACTTTACCATCTTGAAAAATAACTTAAGCTGGCCCTAGCCACCTCTCAAAGCCTTCATGTTTGTGGAAAACTCTCACCATTCTCAAACATGCTCAGCTACTCGTACTTTACTATGCAATGCACTTCGTATTCGCTCACTGACTTCTGATTGTATAAATGCTCTCCGAGCAGAATGTAGTGCATTAAAAAGTTTTGCAAGCACTTCACTGGTTGTACCACCCGCTAGGGCAGCTATGGAGTCCGTCATGATGCTGGGTAAATTAGGATTAATACCAAAGACTAGCTGGTAGCTACTGAAGCCATTCCACATCTATAAGGAATTACGAGCCATATCGGCCCAGCACAATAGGACATCTTTGGATGTGCTGGTGTTTTCTGCCTTCAGTTGGTGTAACATCAAGTCTGTCACAACATGCACCCTTTTGCAAAGTCCGTTCTGAAAGGGACTTTCTGCAGCTGTTGTAAATATCTCTTCATTAGGCATGGAGGCAACCTCCCTCATTTCATCTGAAGAGAACTCGCCTCCATTGTCATGATATATCGCCTTCATACAACCAAACTTGCCGATCCAGTGTGTGGAGATTTTGTCAATTATATCAGTGGTTTGCTTTCTAGAAATGCAGCAAGGCACGGTCAGCCTGGACCACATGTCAGTAAGGTGTAGTATCCATCTTCCATTCCACTGTTTTAGATCCATGGATTGTTTTTCGTTGAAACTTGTTGCCACAGGACAAGGAGGTGGAGCAGCATATGCTTTGCACAAGTTGCACTGTTGATGTATCTTTAACACAATTTCACAGTTCCTGCCACACTCCAGCATCATCAAGTAATGTTATAAGACGCTTGGTTGAGGGGTGTGCGAATTATCTATGCAACTTTAGAATGGTGTCATATCTTTCTTTCTCCGTCATGTCAATGAGCTTAACAGCATAAACTTCTGCTACTGGCATCTCCTTATCAATTGGAATACAGTAATGCCCGGAAGTAGTAATGTTGAGCACTACTTTTTGTCCTAGAATTTCTGCAGTCATTTTCCATGTCCATTTTAACTTGAGCCTTTTTCATTGTATTTCTTGGCAGAAGTACGGCTATATCAGAATAAGCGACATCAGTCTTCACCATAACTTCCTCGGCATACACCTCGCCGACAATGAATGCCGAAATCTCGTACTCCCCTAGTGACTGTAATCTAGTGCCACCACCAAATTTGAATATTCTGGTGCCATTAATTCACTTTACCTTCTGTTGATCAGCATCGTTTAACGATTCTATATAGCCATCCAGCCAGTTTTTGAACAGTACTTGAACAGGCGCTGTCTTGCACTGCACAATTTTGGGCTTTCCTGCTCAGTTGATTTATTTCTTTCAGATTCTTATTGTAGCCAGTAAACAGCGCACCACTTTCAGTTTTCTGATCACTATCAGTCATGCTAACATTTTCCATGTTCTCCCTCGAAGTTGGCAATATATTCATGAATGGACTGTTCATCAGTTTGTTTATAGTCTTCAAAATCATCAAACTTTGCAAAACAATCCTCAAGATCGTCTTTACGCAGCTGTTTATCAAGATATGCCAGCAATGTCTTGAAACTAGCTGCTTGCTTCAATGTTTCTATGTCGAGTTCATCAAAAACCCTTTCTGGAATACTGGATTCATCATTCTTCGGTAATGACAGAGCTATGGCAATGCCCTGTTTCTTTTTATCCAAGTCCGTGATCTCATGCCAAGCTAAAAGTTCCTCCCTGTAATGTTCGTAACTTTTCAGCGTAGAGTACTCAGGAGGTTTAATTTTCATCGCCATGATTTAAATGAAGTGAACAATTACTTGAACAACACGCCTATAGCAATAATGCACCAATTAGCGCTCACACTGGTTCCCATGGAAAACACCACGCCATTGTGGAACACACACACTAAATTTTCGCTGCAGTCTTCATACAAAAAGTCTTCGTTTTGTTGCCATTTCGCTAATAGTCGCTAAACAATAGGTCCTGACTGTTCGTTTATCCGGATGCTCTGCTACCAATTGTTGAATTAACCATGCTTCTATGCTGGAGATACATTGACGCCATGCATATTGCGCACACACACACAGCCTGTCTACTGGGACCATCTCTTACACAGAGCACTGCAAGGTAGCGGCCATTATAGCAAGATATGTTACATGTGCACAATACTAAACTATCAACATCTTTACTGTTATATGTGTTAGATGCCATTGGGTGAACTCAGTCGCCTTCCACCCAAGACTACCTGAGTGTTAACTCTTTTGTTGCCATTTTAAAGTCGATGTGCTGTGTAACAATACTAGATTCATACAACTGACCTGTCATTGATGTACCAGTGTTGCCTGCAGTTGTAGAGACACCATGTTTCAGGTCAACAGCTTTCATCACTGTGCTTTGGTTGCAATGCACGCCAAGGAAAGTTGTTGACTTGATCAAAACTGGGTACTGAAAGAGATCAGACAAAATTAAATGATTGGAGATTTATCATACACTCATAAAAAGTACTTGGTGAAGGATAAATATGTCAAGTCGACATGGTCAATGGTTTTGGCTTTGCCTGGTAGGTCATGCCTCAAATACCCCACACATAGCCACATATGCGTGCCAGGCAATGCACAAATAAGCAACAGACAGTCAGTTAAGATCCAAGCTGGGAAAATTAGCTCTTTTGTTTTTGTTTTTATTTTATATGTGTGTATGTATGTGTGTGTGTACATGCATGCGTTACTAGATTTTTGAGTTGGAAAGAAATGAATTACTTGTTTAGTATTTTCAGTGTGTGAAATGAATTACTTGTTTAGTATTTTCAGTGTGTAACAAATCCACATAGATAGTGCATTTTTCTTGAAAATGCAGAGTGTTTTTTTGCCTCCTAAGCAGACCCAAGCTGCGTATTTTGTCTACTCAGCTGGGGTCTGCCCTTCTTTGACAAGGTCACTGTTAATATGTTTGTATTGTGTATATTACTGATGTACTGAAGTTTAGGCCAAATAATGCTTTTCAACTGTCAACTGTCTACTGGCTGCTACTGGTCTAGGTGATAATGATAAACTTTCTGATTGGTGTCTCAGTCTAGGGGGAGGGTCACAGTATAGTTTTGTTTCCTTTACTGTAAATAAAATCCTGTCGACGAAGGGCAGACCAAGTGTAGTAACATGGTACTTGGTCTGCTTTGCAGGCAAAGTGTTTCTAGGAAGAAATGTTTTAAGTGAAGTGCTAGAGTTCTGCCCAAGCAAGTACATTGTATGTTAAGCCTGGCCAAGCAGTGGTGTATTGGACAAAATCCCCAGCTGCTGTGGATCAGGTAACAAAGGTCAGTGGCTCTTTGTATTGGCCAATGTGGACCTCATAATGAGGTCTGTATCGCCAAATACAACGTGAAGCATAGCATGAAACCACCAAGCCATTAAAAATGCTCTCAATCCTGATAATAAATTTTCTTTTATATATTTTTTTCTAAAAATATCAGCACAATCAGAGCTTTTTGTTTTCTGTCTTTTCCTTCACTTCTAAGAGCTTCCTCTCCTTCATACATATACATTGTAGCATAGTTATATATATAATTATATAAACACACACAAAAACACATACATGTATTGTGTGTGTGCATATCAATCTCCATGTCATGACAGGACAAAAACATTAGATATTTAAATACTGGATGGTACTGAGAAACAGTACTTATGACATGACCTCACAGAACAGAAATGAAAACTTATCAGTTGCTCTACTTGTAGGTACATACACTTGCTCTACTTGTGGGTACACATAAAGATGAAAGCTACAATAGGTTAACCTGTAACCGACCAAAACCAAGAGTTCACATTATTATCTTGCCAACCTTGGATTTGCCACACGTTCAGATAAGTTGTGGAGCTGGACATTATACCATACCATACGATCGTTTTTATAACATACTGTGAATTTTTTGAACCCAAATTCTTCCAGGTTTCTCAGAGGAATGAAGACAGTTTTTCAGCGGACAGCCTTGTTGAGCAGAGACTAAACTGAAGTGGGAAGAGTGCAAGGGTTAAGTGTCATAAATTTGCATTTTTTGTAAGCAGGAGGTGATCATGCCAGGGGAGCGTCAATGTATTTACAGGGTATAAGCTGCAACAAGTCAACCTGGTGCTTGCACAACATAAGTATTAACTGATCAGCTCTTACCAGAGAAGAGAAACAATTTTTCACGGCAGATCCAAGGCCTGGTGGTACATGCTACCAGTGGCATGAACTTTGGGGGCGGCTTTGACTTTGAGACTTGAGACATCTTGCCAGAAATAATCTGCTTGCATTGAATGTAAATGCTACGCACGGTTGATCTGTTTTCTGATGGCCGATTGAAGATCGGATTTGTTTGTGCATGTGTTGTGTTTTTGGGATATTATACTACTACAAAAATGTTCTGGTTTCGCCGGCAGAGATCACATTCATTTCAGGTTGAAAAAAAGAGAGAGGAAGGGCGCAAAAGGTCAGGTTCGCTGCAACCTTATTATGAGGTATGTTAATTGTAAATTACAGTATCAATACATATACATACATGTATGTACTAAAAGGAGGCTGTTGGGGGTCTAAATTTTCAGGAATGTGAGGAGTGATTGTTTTGAGAATTCAGCATGATTTAGTAAAAGATTGCAATGCATATGGGCTCATAATTTGCTCTTAATGAAATCTAGGAGAAGCCCTGATAATGTTAAAGGTTAAATCCTTATCGCTCAGTGTATTCAGCTTTTGCTAACTTAACGGACATGTGTGAGCCATGCAAGTAAATACCAGGTGAAGGCCAAATCTATATTAGTGTTGTAGAACATTCTACCGAAAAAAATAAAAAAAAATAATTTGCCTTATATGGAGCCATAAATTCAAACTAGAAAATAGGAAAACATGACAATTCATGTTCTTGAAGATAAGCATAGACTGGATATTTAATTGGTCAAAATAAACAGAGCATGGTAAACCAGTTTCCTGATATTTTTACCTCCATGCCTTTCTAGAATGATTATTAAAGGTTATTTGCTTGTCACAAGACTGGAAAGTTCTTGTATATTAAGTTCACCTTTGTTGAACTGGGTCCATACATGTTCATGGTGGTGTGGTCATTACTTCTGTTTGCTATCTGGCAATCATGTCATTCACCAGCTGGCCCAAAGGCAGTAGGATTTTTAATGCAAAAACCAATGACTTCAGGCTAAACATGTGTAGGCTTGAATGAAGTGATCTTTTTATTTTGGGGTTTTATCAGGAATTTTACTGTGTAATTGACATTCAATTGTAGATACAGTGTTGTCAGTGGGGTGAACCAGTGAAGATTCGTAGGTCTACTTGTGTAATTGTTCACTTTTGTGTAAACTCTTTTGAAAAACACAGTTTAAACTGTTTGCTGAAAGGGGAAAAATGAAAAATGCTGTTGGCAAAATAATTTCTACTCATTAGGCTCTGTAAGCTGGTTAGTATTGCAGTCATCATATTTGAGTTCAGTGTTTTGGTAACCTTGACCCATTGTTCAGATCGAGTCACAGGGGCTAAGTGGAAAAATCGTTGGTCTATTTTGAGAACAATTGAAGCTATAGTCATCAACCTATTATAACTAAAGCACCTTATGAAGACTTTGTATTAGTTCACTCCCTGGTGACCTTGAAGTAACCATTTAACGTTAGAATCATTTGACCACCGAAACCGTTATATATGAAGGATGTTGTGAGGTGAAATACTGTTTTTACTTCATGTCTTTGTCTTGAGTTCTGCATTCAAGAATGGGCATATTTGTTATTTTCTCCTCCATGCTAATACCAATTCACAAGAAAGTACCAAGAATACCAGGCTGGCGCTTTGGCTGCTGCATTGAATACACTAACACAGCCAAAATGACATTATCGTGCCAATGATATTCGATCTCAAGTTCAAAGTCCATACTCTCTCAGTCTGGATGGAATTTATCTTAAGTCCATATTCTCTCAATCTGGATGGAAGTTAACTCTCGCAGTCCATACTGGCTTAGTCTGGATGGACACTAACTCTTTCCAGTGCAGTGTGACAAGGAATAAATGAATCGTAAAACTTCCATGTACATTTTTTTTTTGAAAACAGATCAGGTGATGGAAGTAAATCCAACATTTAATAGACCAGTTCAGAGGACTCGGTTTTATTCGGTGCACTTCGGAAAGTGCACCCTGCTTTGTTTATATTTTGTGCTTGACCACGCTGGCTGGATTACATGTGGAAGCATAAGAAAGTAAAACACAGGATGTGCTTGGATTTAACCAAAAAATTAAAATGTCAGCAAACTATAAATGCACATTTCACCACTGATGTGGCATTTTAGGTAAATGATTTGCACTGTTCAGCACAATCCATGTGGTAATCCGTTAACCCTGGTATCTGTTGTAAACATATGACAGCATGGGAAGGACTCGGCTACTTGCTGATTGGACAATCAGGCCAACAATTGAATACATAATTAATTACGGTCCGGACAAGTTTGGTACAACTCGGTATGAACAGGTCTATTATCCCTTAAAGTGCTGATCACTGCTATAGTTGTTTTCTCATTACTGTTAAACATATAATGGTCAAAAGATTCAAATTCCTTTCGTTCAAATACTTGTAGCAGCATGCCTGGTCTAAAGCAAAAAGTAGTCTTAGTCAACAGCTTTCTTCGGGACACTTTGAACGCATTCCTTGGGATGCTTTGCCCGCAATGCGTTCAAAGTGTCCCGAGGAAAGCTGTGGACTCAATCTTAAATCAGCACTTTAAGGGTTATTACTAGCCCACTCTTGGAAATAGTTGCACAAAACTTACTGTGGCGACAGGCATACAACTATACCACCCCCTCTCACCCCCTGGCGAAATCTTATTTTTGCTTCAGTGAATGTATTTCTGGTTTCCAAAATATTTTTAAAAATCTAGTTGTAAATTTTAAAAAAAGTAGAAGTGAGTTTTTGTGCAACTGAGGAGACAATTTTGCATATTTATTATATAACCCCCCTCCGCCGCATGTCTTTGACAGTACAAAATATAGAATACTTAGCTTGTTAGCTTTCGGAAAATAGATATTTTGCAGCACTCATAATGAGGATTCTTTGCATAGTTGGGTGATGTGTTGGGCTGGATGCTTCAACTTGTATCATCACGTATCATATATCCTTTAAGTCTACAAATGGCTTCAGAATGCACATTCTTAAAGGGAATGAGAAGTGCTGCAACTACCAGGTGCCTAGTTATGTGCATGGGGCAGGCAAGTGTATACCATCTCTTATCAGCTCAAAGAGTTTGTAACACCTCAGCCAATGGTACCATGGCAGGCCTGGGTCACAAAGAGAATGAAAGAAGAGTTAATTATTATGGGTCCATTGTAGAATGACATCACAGCTAAAGAGCTGACCTAAGAAGTGAAAAGTGACTCACTTTTTCTGCCCACTTTTTACCGAAACCAACAAGAAACAAATGTATAGTTTGATATGACTACAAATTATCAAGAGAGAAATAATAACCAAGTAAGCTTTGTAAGTCCATATAGTCTCTGGCCACTTTGCTATATGTATGGATGGTAATTAACAAGTCAAAAAATGTGCCACCAGATACAGAAGGCTAAATACAGGGAATGAGAAATGTTGCCGCATTGAATATTAAGCCTTCAATTAGAATATGATATTCTGCTGGGGAGTCATCTGTGTCATCACTGTTGCATTGTAGGATTGGTGTTTATCCATAATATTTTTTTAATGGATACCTTCAATTTGTTGAGGTGAATTGTGCATTTTGAACTTTGGTTCATTATAACTTAAGTTCTGCTGGCCTGATCTGCATAGTATATACATATAGATTATAACATGGTTGGTTTAAACATATTTATTCAGGAAAAAAGCGAGTGGGAAAGAGGACGCAGCCCTCTATGAATCCCTTTCGCAAGAGAAAGAGAAGTGGAGACAAAATACAACAATAAAACACCACTATCAGAATGAACACCATGGCACTCAGACAGATAGAACAGGAATACGACATTGTAAGAACTGTTGACAGGACAAGACATCACAGACAGGCAAACATACCATCATGAACAGGCACCACTTCACCACCCGTAATAACCACCATTTCTAAAAATCATGTAACAGCTCCAGGCGTACCTGTGGATTTGATGTACGGTTGTACTGTGTAAAAAATGTTTTCGTTTTGTTGAAAAGTACAATTTACAGAGCCAAATAATAAAGTGTGCACAGTGAATTGAGCAAATGGAATTTTACGATCTATTTTGTTCCACTATAAAATTTTCACATTGGAAAAAGTAGTGAAAATCATCCTCATTTGCAGCACCAGAGAAACACCTGGGTGAGTCAGCGAGGCCATTTTTAAATAAATCTGCTTTGAGTATGCTACACTTCATCTAAATCGCTGCTTTTGTAGACCCAATGTAAAATAGTGGAGTAACGTTAGGCTTATTTTGATTTTAATTTAATTTTGAATTGGTGTAGAAACACGGCATTATGAGTGGCAGGCAACAAATCGTTCCAGAGACAAACAGCTGAAGGGAAAAAAGGATGCTTTGAACATGCATATTTATCTCGGATCACCATGAGTGATAAAACACAAGTGCAACCATGTCATGATTAATTTATGAAATGATTAGGCATATTTTATGATATTTAATGTGGTTCAATATGTTAGGCCTAGTTTCATTCATTACGAGTCAAAGAATTATCATCAAGAGAAATGCATATAAAGACAAAACGTTTTACTTATGTATTTTGACTGTTTATCGATAAACGTAAAAATTTGTACTGATATGGTAAATTTTTAAGTAATTTTTACAAAACTAGTCCAGGCCCTATGTAAATCGCTCTTGTTGGAGGAGACGCATTAACACGACAAACGTAACACAGACAGGGCTAGCTACACCCCCACCTGCCGAGTGCAGGAATACCCAAAATAGAGGGGTCACAACACAAGGGAAAAATAGACACAAACTGTACATCACAGATAGAGGGGCATCAGAAATAGCCTAAAAATAATTATCAATAATTATGATAATAACAACCATGAAAACAACTATCATAACTTAACCATGTTACGTCAGCGTTGGAAGTCCAAAATGTTGACTCTTATGTTGGTTGAGGTCACACTTGCTACTACCATTTATATTGTGTTTAAACAAAATGGTGCAAGGCTACTATATTATAGTGGTATGGAAGACATTGTAGGTGATTCTAGAGGGGGGGGGAGGGCAAGTTAAAAGTCAGGCCAAACACTTACTGATGCAGCACCATTATAAAATGCAGAGATGTCTGTTCTGCTGACTGTGACCCATATGTGTACATTGGCTTTAAGGGTTAACATGCTGAATTCCAATTAAAAGAACTGAGGGTAAGATCCAGTGATTTTATTATTATTTCATGGGAGATGAAGGGCTCTTTCTCATGAAAGCAGCTCTGTTTTGCATCATTATTTCCACAAGAGAGGCATGGCTGCTGCACATGTGGCCATTGTGAAGCAGAGACACCTCGTATGTAATGAAATGTTCATGAGGTGATCATGAGCAAGTATGTGGAGAAACTTCTGGTGTGATGAAACATCATGGTGGTCATCATGAGCAAGTCTTAACTATTTCAGTGCCAGTGACGATTTAAGCCGTTCTACTTAAGTGAAACTTGTCTAAATTATCATAAGGGTCCCAGATTCATATTCCTCGTAAAAAGACTTTTCATTCAAGTATCAGTATGCCTATAGTTCCAGAGAAAACATCCCAGGTCAACAGCTTTTCTAGGTGCACAGTGGGTGCATCGTGCCCAATTTACACCGAGAAAAGTTGTTGACTCAGTCCAAAATTTGGCACTGAAAGAGTTAAGAGAAATCCTTAACATTATGAAACATCCATGAGGTCACCATGAGCAAGTCTGTAACTTGGAGAGTAGGTATTTTGGTACATGTACATACAATTGTAGGTTCAGTCAAGGGTTTAATATGATCTATATATGGGAAGCATTATAAGCACATCATTGTGTAGCAATGCTCAAATAAGTGATATCGTGTTTCAATATGTAATCAGAAATAGACCATTTGTTCCCCTGTATTTACTGAGTGCCATTCAAATCAACATTGAGAAGGTCTGGTTGGTTCCTTCCCACATGCCAAGTCAGGCAGTAACAATCAGGACATGCTATTCCTGTGATCCCATGAACCCAGAACTGAACAATGAGTGAGTGGACACCTGACTAACACGTTTCACTTGTCCTACAAATAAGTTAAAAATAAGGTCTGCATCTTTTTGTAAAATCACGGAAAATGGGCCGGATTATGAGAATTCATGATTTAAAATGTGAAGTGGAAGTGAATAGAATTCTTTGTTCAGATATAAAAAGATCTTCTTTGTGGCCTGAAATCCAGATGAGGTAACTCCAGTTCGTAAGTTCATGTGTAGTGACACTGCACTCATGTTAAATTGTCCTTTATGATCAGCTTTAAATAAAGGGGTCTTAGATGAGATAGGTACTCAACTCATGTAATGGAAAATCAGCCTTTTATTCAACATCAAGATATAATTTACTGGACAAGAGTTTTCCAGTTTCTTGCTACCTGTTTGTAGTGCTTCTTCATTAAAAGAAGTCTTTATCCAATCTTTGGTTAACAGTGCTCACAGTTGGTGCAGATACCACAAAGACAAATTTTTCCAAAATTGTAACAATCCTACTATTGCAGGAAAAGTTGTTTTCTTATAGCGAATCTTGTTCTCTGCCTCAAGCTGGACTGTGTTGCCCTGAGTACAAACAGACATGTTTCTCCATAAAAAGTTGGAAGCCACCAATTGATTATATTATACATGTAAGTCATTCCTAAGGTTTTAAAGACTTCAAGCATGTCTCCAAGAGCTATCCTGCATACTAATTATGGCAGTTTCATTTTTAGCACTGCTGACCAAAGGTTGCAGAGGGCATGGCATCACTCATGTCTGCCGTCCATCTGTCCGTAAACTTTTTGCTTGTGAGCACAATACAGTCCACAGCTGTCAAGATAGACCCATAGAGCCTTCAGGACGTATCAAGTCTATGAAAATCTAGGTCAAGTTCGATATTGGTGGTGCCACCTATAGTATTGTGTAATGTATAGGTCAAAAATGTGAAAATCTTGTGATGGCTGTAGTATGTTTAAGTGTTGCATAATATGAATGACCTTGATTAATTTTTCAAGGTTGTGCAGAGAATACCATTCAGGAAATGATATTTGCTGATGGTGGTCGTCAGAGGATTAGGCCCATTGGCCTCTTGTTTCTTGTTCCCCCCCCCCCCCCCCAAGCATTTTGTCCTAGCTGAAGTTTTTTAATCCTGGTACCAGTTTGTATTGTTGTTCATCTTTAAATGAACATTTCTTGCACATCTATATGTTTCATTAGTTGGGGGTACCAAACTTTATTTGCATACTCAACATGTGATTGCATCATTGATTTGAACAATAATAAGATTGTCTCTGCATCCAAATTTTCAAATGTTTTTGTAATAATTCCCATAGATCTGCATCTGTTTACTTCATTTTTAAGGGTCCGCCCCATGGGGGGACCCTTTATGTTTACGGGTTGTCCCTCCGGATTTCTGTCTGTCCATCTGTGCCAGTCTCATGACCGCGATATCTACAGAGTGCCTCCAGGTATTTTGCTCAAATTTGGCAATTTGCTTATTTTACCTGGCAAGATGAACTGATTAGATTTTGGTGTCACCATGACCTAATTTGAGCAAATGGCAGCCTAATTACATGCTTAGAATGGACCCTTCAGTCAATGCTTGTGTTGAAACTATGTGTAGTTACCTCAGAAAACTTGTTAGTCAGGTTATGTGGTGGTTAGGCGTCTGTCATCGGTCCATCTGTCTGGCATTGTTCACAATTCACTTTTTCAACTTCCAAAACCATAAATAAGCTAGATTTACAGCAAATTTGATGTGAATGCACCTTGGTTGGGTCTCTACCAAATTGTTCAAGTGGTCACGCTCCAGTGATTTTCCAATTTTAATTAATTTTTTTGTTCATTTTTTGTATAATCTTAAAAAATCTTCTCTAAAACCACTTAGCCAATTACTTTGGAATTACAGAGACACTTCTGGGGACCCCTAAATACAAATTATTCAACAGGTGGTGCAGCGATTTTTTTTTCTGTTTTATTTTTTTGTATGTTTTGGGTTTTCACTATTTTCGACTTGTGCTCTAAAACTATCGCTCGTATTGTTTGAAATTTTTTTTATAAATGTAGCTTCTTGTAGCATAAAACAAAATTGTTCACCAGGTGATGAGACTCTGGATCCTTGACTCTTAATGATTTTCAATGTGTGTACCTGTCCGTTATGCATGCATTTCTGTTCATTAACCCTTAAAGTGCTAATTTAAGACTGAGTCAACAGCTTTCTTCGCGGGCACTAAGACTACTTTTTGCTTTAGACCAGACTTCTTGGTATTTGAATGAAAGGTATCTTTATGAGGAATTTGAATCTTAACCATATATATGTTTAACGGGAATGAGAAAACGACTATAGCTGTGAGTAGCGCTTTAAGGGTTAACCTGTAAGGCAATGGGATTTCAATGGAAAGTCACATTTTTTACTTCCTTTCCATAATCCTCATCCCCTGGACCAGAGTGAGACTTATAGGTTTAATGTGAAAGCCAGCTGAGGATTGACTGATAACACAGCCATTATTTTTTGTTTTTGTTAGCTCTGCTGACCACCAGTCACAGAGCTTATGCGACTGCTCATGTCTGTCCATCTGTCTTGATACTCTATAACAGTGATTCAATCACTTAACTTATTAATTAGATAATATTCCCAATTCATAGATGTCACAAAAACGATATAGGCCTACTTTCTACTTTTGTTATAAACTCAGCTGACGAACTAGTCAGAAGAACCAAAATAGTGATAGGCCTACCAATTCTCCTTGATCTTTTCCAGAAGTAATAAAATTTGTATTTTGAGTGGTTGGGCCTGTACATATTGGAAACACTATACATGTAGTCTGTATTTAAGAATATTTCAAAGGTTGAGAGGACCGGTTTAAAACCACCAGTTGCCTTTAGTGGGTGACTGCCTGTCTCAAGTCAGGAGTGAAATTTGTTTCTTCACATTGGTATTGGAAGATGAATGTTGATGCTTTGGTAACTCTGGAATCTCTTTGCTGTCATTGTTGGGTTTGATATTGATGAATATGGGTCATGTTTTTCTACATAAGTGTATCATAGTAGAGATGTTCATAAACTTTTGCTCGTTGGCACGATACCATCCACAGTTTTCAAGTTAGCCCAATATAACTCTCAGGACTTACAGAGTGTATAAAAATCTAGGCTTCTTTTGATATTGGTGGCGCCACCTACATTATTATGTAATATAGGTGTCAAAACATTAAAATCTTGTGAACACTCTAATATCTTTAATTTTTGGCAGATCTTCACTAAATTTGGTGGGATTGTGGGGAGGTCACGGGGAGGTCAAAGTCTAAGTTGGTAATGATTCTTGTGGCGCCACGTATAATTTGATGGAAATTATGAGCCAAATGTGTTTTAAGATATAAAATTCCATATCTCAAAAAGTAAGTGGATTAGACTTGCCAAATTTATAGACAATGCCCAAAGCTAGAATGGTATATAATATCTTTGCCCTTGACCTATGTTTGTCAGGTCACCATGCCTGTAAAGTTGAAAGAGGTGATTTTGTAATGACACGGTGTAGCTTGGACTTCAATGGCAATGTCAGCACAGCAGCAGCAGGCAGGCCTATGGGCCTCTTGTATTACATAATTTGGGTGACCTTCATCTTCTCTCCCAAGGTCACTGAGGACATAAGTTCAGGACTTACTCATTGTTGTCTTGGCATATGCAACAATGCTCATCACAGTAGTTGCACAAATAAGCTATGATTACATGTGGAGCGAAGTGTTGTCTGGTGGACAATTTTTACATTAAGCTTTATATGTTCAGAAGCCACTTGAGGACTCACAAGTTTGAAATGAACAGGTGCAATATAGCCACAATGCCAGCAGGGCATTAGGCCCATGGGCCTCTTGTTTGTTTTTGTTTTTGTCTTTTTTTGCTTGTTCATGCTTTTGAAATGTGAGTTCATGGCTGAAATTAGCAGGCAAATCCTTTTCTGCTTGCATTTCTGTCAGTGTAGTTACCATTCTCCCCATGGTGTAGTAGGCACTGGGCAAATTTGATTTTCCTACTCTCATAAATGTGCGTTTCTCTTTGTGAAATCTTTAGTCCAATTGTTCCCTCATCTTTGTAGAGTCCCTTATATAATATTTTTATGTCTTCATCTGATCATATTTCCTCGTTAGTTTTTGTGTCATTAGCAAACTATCTGAGTTGGGGTAAATTCTTGCTGAAGCCCTTTGTGTAGATGACATACAAAAAAGGTCCTAACACACTTGCATGCCTGCAGTAATCCACTGATGTCTTCTGCTCCCAATAATGACTTAATGACCGCTACCTATTATTTACAATTTTTGAGGAAGCTTTTATTCACTCAAGTATTTCATCTGACATTGCATGGACAGTGTCAAATGTCTATTTCCTTTTGAATTTGAAATTTAAAAAATAAAAATGATGGTGAAAAAGTTATTCAGTGGCAGTAATCTATTGACTGAAGGGCTACCTCATTGATTACATAATAGCAATAAGTTAGTTGATGGGTGTGTTTAAAGTGTGGGTCAGTGTAGAACCAGCACACAAGGACAAATTTGGGTGAAAAGCACTGTGAAATAGACTCTCAGTATGCTCTCTTAGGCTGAGGACAATACAACATGATTTTTCTGCATAAGATTTAGCTATTCCATTGTCATGTGGAAGGAAATGCCCTTTCCAAAATAAGGACTAGTGAATTTATCAAAAGGGGGGGGGGGCGGGGAGAGCTGGGAACAAGTGGTTTGTGAAGTTCCTTTCTTGTCTTGAACAACAGAGGGGCATCAAGCACTGGATGTTTTTCCATGCAGGTGTAAAAGTAAGACGTATGATACAGTGGCAGTTATGTAAGGCCACCTATTATGTGTGACCATCTTTGTAGCCAAGTTGGCTGTCTTAAGGACCCAGAACTGGGTCATGAAGATGTGTAAAAAATATTCTATCAATCAATAGATGTAAACAAAAGTGATGAAAGTTATACATTTTTTGGAAAGCTGAAAACCCACGATTTGTTTTCTGATGCAGTCCTATGTGTCCTTTGGTCCATGTTTATACAGCATTTATAGAAATGCATCATTCCATTTTTCAAAGAAATGTGGATTCAACTGTTTCATTTATATTCTTAAAAACATAAAGGTTGTGGCAAACTTGTGAAAACAATATTAATCACAAAAGCATGTCTTAGATTTGTAATCCATAGCTTAGTTTTATCAAAAAATGGAGTAAAAAGCCCAGTCCCTTTAATGCGTGGGGTTGGGTTGCCTATTCAACTTCAAATGTGAAATCTCAGTAACAAAACAAGAGGTACAAAAAACCCCCAAACTAACTGTTTTTAGACAAGCATGTACACTTTATTTTTTCACAAAAATCAAAACAATACTCCTTTAAATAAAAAAGTTGAATCCATATTTCTTGGGAAAATGGGATTATGCGTTTCTGTGATTGCTGTATAAACACGAGGCAAAGGACACATATGACTGTATCAGAAAACAAAGTATAATTTGTAGCAGTTTTTATTTAAATCTGTTGATTGATGGAATAATTTGTACATGTCTTCATGGACCAGTTCCATATCCTTAAGATACTGCTCTATATCAGGACCTGGCATGCATGTGACACACAAAGTGGTCATATAAGACAGGTTTGACTGTGCCCTCATATTGAGCCATAAAATTGTATGTTTTGTATTTATAGCTGAAACTCATGCAGTGAACACTTGTTATATTTGGGGAAACCAAAGTCCGAGTTCAAGAGAAAATAGTTATTTATGATGGTACTTGCACCTAAAGAGGATTACCTGAACCATACTATTTCTATTGAGCCCCCAGGGGTCTCAGAAAAGTTTAAAGATGTAATGTGCAAGTTCAGATTGGAGTTTTTGAATATTATAACACTATGATTGTATAAGTAATAGTGAATGTTTAGAATATTTACATTGCTTTCGCATTTTCCGATTTATGAGGGATGGGGGGTGAGGGGGAAGAGGGTGCTACCAAAAGGAATAGTTGGGTACCACAAACTGTTAAAAAGTGGCAAGAACTTATACAAATTATATTTTGATAAAGAGATTGACCTGAACCTTCTGAAAATCTGAAAGATCAAACAATCAGAATATATGTGTGTGAATTTTGGTAATTCCTCGTGTTCATGTTGTACTGTGATATTATAGAGCAAACGGGGGGATTTGGAAGCATTTTTGCCTAGGTAGGCTGTACCTGTCACACCAGTTTGCAAAGGAAATTATGGTCCCTGTGCTTGTGCAGCCATAAACCCACAATATATTAGTGCAATTTTCAAGGAAACAAACACACCACAAACACAAAATACATTGGACAATTCAAGGGTCAATAAGAGCAGCTTCATCGTGATAGTGCAGCATGCCATTTTGAAACTCTCAATAAATTTTCCTACCTCAAAAAAATGGAGATGCCTCTCTGAATTTCGTGAAATTTGTACCACTTTAGAGTGTTGGATATTAGTTTTGAGACTGCCACTTGGTATTTTTTTCTGTCTTCAAAACTGGAGATTTCTGTTTGAATTTCATGAAATCTGTGCTAAATTGTAGTTGAAAAGTGTCAATTGCAGTTTTGAAACTGCTGTTCACCTTATCACTAAATCTGAAGAAATTTGCACCACTACATTTTGTCCCCCCCCCCCAAATATATATATATGTGTGTGTGTGTGTGTGTGTGTGCTGGTTAATATTGGTGAATGTAACCAGTGCATTCAATGGAACTTGTTTGGCAACAGTTAAGAAGTAATTCAAGCATGTCAACTGGTTTTTAATGGAGTGTGTCTGCCTGACTGTGAAAAGTACATGTACATAATGACTTGAGTGAATTGTATCCATTGTGTGTACAGATGCATAGTGAAGCTAGCATTGTATGCCCATAATGATAATTTGTATTCCTGTATTACAGCCTGGGAGGGAATGTCAATATTGACATGTTAATTGGTACTACCTCCATAAATAAAGATTTTAGCACAACTAGTGTTAAATATGACTGTGCAGTTGGAAGTTTAGGAAATACTGTTTCATTACTTCAGTATCGTAACATCAAATCTGCTTCAGATTTTAATTACAGGTAATGCCACTTCTTCAGGGACATGACAATTTCATCATTTTCTATGTGACTTTAAAGCTGTATAATATAATATGTGTCATAAAGTTTTTTCAGGTTTGTTGTATGTGAAATAAATGTGAGACAAAAGCCGGTTCACACTACTAAATGTTACTGGATTTTGTTAGCAAGACATCTGAAACTAGCGTTGAGACTGCCTACAGTTTTTCTGCAAACCATTAGAGATGTGGATCCTGCATCTGAAAGGAAAACCTGCCCAGGGAGGTGGTGTTTAGCTCACCTGACTTGTCAGTCAGTTGAGTTTATAGGATGAGTTGTGATCCGTCTCCCATGCATACGTCCATTCTCATTTCACATTTTCGATGTCTTCTCCAAAGGCGCTGGCCATATTCTCTGCAAACTTGGTGAGGATGTGCCTTGGATAGGTCTGTACCATATATATGGTCATAGTTCAATGGTTCTCAGGTTTTTTATGATTTCTTTGGGTTTATTTTTTGGCCAAAATCTTAGAAAATCTTCAATTGCTTGGGAATTGGCAAGGGACATTTTTTGGGACTCCTATTCCTTAATTTGCTTACCAGGTGGCACCTCATTTTTGTGGGTTTTTTTTTGTTTTTTTGTTTTACAAACTTTTGTATGTCAAAGCTATTTTCAACTTCTTTGAAATTTTTACTTGGATTCTGGGGAAATGTACCTTGTGGAAGGGTCAAAGTTGTTCATTAGGTGATTATTTTCCACATCTCTGATTTTCAATGGATTTTTGTTTTGATGCTTATCAGCCAATGCATATATTCCCATTGATTACAATGCATTTCAATGGGACTGCAATGGTAAGTCACAGTTTTTACTTCTCCAAAACTGTCAACCAGATTCACTTCCAACTTGATGGTGATGTGCCTTGAGTAGGTGTTTACCAGTTGTTCAAATGGTCATGCTGTAGTGACTCTTTGAATTTTTTGTTCAATTTTTTAGCAAAATCTTTAAAAGAAAAAAAATCTAAACCGCCTAGCCAATGGCTGTGAAATTGCATAGGAACACTTCTGGTGACCTGTGCCCCTTAATTGTTCAACAGGTAGTCCTTTTGCTTTTTAAAAAATGTTTGTGTGGTTTCACTTTTTCTCCCAAATGTTAATTTTGATCGTCTTCAGACTTCCTGGGAATATAAGTGGACTTGATCACAACCTAATTTATTTACTACATGGTGGTGCTGATATTTTATAATTTTTAACACATTATCAAAATTTAGAAAAATGGGTAAGGGGATATGTTCACGTTACCAACAGTGATGATGGTCTCAAACAAAGGTACATGTAACCTTGATATCATTTTGAAGTTCACAGGACCTGTTCAATCTGTATATGTCAGATGTTATTCGGAATGTCAACTTGCACAACTTCCACAGTGTGCGTGAATGCAGCATTCACCTGTTTTGAGAATCTAGAGCAATTTGGACTGAGTGCTGTCTAAATCCATTCCCCCGACACAGCCATGTGGAATGTTTTTCGTTAGATTCTATGTTTTTGTCAAAAACCTACTTGGTTTAAATGGGGTGCTTGCAGCAACCATTTTGACTCCATTTTGTTCACTTTAAACATTGCATTGCTAAGATACGTCACAAAAGAAAGAATTCTCAGTTACTGTTTTCTATCTGATATAATCTGATTGACTCACAAATAAAACAGCAGCCAAGAGGATTCTGTCTTTTATTTCGTTTCAGTCATAAAATCATTCCACACATATGTTTTAGGAACTATTCTGTTTCCACTAGGTAACCATGGGAGAACAGGCATTTCCCCTTTGGAAGTCTAACTCCTAGTATGAAAATGCAAGTTTTCAAGCCAGTGTGAACACAATAAAAGTATACATTGACAAGATGTGATAATACAGCTGGAGTAAGTAAGTCCTGGCTCATTCAAGGGATGTGTAATTTTCATTCTGGCAAATACAGTTTGCTGTCTGTTACTGCATGAATAATGACATAAACGGGTAAAAGGCTCCGAAACATGTTGAGTAGTTACCCGCTGAAGACCCTTTAATTTATTTGGGCTGATACAGCCTATGTCAAAATTTTACATAGGAATGTGTGCAATATAGACGATAGTAATTCCATATATATACAGGTTAGACAGGGACAGGTTAGCTTATGGAGAGTAAAGAGTTCGAACTGCGGAATAGGATATTGACTACTAGGAAGTTATTCTGGGCAAAAAGACACAAATACAATGTATACATAATTGTAAACATAGGTTAGATGGTGTCAAAATGTGGGTTGGCGACACTGGGTTGGTTAATATGTTTATGTCACATGAGTTCAACTGCCTCTGATTCAAAGGCAGAGTGCTTTGAACTGGTGACATTAACATATTGGCAACAGCAGACACGTGGCCAGGGTCATCTTATTTCACACTTCCCACAGAGGAAAATAAACTTTAGTGTACATGTTTCTGAAAATTGCTTATTCAGGAGTGTACAGTGATCTCATAAAACCAGATTTCTTTTGTTCAATATCGCTGAAAAAAGGTTCCATGGTCAGTGAGGCGCCACAGCTCATCATTTTTCAGCTGCAATTTAACTAGCTCAGTTCTGGCTTTTGAAAATTTAACTGTTGAAGTTTAGGGTCAACAGCATTCCTTGGCATGCTGCTACATCACATAGAAATCGTGTTGAGGAAAGCTGTAACGACCATTCATTTTTTTTTTCAGTGGAAATACAAGCTTCCCGATACTTGAATGAAAGGTCTTTTTATATACATGAAACTTGAATATGTAATCTTGTATTGCAACGATTCAGATACATGTGCATGACTTTTGTTGTGGTTAATACTGAAATACTGAGCAGTTAAAAAGTCTTTAAGGGTTCAATTAATCAACAATTTACCCATAGCTACATGGAAATGTAATAAAATGTATATTTGCTGTGGGGCTGTTTTCTGGTAGAGTTATGTAGGCACTTTGATAGAAGCTGAAACAGGCAATATGCTTATTTCTGTACCTGTCTAATAGTGTCAGGCAGTTGATGGATGAAAACCTTGGACATTTATAACAGAGACTGATCTATCCACAGTGATATGATAAATGTAAATTACAGCTGGGAAAACTGGTCTCTACATATTCCAAACATTTCATAAATTACTGACCTTTACAGACAATAAATTGACAAATTTGTACTTTTGGACTCAACATGTGTCAGATTTTCTTTGTGTGTGTAATTTTTAGGTGTGCAGAACAGGTAATTATGTACAGTGCTGCATTGTGGGAATGTTTAACATTGTGTCTTGATTGATTGGGAGGTTGAAACTTAAGGATGAATCTTGTGGAACCTGGAAGACATGTTTATAGACGAGATTCTCAAAATAAATTGTTCACCTGGGCATTGATGTACAGTATGCAGTGTGAGACTGCATGAGTCTAGCTTGCCAAGTTATTAATCAAAGTGAACTTCTAAAAAAACTTAGATGATGTATGTAAGCAAACATACTCAGTAGGTTAAGGATTGCCTGGGGTGCCTTCATGTGAAGTAATGCTGCAGTGTGAGTGAGCAGTACTGTAGTGTACTGTAGATTAAGGATTGCCTTGGGTGCCTTCATGTGAAGTAATGCTGCAGTGTGAGTGAGCAGTACTGTAGTGTACGCAGTGTGGCCATTCTTAAATCATAGTCAAAACTTGCTATTTTGCATCAACACTGAAATGAAGAGTTTAGGGCCTGGGAATGCCATTGCTGGGTTAAAAGAGCAGGGAATGTCAGTGGGGGAAATATTAGAACACTTTCCCGGTCGAATGAAGACTGAATCAACAGCATTCCTTGGTGTACTCTGGGCTCTGTTGTGGACTGTGTTCAGAGGATATAGAGGGAAGCTATTGGTAATTTTGTATAAGATTTCTTAACTTCGTACAAAATATTAAGAGAACAAATGAATTTGTAGAAAAATAGGTGAGCAGATGACGCTTTTACTTTTGGGTTCCTTAGAGTGTTTTGAGCAGGAATAGGTTCATTTTATGAAATGAAAATACAGTTTCTACTTTTCTGTTGCTGTTTTGTGGATTGTGCCACTTTACGTGGAAAGTTGCCAACTTAAGATTCATTTGAGCTCCGGGTCTGCAGACATCAAAGACATCAAAATATAAAGCCATAATCTTCACAGTTAAGACTGCTGTCACAGTCTTCAGACAACTGAAAAACAACCAAGTCACCAGTAGTGGTGGGAAAAGTGTTAATTCTGGCAAAGGCTTGTGAAAAGCTGAGTGATTTACGTGATATGTACACTTGACAGCCTGTGTCTTTAACTTTTTTGGTTACTAGACAGAATGGGTATGTAATGGTTTTCTGGGCTAGTACCCATTGAAAAATGTTAACAGTTTCCTAGCCTGAAGGGAATTTTACTAATTTTAGTCAAGGGAACTAGTGCTAAAGGCACTGAAATGATGTCAGCCACAGAAGGGCAATAAGTGGGTGCCATCATAACCCCATAAGAGATGCTCTTATGGGGGTTTTATAGCAAAGAAAAATTCAAAGACAACATGAGTGGTAAATGCAGACACACAGCTGGGTCATGTTCCCCTCATGCCCATGTGTTTTGGTCAGGTTTGGCTTCAAGTGTACAGTTAATGCTGTGAGTTGGAGGATCTAATCTGCTCATTACTGGGCAGCTGGCACAGTCAACCCTGTGTTTCTTTGGAAGTAACTGTTACTGCTGCTACACTTTAATCTCCTGATGAGTGCCTGCTGTGAAATGTGATGGATCCACTAAGAATTTGGGAATGTTCTGCACACGAAACCCTACTTGAACGTTCTCTACAAAAGGTTTTTTTTTTTTTTTGGTCAGACAAGGCAAGAACTTGTGCCACATTCTCGTTAAATTTTAGTGGGGATATACATTGTGGGAGTTTCCACCAAGTCTGTAGAATGTATCACACTTTGAACACTAACATTTTGGTTTAAAATTTTTGATATGAAGGAAATTAAAAAACAAAAACAAAAAAAGTAATAAATAAAATTTCTGAAGCCAGACTTAACATTAGCACACAGTGATGGTCCTCTCTAATTGCCAGGCGATGTTGCACATGGATCACCTTCACAGGGCCACTTGGTCAACTGAGCATATGACTGTAGCAGTCTTCTTGTTTTCTCCTTTTTGCCATTTTTCCTCCACCCACTTAGTACATTTTGGAATTTTAAGTGCAGTGACCTTGCCTCAGAGTGCATACTTAACTTTTATCTCATGAGTTTGAGGAGGAAATTGTCCTGACTTGCTCAGTCTGAATAAATTGTGGTAAGCAGTTGTCATTTTCTGACAAAATCTGGCCGGGCTCACAAATTACCTCAACCTAAAAGCTGGAAAGACCACTATTAAAAGAGCTGTTTTCAAGTGACATAAATAACAAAATTCATAAATACTCCACCCAGACATGCACAGTTGTAAGTGACACTGGTGTAAAAGACTTGTACAGACAAAAGTTGTTTTTGCCCCATATTTTCTCAGGGATGTGATCATCTTTGTAAAAAGTAGGGGATATTGCCAACATTTAAGTTTTTATCATAACCTGGAAAAATTACAAATGAAACAGAACTAGAAGACCTTGCATAGAAAGGTGAAGTCTCGGTGCATATTTGTCAAAATGTAAGTCTGTTTTTTTTCAATGTAAGCTGAAGGCCAAGATCATATAGACTCTAGAGGGCTTGGTGCTTTTAAGTTGCCACCTGATCTTTGGTTAATCTCTGTGACCTTTTTTCTGATCTTTGACCTTATATTTAAAGTCACATTTTCCTTATATGCAAAAAGTGTGTGTGAGGTTCAACTGCATAGATAGCTTGACTCAAGACACACATTTGCCTAATTCATAGTACTTGTCCTTTAAGATTTTACAGTGATATGGTGGTCTAAGAAGAAAAGAAAAGAAAATGTAATTGCATTTTGAGCTGTACATATTACTACTACTTCTTATTGCTGACTGTTTATGAAAGATGCTTTGTCATATTTGCTTCCTCGTGACCAGACTTTAGTTAACATAAATAGGTAAAGGTTGTTCGAACATTAGGATGCACGCACATGGGGCAACCTGAATTTTTCTCCAGGGTCACTTGTGAACATAAATTCATAGTTATTGTCAAATAGGTAAGTAAGGCTTACAGATGTACATGTGATTATATACTAGTGATACTATGTCATGTATGACTTGATGCGATCATATGTCACTGCAGTTGATCATGTCACTGCAGTCAACCTGAGCACGGGGCATGATACAAGTTACATGTACGTACATTCTGTAGATGTGGGTACCAGAATGACTTCAGCAGCAAGCAAAAGTAGAATATTAGTAGAGCTGGACAATGCTATACAGAAAGCATTGAGGAGGAAATATATGATAGGAAGAATAGAAGAAATGTTAACCCTTAAAGCACTGATTTAAGACTGAGTCAGCAGCTTTGCGTCCAATGTGCGCAAAGTGTCCCGAGGAAAGCTGTTGACTAAGACTGCTTTTTGCTGTAGACTAGGCTCTCTGGTATTTGAATGAAAGGTATCTTGATGAGGAATTTGAATCTTCTAACCATTACATGTTTAACGGTAATGAGAAAATGACTATAGCAGTTGTTGAGCACTTTAGAGGTTAATGACCAGGTTTTCAGCTAGGGAAATGTGACTGTTCCCCATAATTGCTTGGCATCTCCTAGAAAGCAGCATTGCTATTGTTATTAAATGGGGGATGATCATGTGCATTCCTGGTTCCTATTTGTGCAAGGTGTTGCTGTGTGACAAGAGATCATGGACCACATAGGCCTGATACATGCAATATATCAACCTTTTGAGTACCCCAGATTTTTTACCAGATACCAGGGTGTTTGTTTATATTTGATGTCCTCAGGTGATCTTGTGAAATATTTGAGATAAACCACACATTTGGTCTACTTTTCTTCTGCTCATTGTATAAGTAAACATTATTGAACTGTCCTTGTAATGATTGGTTTTTGTTTGTTTTTCTGCTTACAGGTAAGAGGTTACTTTCAATAGTAAACTGTGAATGGGAAGCTTGGGTATATGTTTGACGTAGCCTCATTAAGTCTTCCACACAAGTCATTGTGAGTATATATACGCACTATAGAAATGTGCTTTACCAGTAATTGTTGAATGTATGGAAGATGACATGAATATTTCATCATAAATATATGCAATAAGAATCTAAAGCAGACATTAAAGGAGAAAGAACTTCTTCAAGTTAAAACAAGTCCTGTGCTCAGCTGACCCTAAATACACAGATTGGTGATATCTGACATGAATGATAGGACCAATGATTTCCCGTTTTTTGCAAAACCAAAGTGGAATTGAGCATTTTTTTTTTCATTCTTGAAAAGGAATTTGATCTTTTTCCTATATAAATTATATATAAATATATTACAGTGAAACAGAATTTAAAAATTTTTTGCTGATAAAGTGGAATTCCTCTTTTTTTTTTTTTTTTAATGGAAAACCATTGAAAATCATTGGCCCTAGAATGATCATTTCAGACTTAAATGTTACTGCCATCAACAGCAAGATGAGGTGTACAACTGACTGTGTTTGGACAGCTGATGAGAAGACCCAACAGTGGGGTGCCTAGAGAACTCCATGTTGACTGAGGCACTGAGTGACAGAACCTATAAAAAAAAGTACATCATTGAAAATCATGTGGTTAGCTTGCATGGGCAAAATTTCTGGACACACACACAAAATAAATCTCTTTGAATTTTGATTTCATTCTCCGGCAATTACTTTTCGGCTTTATGGAACTGTATTGTTAAAACTGTTACCAAGAACTATTTCAATATGAACCAGAATTGAAAATTTGCAGAGCTGAAAAAAAAAACAACAAATGAATTCTGCCCCATGCCCCTGTGAAGATTTATAATAGATAATTTATTTTAAATCAGCAGTTGCTGTAAACCATTAGATAAAATGTTTGGCCTTCAGGTAGAAATAACTTTAGACAGCTTGCAGCGACCTCCTGCTGCTGCTGCTGCTCCTCCTCCTCCTCCTCCTCCTCCTCCTCCAAACCACCACCACCACCATCACCATCACCATCACCACCATCACCACCACCACCACCACCACCACCATCATCATCATCATCATCATCATGTTATATACATTCTTAACTCTTTGAGTGCCAGTCACTTCTAAAGCCATGCTTACCTTTGTGATCCCCCAGTGCCAGTCATGTATTTTCTTGTGCTTGATACATCTCTTAAATTGCACATATTTTATTTATTTTGCTGTAATTTGTTTGAATTTGTTACCACATGTGATTGATTTCCATGGTGTCAAATCTTATTATTTTGCCTAGTTTACAAGTTATTAACAATCAGCAGTTAGTTTCAGCAAAGGCCAAACTCATATATTTGGAAAAAACAATGGGTCCGAGGTGCAAATGGAGTCCGGGCTTAAGACGTTGCCTTCATCGGTACCAAATGTACAGTGAATATCCTTCCGTATGTCTTGCAATTGTTACAGAAAACTTCAGAAAAACTATCGGAGTCCTAATCCTATGAAAACATCAAAGTTCTTACACTTTAGCAGCACCAAAAGAGCCAGATTTGCCCATTTTATTGTGCCAGGCATCCATGTTGAGACTTAGGCGGAAGTGTATGTAGGATAGTGATAGTCTGTTCGATCTCTGTGTTTTTATCGGTCCACGTGACTTATCTTCAGCATTAATTATTCAAATAGGTCATATGATGATCTGATGACATCACCACCAGCCAATAGAAATGATCATCTGAATAACATTTCTAACCTTTGAGACAGCAATGTTTGGCATAAGTTAATTACATCACAGTCACATTTAGCCAATGAGAAAGCATGTTACTGATGTAAACAAAGTTCTGAACTTTCTAATGATACCAAACATGCAGTGTTTACCGGAAGTGATCCTGTCCTGCAGAGGGCAGACATGAGTGCAATTTTACTGCTGTTTTTACATTGTTTTCCCAATTTTCAACTGTCAAAAGGCTTAAAAACCGTCGTGCAAAGTACATTTACCCTCAGTTTAATTAAATTTGATATTTTAAAGACAACAATCTATATAATTAACATTCTGTGGCTGTTTTAAAAGGTGACACAACAGTTGGTCATGTCTGGAGAGAACACCGCACAATCTGCAAGTGTTTTTTAAGGCGAGGGGCACAATCACTGCTACCGTGACAGGTCCAAGGATCAACTGTGGCCTGGTTTAGGACCAAAAGTTCCGGCCACTTACTGTTTTCACTGGGAATGCAAAGGATACTGCATTAGACACTCACACACCCAGTTTGTTCCATTGTCAGTAGGGTGGAGAATAACTGACAAACTTTTTTGGGACTGCTTTTTTCAGATAACAGGGAGTGTGCACTAATCAGAGCATGTGTGGTAATTAGGTAATTTATGGTATCATATTTATATATGTTTATAGAATCATTAAAAAAGACTTTTGATCCATGTATAGCAATGGCCCAAGCATTCTTCAAGTGCTAATTTGAAAATGAGGAAAATGGTGCATGTTTCTGTGTCAGTACAACGATTAAAGCCTGTTTTTGTCAGGAAATACTCCAGATGGCTTTCATGCAGCCATATCCTTCTGAGCCAACAGTCTCAATCTGTGTCCACAAGACCTCATTATGAACAGATGAAACCTGAGTGGCTAATTTTCCTCCCTCTCAGCAAAAATCGGAAGTATTTCAAAAGCCATGGTTATTCATGTATAGACACAACACGGTTTACCTATAATTGTTCAACTGGAGCATGATTGAGCAGAGTATATATGTCTGTCATTGAATACCAACCAATTATGATTATTTTTTTGTGATTAAGCAGGTAGATATGGAACAAATATGCATGTTCCTGAGGTACCTAGAGGCATTCTAGGCTCAATTTGATCACGCAATTTACATTTTGCATGATTTTTGACGGGATATAAATTGCTGCAAACAGTTGCATCCAATCTCAAAGTGAAGTAAGGTGTTGATTTCCTTATTTGATTGGATATTGTTGTAATTCCAATGAAAGTATTTGTTTTCAAAACTATCAGCAGCTGGTGGTGACTCTAAAATAACGGCAATTTTACAAAGATGAACCTATCAACCAAGGTCATACTGCATTGGTAAGGTTTTTCATACCTGTCAACATTCCACACCTCAAAATAGGGAGATTTTGGTAAATTTGAAAAATCTATAAGGGAGATTTGTATTTTAACAAAGAATATAATAGAAAATACTAAATTTTCATGCGGGAGATTCTGCCAAATTTGCAAAATTTTTCATGTAAATAAAAAAAAAAAAAAATTGGGTGAAAAAGTGGTAGACTCCCACCTTATGGGGGAGACTTGACAGGTATGGGCTTTGCATGGTTTTTGTGGCACTTACTGCCTAAATAATGCTCCAGCATGACTTGCCAGGCATTGCCAGTGGGGCTGCCACAGGATATGATGGGAACTGGTGTCACAACGGTTTACTGCAATGCTGCCCCTGGGCAAGTCTAAAGGTTGAATTATGTCTACCCGTGCAACGGGGGGACATATTGTTTTTGCGTCTGTTCCTCCTCCTCCTCCTCCTCCTCCTCCTTCTTCTTCTTCTGTGCGTTGCGGATAGATAACTCGAGAAGGATTTGACTTGGGAAGTTGAAATATTTTGTGAAGATGTTCCTTTATAAAACCTTGCTTGAGACTGCAGATGGGTGACCTTGACCTATTTTTCAAGGTCACATGGGCATGTCGTGTAAAATTTACGCGGACGCAATAACTCTGCAAGGATTTGACTTAGGAGGTTGAAATTTTGCATGATTATGTACCAAATTATAAACTAGGTTGGGATTGTAGATGGGTGACCTTAACCTATTTTCAAGGTCACATGGCCACTTTTAAAAATCTTTGCAAATACACTCGAGAAAGATTTGACTTAAAGAGGTTGATATTTTGTGTGATAATGTTTCTATGTAAGATTTTAATAAGACTTTGCTTGTAACTGGAAATGTATGACCTTGACCTATTTTTCAAGGTTATGTGGGCATTTCGTCAAAAGTCAACGTTTTGAAAAATTAACATTTTGAAAAATTAACATTTTGAAATGTCAATAAAGATTGTACCTTCACCATATCTGTAGATCATTGGAATCAGTATGCCTGTGTATAAAAATAAGGGTGACAATAGTAAGGGCGCATGGGGAGACATTTGATTTTCTGTTGGAAAATCAGCCTGTTCTAGTTGCTATCTGTTTCATGGTGGTTTGACTTGGAGCTGCCAGTCCTGTGACTGATTTCATGTTGAAAAAAAAATTACTCACATAAGAAAAAAATTACTGAATATTGTACACTGTATGTGGAACAAGTGTGACAGAACTGTAAAATTTCAAGGTCTAAATAATTAATCATTGACAATTCTAAAGAAGGTCCCTTTGGCATTGGAGATGTAAAGTTTGCAGGCTGTGTGACCTGGAACATACGGGGTTAAACAAGCAACTGAACTCTAATTCTCATCAACCTCCTGAGACAGGGAAAGATGAGGAAACCTTTAAAGAGCAGGGTTCATCCAAGGCACAGTTACTCATGAGGTGGCAGAAGCCACAGACGTAGGACTGTGGCCACAGTGTGGCTATAGTGTGGTGTCAGAGTGGCTACTGTGTGGCGTCAGTGTGGCTACTGTGTGGCGTCAGTGTGGCTACTGGACAACAACATGCCGTTGGCCTAAAAGTCAGTCATCACCTGTTGTGTCTCAGGTGTTGGCTGATGATATCTTCTGACAAAACAAATTAACCTTCCAAAGCAAAAGCAAATCTGAGAGTTGTCAGACTTTCTTACCTGTCAATGATGTTTTTGCCACCATGTCTGGATTAAAGAAACTAGGTAACAAAAATCAGGTGTCCTGGCTCTATGGTGTATTAAACATCCACCTTGTCATGTCACCAAACAAGTAAAACAAATTCAGTCCATTCTCTTTGAATTTCAGTATGAAAACTCTTACTAAATGACGCTTCACAGGCAAAGGAGAGGGGCTGGGTGGGCAAGATCGGTAAAGGATGTTTAGTGATCCCTCCTTTGAGAGACCACTCCAATGACAGATCAACTGCTTCAGACCATGTTGATTAAGTCCCTGGTGCCATTTTCCATGTTATTTGACCTCCATTAAAAGACCACCAGCTTTACGTGACTACTTTTGGACCTGGCCTGGGGTGGTCTCTCAAAGGAGGGACCACTGTATGTGTGTTGCATCTTGCGTGGCCAGTCCCTCCTGTCCTTTAATTGAAAATGCTGGAGAGGTCAGTCAATTTTTATTTGATGGATTGCTGACCCCGTTTATGCTCATGTGGGACTTGTCACTTATTTCTAGAGAAATTGAACCAATTTGTAAGCTTTGTGACATTTTTGCAGTATTGAGAATAGGCAATAACCCTGGATGGGCTCTGAGAAGTGCCACATATGAAACAGTTTGATTAATGTGTGAGTTATTATGTGTGCTGTGAATTATCTGAGATGTGGTAGCAATGCTGAGTTTCCCACAAGCTTCAGCCAAAATAACGCTGCAGCTGCTATTTGTAGCATCTACATACATGTAGCAGATATGTATATCAAACTTGGCAGGCACATTTTTAAGGCTAGCTTCTATATAGTGCTTAAATAGCTACTACAAATGGACAGCAGGCAGATATCATTGGAGCTGCTCTACAGCCACTGTTATTTAGAGCAGCTATAAAGTAGCTGTGTACCAGCTATATGTACATGAGGGAAAAATGGACTTTGAGGAGGATAACCATGGCAACGACGGCTATACAGTAGCTCCCCAATATACTTTAGATGTTGCCAAGTAGTTACACTAGAGGCTGATCGTGTTACTTGGATGAATATCTTTGAAATGTAGAGCTTCTGAAAAAAGGGTATGATTTTTGTTTTTTGAGAGCATACTGAAGCAGAACCCACTGATATGCCAAAACACTCCTGCAATGCAGCTTCCAATACTAGAGTGTATTCTATCCAATTCACCATGAAAGACATCCACTTCATGATTACATATATATAAAGTATGTTGTAAAACATATTTACCATAGGGTACATCCGCTGAGTCAGTCTTCATAATGGACAAACCAAATAACATTGACTTGTATTTAAACCAAATTCCATTCAGATGGAAGCCTTGCCTATATATGTGTATGTGGATGTGGATCTGGCAGTTTACCTACTAAGGCTGGTTTGGAAGTGGCAGGTTTAAGATATGAGCCAAAATGATGTGGCACATGACTGTGACATAGCTGCTATATAGCAGCAAAATTTCTAATCTATTAATGTAGCTGCTACCTCAGGGCCAGAATTTCACAAAATTTTGCGAGAATCTATTTGGATTTTTGTCAGTTAGTTTTCTTTTTAAAGAAAGACAAGTTTAGGAGAATCTTTACAAGAATGGATTCTCATTGAAATTCTAGAAGGCCCTGTACCTTAAGAGGAAAGCTACTATTTATCATCTACTTCATGGGGAATAGATCATGAAATGACGTGTGATGACTATGAGTAAGATGGCTGCTTTGGAGTTGCTACATTTCTGATATCTGCTGCATGTGTATAGCAGCTACGAGAAATGTTTCTGCTGAAAAAAGTCAGTGTGGAACAGCTTTCAGAAGTCATATTTTAATTACAGCACTTAGAACCAAACTAAATATATCAAGTGACAGTTTGATTAACTGAGAAACAAAATCTTTTGCATTAACCTGTGTGTTGCAAAAAATGCTTGAGCTGGTGAATTTTTTGGTGACATTTTCAGGCCACTTAGGTTTTTTTTTTGAAAAAGATGGCAAGAAAATATGACTGTGTTGCTCTATGGGCTCTTCCACTACTTTAATTAAAATGTCAAACTGGATTTGGGAGAGTTTTTTCGTAGATTGGTGCAGAAAATTACAGGCATATGACATTTTGAGTGATGAAACTTGGTGGCACCAAGACAAGGGTAAGTGCATATATTGCCACTATCAAGGATTTCTTGCATATAAGCAGCCATACACATTTGACTTGATAATCCAGCATATTTAACCTACAGGGTCCCCAATTGATTTAAAACCTCTTTCATCTAAGGGTTAAAATCAAAATAGATATTTAATTTTGACTAAAATTTATGGCATGAAAAAGATTTTTTTTTTTCATGCTCAGAACAGTCCACATGGACTAGTGCAGTCAATAATGTATGTTTGTCCAGTTGCAGAATGATTTGTTTTGAATTTTTGGGACAAGGTGTTGATAGAAATAATTTGCTCACAGTTGACAACTTTGTAGGGCATACTGTGCGGTTTGGAGAATGCGAGTGAATACTTTATATTGACTCAGTAATTTCTGTCTAATGAAGGGTTCATTTACACTCTTTCCTGTCCGAGTTTGTAAAACTGTGTGTATATCTATGCTAAAAGCAGTCTATGCCATACTGTCTCTTTGGCCCAACAAAGATGTTTCACAAAAATGATCTGAGTGTCACCCTCAACACATTGAAAACCATGTAACATGAAGCCCTCGTGTGAGGAAAATATAAACCACTGGTGTTCTGCTGTACTGGACAAACTAAGGCACAAGGGTTCCATGGAATGCAATGTTTTATCTTTCCACAGTTTGATGCTTTCAGCGTGGACAGATATCTGAAAAAATTTCCCTGAGGAGACATGGCAAGATCACTGTATTTATTGACTTCGATTGACAAGATTTATAAACACTTCAAAGGGCATGACCTTAAATTACTATTAAATTACTGTTAGTGCTGTTAAAGGTTACCTGTGTGTGTAGGAACTTGTAGTAACCAGTGCACCTCTGTTTCTATAACCTGCCTATAGGATGGTCACTGTCCAACTTTGCATCTGACTTCTCTGTCACAGCTTGATTAACACGTTCCTGCTCAAATCACCCAAAGGTGCCTGGATGTAATGCTGTCTGCTCTAATCTTTGAAATTAAATTTCCTGTTACAGTGGTACCTCTTTTGAGAGACCCCTCTAATGAGAGACCGCATATCTTTTTAAGACCACTCTATCAGAACACTGTGCTATCTTTTCCATTTTGTTGTACCTCTAATGAAAGATCACCTGTTTTGAGAGACGGCATTTTGACCCGTCGTAGGGGCGGTCTCTCAAAAGAGGTACCACTGTAATAGAAATCATTTTTGCTAAGAATTGTAAGACAGACCTATCATAAAGGCATGCTCCAGTTCAATATCTTTCAGTCTCATTCTGACCGGGACAGGGTTCAGCTTTTGTCCCTAAATTTAGACTGAGTCAACACCTTTCTTTGGTGTGGGATGGGCACTGAGTGCCTAGTCTGTGCCAAGGGAACCTGTTGATCTAGTCATGTTATTGTAGGTCTCATGTTTAGGGCATGTTGTCATGATTTGTCTCATGTTTAGGGCATGTCATGATAGATCTCATGTTTAGGGTATGTTGTCATGGTAGGTCTCTTGTTTGGGGCATGTCATGATAGAGCTCATGTTTAGGGCATGCCATGATAGGTTTCATATTTAGGGCATGTTGTCATAGGTCTCATGTTTAGGGCATGTCATGATAGGTCTCATATTTAGGGCATGTTATCATGATAGGTCTCGTATTGAGGGCATGTTGTCATGATAGATCTCATGAACAATTTTCATTTGAATTGATCTTCATTGCTGTTGAAATTGGTCAAAAACATCGAAGCAGATGTCATTTGAGCACCAGCTGTTGGCTGGTTTAAGGTGGAAGGTGTACTGTCAGGGGGCACCTTCTGTATATATTGAGAACTCGAGTATTAATAACTAAATGAAGTATGATACTCAAACATTAATCCTATAAAAGTCCAACCTACTTTGACCCAGAACTAGACACCTTTCCTTGAAACTGTTTTTTCCATCCAAAATGACACTTTTCTGAACTGCAAATTACTGTAAAATTTATTGTAAAGAAATTGCACATCTGATGCTGACTTGGCCTAAGTATTGAAATGAGCTGAAGTAATTTCTGGAAAAATCAACAGGTCTGTCTTCTGTTTGGGGATGTAGATTACAAATTTGTTACCGGCTATTTCAGATTTTGATGGGAAGATTTGTAAAGTGTGACATGACAGTTTAATTGAAATTTATTGCTTTGAAATACTTTGCAGCAAATTGTCTTAAATGCTTCATGGAAAGGAGTAATTTAAATTTACCTGAGGTAGTTAATTGCACACATATGCCCTTACTTTATAATTTATTCTTCTCTGCCTCAGGCTAAAAGTGCAGTGGATGTATGTGGGAGCTGGGCTGATCAGGGAGGTCATGGTGGCACAAGAAACAACTGCAATCCACAAACAGACAGAACTGACCTCTGTTGGGGAGCAACTGAACCTATTGAGTTTGCTCTCCCAATAACACATTCTGGTGTCCTGATCGCCAAAGCTTGGATTTTGCTACACACATTCCTATCAAAAAGGCAGAACCAGTCATGTTTGTATTGACTTGCAAGCCATGTTTATACATTAGTTAGGTATCTTTGTACTTCAATGGAAGATCTTTTTGAGAGGACTAACTTGCGTTTGCAAATACCTGAGAAAATTCTTTAGAAGAGAGCGCTGAAGTCAAAAGTGTCTACATTTGGCACAGCAGGCATAACCATTGTCGGGCACATAGGGCAACAGGAATGTTACCCGCAGAAAGTAGGGGGTTAACGGACATGAGGGTATTGGTTATAATGTGATAACAGCAGAACAGCATTGATCCTCACAGGGCTTTGGCAGCTTGTCTCCAAGCAGCATAAATGGCACCATAAAATACAATTGATGTCACCATTGATGTAGGTCCACCTTTGTATAGGTATTTGTGGCCCATCTTGTCATTTGGTGCATGCAGTGTTATAAGCTGCTGCAAAGCTTAATGGGTGCAACGGATTTTCTGAACTTCAGTGGGGATGAACACAAATAAGATGACTGTGTTTGTTGTTAACTGAAGGTGAAGCAATGCATTTGAAAGGGTTGTATACCTGAAAGGGAATATTAGGTTACTTATATTGATGATGTATCAGGCTTATGTGGGTACATTTTGATGATTGTTTGAAATTGCATGTATAATGGCACATCATGTATGGTATCATGTGTGATGGCACCATGGAAGTCCGTTTTGGGTTAGATACCCGGAGGAGGGCTGATATGCAAGATATTTTGTGTATGAGTATCTGCATCTCCCCTACCCCCCCCCCCCCCCCCTATGTTGTAAGTGGGAGATGCGTCAGTGTGGGAGTGGGCATTTCTTATGTTTTATACTATGTTACATCGATCTAATGCTCTCACACCCTCCATGTCTTCCTTCAATCCATAACGACATCTGTGCAGAGCCGACTTATCTTTCAATGTGGGGGTGCATGGAACTGATGTATCTACTGGCCCAAAACAAACCCATTTTACCTTCAGGAAGAGTATCCTGCCTATCCTATGCCTGTTTATGTGAGCCCTTCAACTTTGCTCTGTTAAGGCTCTATATCACTATATTACTGTGTCATCCACCTCAGATGCCATGGTTTCCTTGTTTATGGTGCCTATGAAGAAACAATATCTTATGGTGCAGTCCTTATTGGTGTTTATGAGGCGTGTTAATTGAGCTCTTTTATCAAACGGTGGTCTGGACTATGCAGGCCTTGTTTTTGACATGGCGGTGCTTCATGGGCCATCCAGGTAGGATTGCTAGTGGACAGCATCTTTCAGCATGGGGACTGGCATTCTAATGCATTATACTGTATCAGATTATCCATCCCTATTTCAGGCGGTGTAACAAATGCAAGCCTGACTGTAGTAATTGTACCTACTCCGGTCACTTGGAGGTCTAGTTGTTGACTGTAAAATATATTTTCTCGTGGAAACTTCAATGCAGGCACACTGATCTGCATACAAGTATGTAACAGTCTGGGGCACTCATCATTAATATGCTCAGCTTGTGCTTTGTGAAGCTGGTTGGGTGATAGTAAAAAAAGCATCCTTTTTTTCCTTATCTCCTGGTGGTAACATTGATGATGTATATGTGTATATAATGGTACCATTGGTGATGTATATGTGTATATAATGGTACCGTTGGTGATGTATATGTGTATATAATGGTAACATTGATGATGTATATGTGTATATAATGGTACCGTTGGTGATGTATTATGTACATAATGCTCCTGTTGATGATGCATTATGTATAATAATTTACTGTTTGTGATGTATCATATCAATATAATAGTACCATGTGGATGATGTATCTCATAAGTATACTGGTACCATAGAGGATGCAGTTTATATGATACATGATTAGCGGCAAGAAACGTCCCAGTGGAATGATCTTTATTGACATGAACCGTACATAGCACAGTATAGTCACAGACAAAAAAGAAACAAAAAAAAAGGTGCAACATGAAACTAAAGACCCAAGTGGTGTTTCCAGGCTTACCGTTTGTGGATTTGGTCACATCTCTCACTGTGCTCACTGTCCAATGAAATGCATAGTAGATGTGTGTGTGGGGGGGGGGGGGGGGGGGAGCAAAAGCAGATGTGGGAGAAGCAGAAAACATGACAAATTCAGTACAATTTCCTGGAACCACAACAACTTATCAAAGCAGCTGTTTGCAACTAATTATTTATGTACAGAAAGTACAGTAACACAATTATCATGGTGTAAGCTGATCTTGTTTGAATGGCCCAATAATATATTTGAAGTACTTTTTTATGTTGTCAAAGTCATCTTTCTCATTTTTATTTAGAATATAAAAACTTTTAAGTGTTTCATAAACAAAATCCTGTAATGCCATGAGTGTATGGATAATGAAACCTCTATCAGACACATGCCACACTGAAAAATTGGTAGCAAATGGAACCTTGAATACCACTAAATATTGAAGCCTAGATTTCAAAATTTTCTGGGAGGCAGATGATATCAGACCCCTGCAACGCTTTGCACATTCGGCACTCACATAACCAGTGCTCTGCAAAAGAAGCTATTGGCACGTCAGTTTCACTTTTGCAAAGCTGTAATTGCATTGTGTCTTTTACATTTTAAATCAAACCATGCCTAACAGGAAACACCAGTTTTGGTTGATATCTTAATGAGCTCTGTGGAGTCAAGTTTTATTGTTGGTGCCTATCTTTTCTCTCATATAAGAGGGGGTTTGTTTATAGAAGATTAATGTCACACAAGTTAAAATTATGTTGTGTAGGTGACTATGAAGGTCATAAGTCAAATTTTCTGTTGTATATACTGTAAATTCACTTAATTTTGCTGTATTTTTATTATACACTCTCTTCTTCCTCCCCCCCCCCTAAAAATTCATAAGCTACATCAAAAAACTCAAATATACCTCACCGTGACATTATTTGTTGATCTGTTTTCATTTTGGTGACCTTGGCCTCATTTTCAAGGTCACAGGATTCATATGTGTGTGGGGTGGGTGAGGATGTTAGTACACAGTGAAAGAGTATTTAATCAGGATTAATGTCCAACAATATCCAAAATAGTCAAATTAAAATTTCAGTTAAATGTCTAAAAAGTTGCCTGCTAAACAAACTCAACTTCTTATATACACTGTCTCATTTTTTATGTGCTGGGGAAAAGCCCTAGGCTGAGGAACAGAAGACTTGCTTCAAAGACTACTTGGAATGTAAAAACCATAAAAAATTTGGGCATGTCAAAATAAGTATATTTATGTTATTATGTGCAGGCAAGTGGACGCACAGACCATTAAATCTGGCCTGTCTGACAGTGTATGGCTATGAAGGAGGCAGTTTATCAGGCATTTGTCATTTTTTCAGGGGGGAGATTTCACTGCACAAATTTACTGAATCCAGCAAGACATGAAAAACATCTTTGACATTGATTTTACTGTCATCGCATGATAAGTTGCTTTTATACTCTTTCAGTGCCATTGTTGCTTGATTAAAAGTGGAAAAAGAAAGTGAAGTTTGAAATGAGAATCAATGTCTGCTGATCCAACCACCTTTACCTTTCATAGTCATCTCTCATTACCATCATCCGTGTCAAGTGAAATAAAAAATTAATTCCTGAGCATTTTTGGTGGAAAAGAATTAGTCAAGGAGCATTTTGAAGTAGGAAAAGATTACTGAAGTACATTGTGGCATTTCTGATGGAAGTATCATTATCAAATGGAAAAGAGTTAATTGAGTAGCATATTCTGAGTGGAAAAGATTTAGTCACGTACCATGTCAAGTGGGAAGAGTTGAGGAGAATGGGGAAAAGGAATTAACAATACAATATAAAGGGAAAAGAGTTGATTAAGGAGGGTGGAAAGGGCTAATCAAGTAATATGTTAATCATGGGGGGGGGGGGATGACAGTGGCCTATTATAGTGTAAACAGGAAAGAATCAGCCACATTACAAGTTCAACAGGAAAGAGTTTCATTGAAGAGTGATGTCAAGAGAAATGAATTTATGGAATAAGATTTGAAGAGGATGAAAGTTTTGTCCAAAGTGAAGTTTTGAAACAGGACAGGATTTATGGAATGGTGTTTAAGTTACAAAAAAAAAAAAAAAAAAAAAAAAGAAGCAGAAGAAAGAGGAAGAAGAGTGTTATGAAATGATTAAAAGGAAGGTATTTGTGGGTCAGCATTTGAATGCAAATGGAGTAGAACAGAAGAGAAAAGAACAGAGAAGAGGAGAGAATGAGTTAAGCTTACAAACTGACTGTGATTGCTTCATGCACAGAGACTAAGTAAATGAAATATGGCAACAATTAGTATGGCAATTATGTAATTAAGCAAGTCACAAGTGACATATTTTCCTATTGCAAAGGTGTAGGTTTAACCACACAGGTGTTTGAGAGGATTTATAGTCTTGTTTTTCACCTGACCAGAATACAAAAGCAAAACATATCATGATGACATGCAACATACATGTATATGCGTAGATGGTTGCTGAAGAATAATAAAATTACCAGATTTAAGAATAATAAAATTACCAATCAACCTTGTATTAAAATGTACTTTAAGTTTTCTATGCAGGCATGGGTGGTTTTATTACAGTATCATAGTGGCTTTTTTTCTGCCATTTTTTTAAATATGATTTTTGCAGAACTAGTGTCTGTATTGTGGAGGCTCACTCAGCATAGTAGTAAAAGAAAAGAAGTTTGTTAAGTGATGCTGTCTGGGTGTAGTGGCAAGAAGAGAAGCTTGTTATGTGATTGGTCAATCATTGGCAATGCTTTGCCAAAATACCAAGAGAGGCCTTGACATGTGATAGATGCATAAACAACAGCCCAGGATGTGATTCCTTTTGTTATTTCCATTGTGAAAACTTGTCAAAAGAAGACGCAAGAACAGAGAGACCTGAAGCCATCTTCAGACTATAGTTAGTATTTGTTTGTAACTAATACTTAAATAAAAATGCAATCAGAAACCGTTTCAATTCTCTGTTATGACTTCAAGTTGCACGTGAAATAACTGAATGTGCTGTTGACACCTGTAAACCCAATATGGAACTAAGTACGACTGAATGCTGGTGGCTTTGTGCATGTGTCTTGTCACAGTAAACAGTTAACATTTGGATGTATTGTTCAGACACACTGAAAAAGATTTAAACTACTGAATAAAATAATAAAGTTCCATGCAAAAAAAAAAAAAGAAAAAGAAAGAAAGAAATTCATCACCCCTGAATACTTGAAATACTTTCATATCATTTGAATTTGAAGTGTAGAAATAATATCAGCACATTTAAATTTGACATTTCCATTTTCACCTGTTTTGTAAATTTTGAAAATCAAAGTAGAATGAGATGATTGTAACATGGCTGATAGATATGCAAGAGTTGCAGCCAGGAGGTGGGGAGTTAGGTAAAAGAAAACTAAATATCTCCAATCAAGAGCAATTTCAGAAATGACAATCCCCAGTGCATGCAAATAACTATGTTACAATCATTTATTGCATATACAGGATGCAATTTCATTTATGATGCCTTAGTTGCCTTTTAAAATTTGCATTATAGTTTGCCTGTATGCAGGCCCATGATTTTTCTGCATCAGAAAAAGGCCATTTTTTGTGGTATGTATTGATGAAATGCAGAATCCTAACTTACAACGTAAAACATATGCAGAAAGAATGTGGCTAGTATGGAAAGTCAAGATACATGCACTAAGTACTGGCTATCTGTTATTTTAGAAGACCGGTTAGGTATTTGTGCATGCTTTTCTCACAATAAATGTACATTTTAGGAGACCATTTAGGTATTTGTGCATGCTTTTCTCATGATAAATGTAAAAACATAACAAATGATGGGCTTTGATACCATTTTAGAATTAATAAGCAGCATGTTTGGACAGGAAGTGTCCCAGGTGTGTGGTGCATATGTTTTTTTTTTTGGTTTTTTTTTTTGTTTTTGTTTTTTTTTTTTATACCAGAAATTCTCTCCCAAAAGTTAGCCTATGCTTTTGACACATGGAACTGTGAATGTGGGAAAAAGTGGAACTCTTTTGGGTGCGGACGGAAAAGGGAATTTTTGAATACAGCAAAAGCATGGCCCTGTATGAGAAACACAAAATGTAGCATCAGTGTAATGAAAAAAGAAAGACAATCTCTTAAAAGATGTTTTGGCTTGACAAAAATATTGTCTATCAAATTGGAATGACCTTTGACCTTGAATTTCAGGTTGACAAGAGAAGTTCTATAATAAACTAAAATGTGCCCTGAAAAATTGTTGTTCATTGCTATTGAAATGAGTGAAGCAGATGGCATTTGACCACCAGCCAGTTTTTACATGTAAGGGGGAAAGGATTAGGCAGAATGACCAAATGGTAAAGTACAGAAAAACTGATTCAGGTGATTATGAAATCTGCCCTATCTTTACCTTCTTGTACATCGCAGAGCCGATAAAGCACACTTAAGAGTAGTTCCATCAAAGAGCACCAGGTGTCAGCTGTGAAACATGCCAGATAGAGTGGCAGTGGCCAATCAGATGGGTACCATCGAGTGTTCATTTGTGGCATTTTGGCCAACCAGAGGTGGTGTCTAGGAATTCCATTAATAGAAATAATTCCTGCACATTTTAGGCCTATAGGTCTGTAGTCCTCTTGATGATAATGGATGGCTGTTGTGAAACAATAAGACAGCCTTCATGCTGGTGACATTCTTCTAAAACTCATACCAACAACTGTGTATTTTATGTATAACATTTAATTTCCTCTAGGACCAGAATGTTGCCAATAAACTGTTAAACTACCAATTAAGGTACATAATCCCCAGTATCCAACTTCAGACACATTTTGCTTGTTCACCAGATGTGTCCCAGCAGAGTCAGAGTCAGAGTCAGAATTCTTTTATTTGACAGAAAGTACAGGTAAATAAACATTACAAACAGTATGTAATAATTGAAAGATATAAGTTCATGCTATTGTTTGCAGAAATGTGAACAGAACTGTCAGGATGACCCCAGTTAAGGACGGCTTGTCCACTAACACTGGGGCCATCTTGGATCAAGAGAGACACAATTACAAAATATTTATACTGCAAATGAAGTCCTAGATTTTATGTACTAAATATATGAAGAGAGATGACAAGAAGATATACACAGGATATTGAATCAGTAGACATATAATTAAGCATAAACAGAGACAAGTTATTCAACTATTACATACATAACAATTTGGCATACTACACACATCTTGGTATTGATGTAGGAAATGAGATTTAGTATAATTTGATAAGCCATGATATTAGTGTGTATACAATTTTTCGGTGATGCAAGAAGGGAGGTCTCTAATTAGGGAAGGGATATAGTATCAAATGCAGTGTTCTGAGGTAACTTTGTCCGGCTTTGCAAGATGGATATTTTCTCTATTTCTAGTTTCGTAGGAGTGGGTATGTTGTAGCGGAGTTGCAAATATATCATTGAAATATGAAAGTAATTGATCCTGGATATATCGAAAATAAAACTTGATCGCCCTTAATCTAAAAATGTCTTTTACCTTTAAAATATTAAGCTTTTTGAAAAGTTGATCTGTATGAGCATTGAATATTTCAGAACAAATAAGACGTATAACAGCAAGCACAAGGCCACCAACTAGGAAAACAAGTCCTCATGTATGTAAACATAAGGGAATAGACCATGGATGTTATCTCCACCTGGTTGGCCTTTGAGGTACTTGGGATAAAACCTGTGCCATTTTTAAGCACGCTGAAACCATCATGTTGTTTCTTCAGACATGCAGCATTTTGTACTCATGAAGTGTTCATGCACCAGTGGTCCTGATCAGCATTTGTAGTTTTGGGTTTGGCACATAAGGGGCATGGCAGCTGCTGATCAATTACCACAGGTCAAACGTTCTACAGACAGGAAACCCGGAAAATCTAACTTTATGGGGCTAAGACAGGCTACAAAGTAATTGACAACCAATTTGGATAGTCCCATGAATGAAAGTTTGATATTTTTCCTTCAAAGTTTGAGTTTGGTTACATTTAAATGTACAAAAAACATTTATTCTGTATTTAAGTGTGAGGGAAGTGTTATATTTGTAATACCTAGCTTCAGGAAGCGACTTGTGTATTGTGTTTTACGGCACACGTTTTATGTCACTGGTACTCATCAATTGTAATTGATGGATCTGCTGTATCATAAGAATTATATACCACACAGTCATGCCCGACCTACGTCACGTCAGTAATTGGCTTTTGGAAAGCAGAATCAAGAAAAAATTAAGGGAGTAGCTTGAATAGTAACAACACATGAAAGTACTGGAAAACCTAAGACCTGCTGAAGTGTCAAGTAAACACCACACAGACTCACAGGTTTCCTGGGTAAGTTACAGATGAACTGCCAACCGAGATGGCAATTGCAGTGATCTTTTGATGTACGCAGTGATCAAAAACCTGTTAAACAGATTTATGTTGTTAGCTATAACATTGAAGGCCAATTTTTTTTAGAATAAAATCTGGCAGCTGTGAAGCCCATTTCCCACACTTCATGGCATGATAACATGTAAAGAGGTTTTGGATGGTTCTGAATTCAAAATTTAGTGAAAAATGGTGACTGCATGTTTGCATGTTGTGAGCCTCATTAAAATATAGCTTTTAGAAATAGCATGGGTGGACATAATAAATAAAATGCAAAAAAAAAAAAAAAAAAAATGTTGGACATTATTAAAGAGGTTTTGGATAGTTCTGAATTCAAAACTTAGTGAAAATTGGTGACTGCATGTTTGCATGTTGTGAGCCTCATTAAAATATAGCTTTTAGAAATAGCATGGGTGGACATAATAAATAAAATTAAAAAAAAAAAAAAATGTTGGGCATTATTCGAAGGATACACATTCTGGATTAATTTGTAGCACTCAGAAGAGAAGCAGGAACCACCATAGAAGCAATGGTTTGGGTGACCCTGCAACCTTTCCACCACCTTAAATGCTGCAGGCCTGCCACCCTCAGTGCCTGGGGTAAGAGATCCTATAAATGCTGGTGGGTGAGGGCTAATGTTAACATGGCAGGCTTTGAAAACTATTGGCACAGAGTTTTGTTATGCTCAAATGCAACCAGTGGCATAGCTGAGCATCAAAACATGTCTGTGTGCCTGTGTGCTATATAAGGTTTGCTGTAAATAGAATGATGGTACATGATGAAACTGCCGAGATCCTCGCCCAGGTGCTTGAAGCACGAAGGCTGGCTGGGAAAACTGTTACCAGGTCTTTCATTAATAAATTAGAAAGGTCTGTTTAACAATGGTGATTACAGAAGGTAGTTGTATTAGTTTCATTTACCGGGTGTAATCACTGGAAAATGGATTGAGGGAGGAGGTGTTCAATAAAAACATAACAAACCACGCTTAAGTAAGCTCAGCTTAATATCAACCCGTAAAGTGCTAAATCATGAATCTAGACTGAGTCAACAGATTAATTTATCCGACACACTTTGCAAACAATGCACCCAAAGTATGTCAAGGAAAGAGGTTGACCCGAACCTTTTCCTTTTTCAGCTCACTCAGGTGACTTGTCAGTCAGCTTAGCTTATAGGATGGACAGTTGCCCTGCATCCATCATCGTCATAGTTCGTGTCAGTTCACATTCATTTCACATTTCAGCTTCTTTTGTGAAACCAACACTGAGACCCTCCTCAAACTTGATCAGGTGTTGATGAGAATCTACCTTGGATGGGTCTCTACCAAATTTTTCAAAAGGTCATGCTCTGGAGATTTTTAGATTTTTAAACCTTTTTTTTTTTTTTTTTTTTTTTTTGGGCAAAATCTTTAAAAATATTCTCCAAAACTTCTAAGCCAATAGATTCACTTTTGGGGACCCCTAGACCTTAATTTGTGTAACCAGTGGCGCTCTGATTTTTTTCTTTTTCTTTTTTTTAAAGGAATTTTTGTATGTTTAAGCTATTTTTGACTAAAACTCTCTCTTAGATTGTCATGAAGCTTTGTGGAAATGTAGCTTGTGGAAGGATCAAACAAAGCTGTTCACTAGGTGATGATATTCTGTATCTCTGATTTTTAACCATTTTTTTTCCAATTTGGGTACTTAATGGTTAATGCATACATTCCTGTTGATTACAATGCAAGTCAATAGGGATTGCAATGGTAAAACACATTTTTCACTTTTCCAAAATCGTCAATCAGATCCACTTTAAACTTCGTAGCACTGTATGTTGGGTGGGTCTCGATAAAGTTGGAACAAATGGTCATGTTCCAGTGATTTTTAGATTTTTAATGATTTTGCATTTTTTCTAATTTTTTTATCAAACTCTTAAATCTTCTCCAAAACCAGCTTGCCAATTGCTTTGAAAGTGCATAGGGACACTTCTGGTGACTATAGATTTGCCCTTGTCCGTCCGTCCTTTCGTTTGTCGTTCCGACATTCTAAATTAATCATTCATTAACTTAGGGAAAATGTTGATTTGACATTAGACGTGTCACATTTGTGTTGCACACATCCCCAAAAGCATTTGAGTTACAACCATGAAACTTTGTGGAAAAATCTATCAATATATGGAGGTGTGCTCCTGGGGTTTTGTTTCTCTCTTGGATTAATTATCTTGTGTTAATGTATCATTATTTGACTAAAGGAAAATGTTGATTCAATGTTAGTCTTGTCACATTTGTGTAGCATGGACTAAGTATCTCAAAAAGTGTTTGAGGTCTTACACCAGTTACATGCCATATTCTTTCCTATGCAGATGGGGGCAATGACAGGTGGGGGCACCCATGTCCTTTGGACACTTTTCTAGTTTCTCTTGAAATGCCAAATTTAGAATAGATATGCTGGCACATGAAGGAGAGGTTTTTGAAGGAGGAATTTGAAAGTGTAATCAATATAATTCATGCATGATTATTGTTGTAACTAGCACTAAAATTATTGGTTGATTGACAACACAGAGGTTTATTTTACATGCCCATCACAGCAGGCTGTTTTACTAGCTTCTTATTGCTATAACAGATTGTCTGGAACCCCCCCCCCCCCCAAAAAAAAAAAAAAAAGTTGATCAAGTGTCAATATTGATTGGCTGGCACACAGCAATCTTTCTGTTTGTCTATTGGGGAAGCAGGGAGCTTTTTCCACCATATTTCTTTGTTCCAGATGGCATGCAGGAAATTATAGACAAAAAAGTAATGTATGTCTTTCACAAGCAGTTTGCTGTTTCTTTAGGTATAAAAAAGAAGGTTCATTTGTAGATAAACATAAGTATTATCATGCTGATGATATACAATGTACTGGTGTGTGTACAAGCATAATATAAAGTCGTAAGATGTTAATCCAACATAAAGGTCTGAAGCCAGAACCAGTTGATCCTATCATTTTAACATGTGCCAGATTGCTCAACCAGCCAGAAATGCCTCTAAATTAACATACTGGCAGATTCCCTGCTGGTCCCATTATAGAAATAGTGAAGGGAGTCAAATGTTGGTGTGTGGTTCATGGTACATGCACACCTGGAGAAAAACCAATCTTTGTCAGTGTACACACACGCGCGTGTGTGCGTGTGAGTATCAAAGAAGTCTGTCTGTCTGTCACAGACAGACTTCCTTTACAGGGTAATGCCCTGGTGTACTCTTTTGATTGATCATTCAGAAATTGTTTGATTGAGAAGAGTCCCGGCAGTAACATCATATTTTGTTGTATTAGGAAATATATCACATGTGAAAAACCTGATGGCGGATTTGTGAAAGGGGTATGATGCTGATATTTTTTTAATTTCACTGTACACAGGAGATTGTTGAGGACTGACTGAATCTGCAATGAGTATGATTCCTGAGCCTTCAAGATAAACCTGTCTTAACCCTTAAAGTGCTGATTTAAGATTAAGTCAACAGCTTTCCTCGGGACTTGTATACAAAGTGTCCCAAGGAAAGCTGTTGACTAAGACTACTTTGTACTTTAGACTAGGCTTGCTGGTATTTGAATGAAAGGTATCGTCATGAGGAATTTGAATCGTTTAACCGTAATATGTTTAACATTAATGAGAAAAGGACTATAGCCGTGATTAACACTTCAAGGGTTAATACTGTCAGGTTATGTTTATAATGAGCCCAATTTTGTCTTTAGTCTCTATGTCAGAATCATGGACAAAAAAAAAAGCATGGAGAAAGGTCTTTGAATAAGCAAGATATGCTGTACACGTATATCGTCTTCAAAGTAGAAGCGTCAGAAAGTTTCACATACGGATGTTATCAGTGGGGGAAAGAGTTAAAAACCAGGAAAAGAAGACAATTACACCAGATGTATCAACCTTAAAGAGAAAAAAAAAATTACGCATAAGTTACAATCAACAAACCCCCATTATGCAGCTGTTCCCAAAGTATAATGATAGGTTTTGAATATAAAAACCCTCTGCCCTATTGTACTAAAGGTCACAAACCTGCAGGGCCTGTAATTTGTTTGAAGGTGCAAAGCATGTGTTGCCTGTCACAGAGTTATAAAAGCCACATTATGTCATCGTACTTGACACTATTTTCATTTGGTTTTGACAAAGTTTGTATGTGCACATGCAAGAATTAGAAGAAACGTTCAGGGAAATCTTTAAAGGGAATCAGTATGTTTATCAATGAGTTTGCCAGAGGAGAACAATATCTTATTCTCTGCTGTGCAGACATCCTTGTCGTACAGGCTGCCTGGCATGTTCTGGCACGCTCGTGTACACGAAAAACTACAATGTGCACATGTGGTTGCAAGGTTTTACCTTGATCAATGATGGTGTTTGTTTTGATAGAGAGACAGAGTATAGCCTTGGCCAATTGAACTCTGCTGACCCAGGTGGACCTGTTGCATTGACCTGCCCTATTTCTGAGCCCAGCAACACGTGATATATAGTACAATATTACAAATTCTCTGAATCTTGCTGTGCTTTGAAGATTTCTAAATTTGCTGATGTTTCAAAATTGAAGGTTGAAAAACAACACAATGGAATAGACATGGGTACATGGCTTTATGTGCAAAAAAAATAGAACAAGGAATGTGAATGAAAAATTTTTGGAAGAGTCTCAAGAATGCCAGAGATATCAAAATTTCTGCCTGCCAAATTAAGCTTGTTGACAGTGTGGAATAAATACAGACAGTAGCACATTGCAACCTGTGTGTGGACAGATCGTAACCGGAAATGACCACAAGACGGATGTGCTAATAAATGGAATTAAGACACATAAATGTGGGTTAAAGGATGGGGGAAGTAGGGTAGAGGAAAACCAATAGAGTTAAAACAAGTAGCAATACTGCAAATCAATAATAGATTATTTGCATAAGAGACATATCATTTTTAGCGTACATTGTATTCAGAGTACTTTGTTATTGCTGTGTGGGTATGCTGTGGGTTAAGTCACTCACAGCAAATGAGTGGGGAAAAAGCACATGGTTCTAAAACATCATTCTCATTGTACATGTGGTAGAAACCTGTTAGTTCCGTGCAAGTTATTTGTGTATAAAAACCATGCAGTTATATTTGAGCTTAAAAGTTCAGATAAACCTGGTTGAATAATTTCCATTTTTGCCCCAAACCCCCAGCATCCAGGCATCATTAACATGTGTTACAGCATGTCCCATACAAAATATTTGCCGCGTTTATGTACGGTTGCATCTCCCCAGGGCCTCGAGGAATTACTCTGCAGAACCATTTGAAACCGGCCTTCATGCTGTAAGTCAGTTGTTGATCCGGTTATTCATTTGTGTTTAATTGGGCAGTTTACAACAAAGCACTTGCTTGGATTGATTTCTGTCAAGATGATAGTGCAAGGTCAGCAGGCTTATATAGCTTACAGGTATAATGATGTGTGCGGTTGATCATATTTTTCTTCATTGACAGCCAGTCAACCAGGTGGTGTTGAGAGTGGACTGATGGTCATCAGAGTCTGAGGACATCACGTGGAACCATATTTATCATTGTCAGCATACTTGTTAATAACTCAGCTGCCCATAGTATAAATAGAAGAAAGAGTAAGTTGTTATTGTTGTTACAACTACAAAGGGAACGGTGAGCGTCACTTGATAGGGCTTTGTCATGGACTGTCTCTGCTCTCATGGTTTGAATCCAGACTGGAGCTATTATGGGGTGAGTTATTTAAATGGATATTGTTTTTAGTCTTTTCATATGTTTTTGCAAGAAGAGAATGGTATTTCCTCCAGTTTCTAACAGATTTGAAAATAAAATTAAAATATGTTTAGCGCCACCTGTGAGAGAGGAGGCATCATATTTTGGGTTGTGTGTCACTATCTATCTGCTGGTTTTTCTATCCAATAAATGTGCCACAATGTACATACATGTATGTATGAAATATGCTAAGGACAGATTTTACTCAAATTTAGTGCAAAGGTGCCTCATGAGGGAAAGATGAAAAGATAAAACCTGGATTTCTGTGACATTTGTCCAGTACCACGACCTATTTATATTTTGGCATTTTAAATTTTAACTAGGTCTTTGTGAAATTTCTGAGGCTACCTGGTTCTTTAAGATGAGCTTCTGGTAGAATAGTGAGCCATGCATTGACATTATTCACCTTATGAGTTGATTGATGAACTTGTCTGTACTTAGTGGTCCATGGCCTTCTCAGGTATGAAATTTTTTTAGCTTGTAACATGAATTATATATTATATTATTATTGTAGATGTAATTATTGTAAGTGTATGATTTTGAATTACATGGTGAGCTTGTGTTTGGTGACTGTTTCCTAATTTAGACAACTTTGAATGTTGACCCTCAACATTATGTGACCAGTATTGTTGTCACATTGTCTAAAAAGTGGCAGAGCAGATTTTGCTCAAATTTGACACAAACACACCACATGAGGAGATGAGCAGATTATAATTCCTTGAAACTATGATCAGTGTACTCATCTTGTGTTATGCAATGCCGATGCTCTAGCCATGTTTGTTACCCATCAAAAATACCTGCACATACATTGTTTAACCCTTTTCCCCGTAAACTGGTCAAAACCGGCTGGTGGTCAAATGTTGTCTGCTTCACTGTTTTCAACTAATTTCACCGGTAATGAAAAACAATTTTGACTGAGAATTGTAGATGAGCGCTATCAAGATCACATGCCAAGGAAAGTTGTTGACTCAAGTGTCAATTCAAGGATGAAAGGGTTAAAATCAGCGTAAGAACATGTAAAGCTCTTGGAATATTCGGCTTCATTGTGTTCAAACGGTACTTGGGCTTACAGATTTGGGTGTGTTCAGTTTCTCTTTATATTAAATAAAGATCCAAAGCAAGTTAGGCCTGGCAAGACATGTTGGTTAATGCTAGCATTTGTGCTTCCTTGGGTTTTATCCAGTACATACAAAAGTCAGATTTTCAACTTTACAATGCTGTACAAACCAAAAATGAGGAGCTCAACATGCTTTGACTTTTAGTAAGTCAATTGATTTTACTGACCTCTGGGGCCAAAACAGTAACATTTGAATCATCCACCTTGAAAAAGTGTGCAAACAGAATATAATAGTAAGTGGGCCTACAAAATTGAGAGTTGACTGGGCCAAGGCCTAATGATTAGTCACTGAGGTACTGATCAGCTGGCTGACTCAGCTTTGTAGCATAAGTTACCTTCCAATATTGAATCCAGTATGAGGTCTGATTTATTTTTTGCAGATCCTGTGTGCTGGGCATATACTTAAAGTGGTGGTTACAGTATATTTTATGCAAAATATGTGACAGGTGTTTATGTTTACCTTGGGTGAGAATATGGAGCAACCTTCGCAGGTTCAGTCTCCGCTGTCGTGTTCTTGCAATACGTGTTGGTGCACACGTGTCTGTTGATGCTGGACGCCCATCCCAGCCAGCTACCCTCCCACTGGTGAACACCTTTAACGTCAAACAGTCTGTTGAGCTCCCACACCATACAGCTGTGACAGATTTATGATTGTTTTTTTCTCTTAATTGATAGATTAATTGCATCAGGTTTGTTGCAATTTGATTATGTGTGACAGGTCCTACATACGATCATTTATGGTTCCATGGTTACCTTGATATATTATGATTGGACCAGTGGGGACATGACTCTGGGTTATGGTAAAGCTGTCCCCAGGTTCTGTGATCTGTGAATGCAACAGACTTTGTTTCTTTTTGTATCAGTTAATAAAGCTGTCATGGACAAGCGTACCATACCTTTATTGGCATGATTTGACACATAACATGTATCTAAATTAGTTTCATAAATCATGAATGGAAATATTGGACACACATAACTTTTCAAAAAGAAATAAAAATCCTGCTAAGTTTATGAGGAGTTCTGCAGGGTTCACAAGGTGTCACTTTTTTATTGTATTGTCATTGTGATGTCTGGGGGTGAGTGTACCCATCTGTCTGTAACCCTTGCAGACACAATCAATTTTGAATGCATTACTTGTGCTACTGTCATAAAACTTGTACTGTAAAATCATTTCATAGGGAGAGTAAACATGCACTATAAGCAGTGACGTTTAGCTATTTTCAAGGTTACCAGGAATTATATGTTTAACCTTATGAACATAATGACTTTTGAACCAATTGAGCTGCAATGGTAAAACTTGTACTGCAGATGCATTTCATTAGAAACTTTGCTGAGTTTGACATTCAGTGACCTTGACCTATTTTCAAAGTCACCAGGGTCATATTTTTATGCTGACTGAGGGAGTCTCAAAGTCATTTTGACCGTTATGTTTAGATGCTTACTTTTTATAACTGATGGTTATCACAGATTCCTAAGCTGGCTCCTGCCAGTGTGGAATAGTAGTTCATGGCATGAAACATAGACTATGACTGCATCATGTTAAGATACCTCATGTATGGCAGACATAGAGTCCTTACTGAAGATCACTGAAATGTGTAAGGAGGACTGATAAACCATACATGTGTAACATAGAGTTTAAAATGTAATATGTACAGAGGACTGATATATTATGTCAGGCAGACTGGCACAGAGTTATTAGTGAAATATGCTGAAAATAATTGTAAAGAGGACTAATGCATCATATGTGCTTAAACATTGAGCTCTTACAGAAACATGTAAAGATGAATGATACTGGATACAAATGTGTGATATAGAGTTAACTCATTCCATACTATGGTGACAGTCATTGGTCAGTGGCGCTGCCCTTGAAGCAGCTGCAGCATGACTTGCCAGGCAGTGCCAGAACCACTGACTTAAAACTATACGCATGTTGGTACTTGAATGAAAGCTCTGCTCATGAAGAATTCAAATATGCAATTGTCATCTTAACTCTAAGTAAAGATAAGGAAAAATCAGGGACTGGTCTGGAATGAGTTAAATGAGCAGCCTGTACAGGTTGATGGGTCTTTGCAGATGACTAAGGCTTGCCAGGGTTTCAGTACAGCCAGGCAAGCAGCTATTGTATTAAATCTGCTGTTTTGTACAAGACTCAATGGTTCTTAACCCTTCCCCCCTTAAACCGGCCAAAACCGGCTGGTGGTCAAATGTCGTCTGCTTCATTGTTTTCAACTAATTTCAACAGTAATGAAAAACAATTTTGACTGAGAATTGTAGATGAGCCCTATCAAGATCACATGCCCCAGGTCAACAACTTTCCTTGGCATGAGTTGGGCACTTAGTGCCCAACTCATGCCAAGGAAGGTTGTTGACTCAAGTGTCAATTCAAGGGGGAAAGGGTTAAATGTTGGCAGTTGGAGCATGCCTTGCACATCTGGCTTAGAATGCAAGTACTCCACTGAAAGGTCTTTGAGTATCATTATGTGAATGCACCTAAATATTCCAGTGTCAGGCTTTAGACTGGAACTTTTTATGCTGCATTTTGGGCACTGTGTATCGAACTCTTGCTGGGGAAAGTTGTTGACCTCGATTTTCTTTTTCTGTGGAACTGCAGGTTGATGCTTGAACAACAAAGTAATTTCGCAGGGAGTGTGAATCTAAAATTATTATAATTACTATGTGCATACAGTGTGTTTTGTGATTAGCCATGAAAGACTTCATCAAAATGGAGGACACCAGTTTTTACAATTGGCTACTGCAATTAATCTTATGATGTTCCAGGAGTTATCAGTTATGTATACCAAGTGAAAAGAATCAGCATCACAATTCATCACCATGTTCTGTTGGATTTTATGTGGGTGGGTATGTGGGTGTGTGATTAATCACTGTATTCTGTTTGATTTTATGGCTGTGTGTGCATAAGAAGTGATTTTATGTTTTTGTGTAAGGGTGAGTTTATGTGTGTGTGTGTGTAAGAGAGATTATGGTTATAAATCATGGCTGTGCTCTTGAACTACATCAATATGGATTGACATTCTTGTGTTGCGTCAGGATTAACCCATTCCTGGTCAGAGTCAAACTGAGTCAATAGCTTTCCTTGGTGTAGGTTAGGTGCATTGCATGCAACCCACATCAAAGAAAGCTATTGACCGTGGGTGTGCCATCATGAATGGTCTAACATACAAATCTCATCAAAAATGTTTTCCTAGTAACGAGAAATTTAAGCAAAAACATTAAGGCAGATGAAAATTTACATCTCGAGTCCCGCTCATTCCAAACATAAAATATCTAAGCACTTTAAGGTGATTTGAGCAGGAAAGGGTTAATATAATGAGTACTATTTAATGGTGAGTACTCGTGAGTCTCTCTCACATCACTACAAGGTATTGACTTGTTGGACATGTAAAAAACTTGTTATGTGGTGGAGACAGCTCACTGTAGCTTGTGAATTTTAGTTACTGATTCTTCCAGCAGCTGGCACTGCATGCAAGGAAAATGTGAAATGGCTTGCAGCTGATGTCCTTTCTTCTCCCAAGTGGTGTGTGTATGTTTAAAGGATAGGGTGTTTTTGTTTTTCTTGTTTTTGACTGATGAAAAAAACAACAACCAGGAAATCACTTGCAGATCATAATTTCATCTTTTTTTTTTAACCAAACAAGTTAATTTTTTCTGACAAATGTGGACACAATGATATTATATTTTCCTGGGTCAAATATAATTTTGTTGAAGTCTTAAGTTCACTTTAGCTTGGAACCCATGAAAGTTTGAAGGGATTAGGGTAGAAACAGGCCTGGCTACAAAAAAAAAAAAACAAAACAAAAAAAAAAAAAAAAAAAAAAAAAAAAAGGAAAATTCTGGAATGCCCAAAAGAAAAAAGTGGTGAGAAAAAAGGAAAATCAGGTTGTCTTAAGAATTAAAATTTTAAGTTTTTTAAAGATTTTTTTGTGAATTAAGTTTTCAGTTCAACTGACTCATTAGTCAGCTAAGCTAATGGTTTTCAGCTGACTTGTTAGTCAGCTAAGCTAATGGTTTTCAGCTGACTTGTTAGTCAGCTAAGCTAATGGTTTTCAGCTGACTTGTTAGTCAGCTAAGCTAATTGGTTATTGTCCACCATCCATTGCCTGTCAATTACATTTATGACTTCTCCACAACCATCTGTCAGATTCTCTTCAAAATTGATGGAGATTTACCCTGGATAGGTCTCTACCAAGTTTGGTCAACATGTCATGATGTGATTTTCTCTTTTCTGTTGTTGTTGTTGTTGTTGTTGTTGTTGTTGTTGTTGTTGTTGTTGTTGTTGTTGTTGTTAGATTTTTTAATATTTTCTTTTCCTTTTTGTTTATTTTTTGTAGAGAAATCTTAGAACATTTTCTTCTCCAAGATCACATGGCCAATTGCTATATAATTGCATAGGGACACTTTTCTGGGGAACACTAGACCGTGATTTGTTCCAAAGCTGGTGCTGTGATTACATAGCTATGGATTCATGATTTTTGACAAATCTTTTAATTCAGCTAATGCCTTCATTCCTGCTGATGAGTATGTAAGTCATTGGGGATTGCAGTGGTAATTCACAAGTGGTTATTGACTTCTTCAAAACTATCAGCTGGATGCATTTCAAACCTTTTTTGGGTGGGTTCCTACTTTATTTAATTTTCTTCATTGGAAATGCCCTGGTCCACAATAGATCTGTTTGAAGACATCACTTGCATGTCGTCTTTGCTATTTGTAGCTTGTCCGAGGTCATGAATATCTTTCTCTTTCATGTCTTTACACCTGAAAATGAAAATTAGCCATATACTTTCATTCAATGATGGTTTATGATGTGATCACTTTGATGTCAGTGAACAATCAATGCATGTCACCACTGCAGACATAGCAGTACCATTGTCTGACAATTGATTGGTACGCTATTATTAATTATGCCCCCCTCCTACCAGAGGAGGGGCATGTAGTAATCACTTTTTTGGTCCGTGCATCTGTGCATGCATTGGTGTGTCTGTGCATCTGTCCACCTATCTGCTATTTGTGTCCGGGCTATAATTTGCTTGTCCTTCAACTAAAAATAATGAAACGTTACACACAGGTGCATCTGGACATAAGGGTGTGTCATGTACCAAAAGTAGGTCACTAAGTCAAGTATTAGAGTCACAGTGACATATCCGTGTTAAAATTCTGTCCAGGCTATGATTCTTTTCTATTTAACATGAAACTTCACACACACATATATCTTGACAAAATTAAAGTCTTGAATAGCTTCAAAACTATTACAGATAGTAGTGTCATTAAAGTTTCAGTTTATAAGTTTTTGACATGGTCACATGCAATGAACCAAGAACCAAAGTTGTAGCATTCTAATTTATGGAAATTAGCATAATACACAAGATTTAGATTATGTTGAACAATGGCAAAGTGTAGCATCTCAAACTGTTCTCATTTTGAGGGCATCCAGACAGACTTGCTGTGAAGGAAATCTTCTTTTCCAGTTTTTGTCTTCTTTTTTTCACCCCATGAGCAGAGCAAAAGATTCTGTGCATTGAATAGTTCAGTTAGACAAGACCATCAAAAATTTTGAAACAGGAAAATACTTCAGTAGGTCACTATTTCTGTCATTGAATTTCTTCCCAAATTCAAATTGTGGTTGATTCTCAAGCACAGTCAAAAACGCTGTAAGACTGGTAAATTAGTAAGATAACTGTTAGTGTAACAGCATGATACCTTGGACGCAGGGGTTGGTTTGGTCATGAAAATGCACGTGTCCCATAACCAGTTACTACCAAATCACTGTACATGTTGCTGTTGGCATTTTCTGAGTTTTCAAACAAATTTCCTGAATTATGAAATTTTGGTTGTGTGCATGCTAGCATCATTATCCCCAGCCCACGAAGTGTGTGTGTGTGTGTGGGGGGGGGGGGGTATGGTAATGGGCACTGTCTGATCTTCTTAACTGTAAATGCTATCCCCTTGAAATTTATAGAGTTGGTAGATCATAGGTAGTAGGTGTGCATAGGCACTGTTTTGTGTGCCTAATTGCATACATTCATTAATTAATTAACAAATGTGCATTAGAAAACCTTCAGATCAGAAATGATTTTGTCCAGGCCATATCTTTGAAATTATAAATGCTAGCCCTTTCAATTTTTCAGGGTTGGTAGATCTTACACTAAAAGCCCAGGAAACATCTTAAAGCAAACTTTCTTCTTTAATTTAGTCTTATGGTATCTTATTTAAGACTCTTAAGATGGTCTAATATCTTTTTCCTGCCCAGTCAGAAAAAGAGAAAGTGAGTAAGACCCAGTAAGAGGAAATCAAGTCATGCTATGACCATGCAGGAAAGGAGCAGAGGCAGTCAGTCAATTTTCAGACCAGGTAAGACCTTCAGTGGCTGCCTCATTAACATAATGAGATGATAAGAGTATATTCAGACTTGGAAAGACATTTGGCAACTGGCTCATTAGCATAAGAGAAAGGCCTGGGGGTGACAAAACTATTATAAGATCTGGTAAGATGTTTTGGCGTTAGGGTAATTAACACAGTCAAGTAACATGATCAGATATAACAAGACCTTGTAATATGTAGGCACTAGGATATCCACAAAATGTCACAAAACAGTATACTCTATGTATGCACTATCTTACTGAGCAACATGTCCACTGATTTTTCATTCTCTGTCCTGGACCTTTTCAAAATCAACTCAGAGTCCAGACCATGATATATCTACCTAGCTAGATACACATGTACCGTACCTACTCCAACTCGTGTATGTTGTACCCACAAACTTTACCTCACCTGGCCACTATAGTGGACAGTGTATTTACAAGGCCATCTCTGATGGAGGGCAATGTGTTGAAAGTTTAAACAAACAATACTTGTGGTCCAAGAACTGTGACAGCACATGTATATATGCAGCCATCCATAATAGCCTATCAACTACATTGTACTCTGATGGGCAGGTCTATAAACCTAAGACATCAAAGTGTTTGTTCTTTTTAAATATGCACCTTGCACATAAAGTAGACTGCTTTTATCAATTGAGGTTGGGGATTGCTATGCAGGCAACTTTCACCTGCCCTTAACCCAGGACAATAAAGGGGACCCATCTACAATGCATGTATATATACAGACAGATGGAGAGTAAGAGAAAATGAAGAAACAACCATGATTTTAAACATTCACATTTTCATTGCCTGCATAGCTGTGTCACTTCTAATACACCAACTGAGGCACAAAAAGAGATCAAGACTGAAAGACAAATGCATGGAAAAATACAAATAATTTCTATTACTTCTTTTATTCATCACAAAACCTTTCCTTTATATGATGCTCTTGAAAGTTGTAGTGCTTCCATGTTGTAATTTGCATCTTACTCTAGATATGAGCTGGTCCAATTTTGTGCTTTATATTGCATTCATATGTACAACATGCAATACTATGTGTATGGCTGTTTAAAAGATGCATGTACATACACAAAGAAAGATGGAGAACTTCAAAGTAAAAGCAATTAAGCATGTCTGCTATGCTAAACTAATACTGGCTTAATTATATGCAGTCAGCAGTTCACTAGTTATTTGCCATATAGCAGTGTGACAGCACCTTACAATGGTCTGCCAGACTTTTCCACACAGTCACCTCTCTTTCTCTCTATCTGTCTGTCTCTCCATAGTGAAAACAGTGGGTTTTCCATTATGGCATACTGGGCATTTTTATTGGATGTACTTATGTACTGGAAGCCTTTTTATTTTCTGTACTGTGTACCAACCATTATTTGTACATTTTCTTACTTTCTGTACCCTGTACCAGGGCAGAGTTATTACTAGTACCAGCATATATACGTTCAGTGTACCAGTGTACCTTCTGCAACATGTCTTTGTTTATTTTAAATTGTGTTGTTTCAACAACACACTGGGGAATGTAATATAATGTAATATAACTACACCTGGTTACATCTGGATGTGGCAGCAACTTAACAATTTGCTGGTCAGTGACCAAGAGATCAACCGCCAGTGGGGGTTCAACACCAATGTACATTTTCACTTATTGAAAATATTGATAAATTTTTGGATCAAAATCTGCATTTTTGCAGGCTGTCAGGACCACTTCCACATTCAATAGAGTGGTAGTTTGGGCCACACAAATGGGGGTGGGGGGGGGGGAGGGTAGAGTAGGCTGACAGAACTCCCATGGGATCACTGCATCAGCACTGGACAAGCATGTTTGCACAGCTGTGTGGGTGGGTGGGGGGCTGGGGTAGAGTAGGCTGACAGAATTCAACTAGAAAAGATTTGCTTCACAGCAACTCTGTCTGGTTGCCTGCTAAACATCCGTTCTTGGCGGTCTACTACCCCCCCGGCGAACTACCTGGAGGCCAACATAGTGTTTCGCCCCAAGAAAGTCTGCTTAGGAGGCAACTCTGTCTGGGTGCCTTCAAAATGAGAACAGAGTGAAATGCTGCACTTTGGCATATAGTTGAACATAATCTAAATGTCGTGTATTAGCGTAACTTTTATAAATTAAAATGCTAGTACAGCTTTGGTTCTTGGTTCATTGAATGTGGCCATGTCACAAACTAAGAAAGTAAAGTTTGAATAAAACTACTTACTAGAATAGTTTTGGGATTTGCAAATTAGGCATTCGCCTAATTTGCATAAATTAAAAGCCTACAACTTTGGTTTATGTTCCCTTGGATGGAGCTATGCCACAAAGTAGGAATGGCACCTTTATAATAGTTTTGAAGCTTTTCAAGATTTATATTTTACATTTTCATGGTTTGTTGGATGTGGGTTTTCCATAAATGTATAAATTAAAGTTGGAATGACACATCTCTATTTATAATAGTTTTGGAGATATTGGACTTTTAAATTTTTCAATGCCCCTTATTGGCACAATTTGAAATTCTGCAACCAATATACTGTCCATTATATTGGCAGGTGTCACAAACCTACATGTGCACATTGAAATTTAGAGTCTGTCTGCGACGGTTTGGAAGACATGGAGCTTTTAAAATTTTACTTCCCCCGGATTTGCATAATTTTAAACATCATGACTATTCCAAATGAGATGCACAATTTCACTGGTTAGGTTAGTCACCATGCCAAGTTTGGTGGTTTTTGCAAAAATTGGGTTCGAGAAAAACTCCTGACCAACTTGGGTCCGTATGGGGGGGGGGGAGGGGGGAAGAAGACAGAGAGAGTGCTAACTCATACAGTGAAACCTCTCTACAGTGGGTACCCTTGGGACCAGAGAAAAGTGCCCACTGCTCAGAGGTTCAGCCCTTCTGGGCAGTATGGATGAGAACATTGTGAATTCATTTAATTTCGCAGTGTTCTTTGCTTATTTCACTGATGCTTCAAAACCGTGAAAATTAGAACTCAGTGAAATATATTTTTAACAATGCATTGACTGAAATTAAAACAAAAATATTGAATTTAAAGTTTCAGTGAAAGGTCCAAAGTTCCAAAAACTGTGAAAATTAATGCTCGTGAAAATAAATGTATTCATGTACATGTACATATACATTATTCATACATGCACATATACATGTTCAGTGTATACATATTGTAATTCAAGGGGATGTGAATACATGCAATACAAAACTGTCTTTGTTCCTTTTGTACCTAAACAAATTGTTAACAGATGCTGTCATGAAACTACATGTACAGGTACCCGTGAACTGACACAAGCACTATTCTTTCTTAGTACTGGCTATGAAGAACAGGCTTCATCTCACTGGTTACAAGAAAATGAATGAAAGTGTCCACACTGAGATGACACAAATCCACACAGTTTCAAAATTCACAAACAGTCATTGAGGACTGGAAGACCATACTTTGATGGGTCTAGCCAACTCAGCAGGTAGTCTATTTTCAACCTGGGGTACACTCAGGCTTGTTCTGCCTAGAGGTCCAATGCCTGTGCTCCCTTGGGACTGATAAGCTAGCAGACTCCTAGCCTCAGGCAAAAAAGGGGACCAGCTAAGACACCAGTCTCAAGAATGGTGCACTAAAAGCTCTGTCTACCACTAGTGGGAACTATAGCCTGCCTAGTACATAGTGCAGCATGGAGCAGGTCTGCTCTTGCATGAACAGAGATTCCCTGTATTTTATTGACAACCTCACCACACAGTTGTTGGGAGTGGTCGCCCCCCCCCCCCTCCCATTTGCTACAAATCCCAAACCTTCCAAACCATCCCCCCTAGCATGCATGGATAGAAGGCTGCCTATGAGACTCTGTGTCTCCATGGCAACACAGGACAGTGTGGTAGATATTAAAGCAGATAGCCACAGAAATGTTACCACGTGTACCCCCAAATGCACAAAACCATAAGGGTGGGTATGGGGTTTCCCATACTGGGGCTTTTTATTTACTGTACTGGCGTACTGGAAGCCCTCTTATTTTACGTACTTCGTACTATCCAAAATTTTGAAAGATTTTTATTTTCCGTACTACGTACTCTAGAAAAATAATTACCTGTACCAGTGTACTGAAACCCCCCCCTTACCCCCCTTCACCATTCCTAAAACATCCCCAAACCATTGAAGCATCACCATTTGAACAAACATGATTGACGCCCACTCATAGCACATAAAACCAGTTTAAAGTGATTCTGCCCAGCAGATTTCAGAGAAGTTGCAAAATGTGAATTGTTGATACATGGAACGCAGACTCCAACAGAACCCCATACTATAAGCTTAGCTGACTGACAAGTCAGCTAAGCTAAAAACTTAGGTACATGTATCTCAGGTACAGGCCTGCCCATTAGTGTACAATGTAACTGTTAGACTGTAATGGATGACTGCATATATACATGTGTTGTCACAGTTCTGGACCACAAGTATTGTTTGTTTTAACTTTCAACACATTACCATCCATCAGTGATGACCCTGTGAATACACTGTCCACTATAGTGGCCGATGAGGTAAAGTTTGTGTGTACAACATACATGAGTGGGAGTAGGTACGGTACATGTGTTTCTCTAGCTGGGTAGATATATCATCAGTGATAAGCTTGTCAATGTGCTGTCCACTATAGTGGCCAGGTGAAGTTATTATATAAAGTTTGTGGGTACAACATACACGAGTGGGAGTATGTGCTGTACATGTGTATCTAGCTAGGTAGATATATCATGGTCTGGACTCTGAGTTGATTTTGAAAAGGTCCAGGACAGAGAATGAAAAATCAGTGGACATGCTGCTCAGTAAGATAGTGCATACATAGAGTATACTGTTTTGTGACACTTTGTGGATATCCTAGTGCCTACATATTACAAGGTCTTGTTATATCTGATCATGTTACTTGACTGTGTTAATTACCCTAACGCCAAAACATCTTACCAGATCTTATAATAGTTTTGTCACCCCCAGGCCTTTCTCTTATGCTAATGAGCCAGTTGCCAAATGTCTTTCCAAGTCTGAATATACTCTTATCATCTCATTATGTTAATGAGGCAGCCACTGAAGGTCTTACCTGGTCTGAAAATTGACTGACTGCCTCTGCTCCTTTCCTGCATGGTCATAGCATGACTTGATTTCCTCTTACTGGGTCTTACTCACTTTCTCTTTTTCTGACTGGGCAGGAAAAAGATATTAGACCATCTTAAGAGTCTTAAATAAGATACCATAAGACTAAATTAAAGAAGAAAGTTTGCTTTAAGATGTTTTCTGGGCTTTTAGTGTTAGATAGGAGGTGTACATAGGATTTAATTTATGTCGCTATTACTTTCTATTATTAATTACTTAACAAAGATCATTAAGCACCTGAAAATCATCTGCATAATTTTGTCTAGGTGATTTCTTCTAAACTATAAATGCTAGCCCTTTGAAATTTATAGGGATGGTACATCTATGGTAGTATGTGTGAAAAGGCATTGTTTTTGTGTGCCAAATTACTTTCATTAATTAATTAATCAACAAAGTTCATGAAGCAACCTCTATATCTGAAACAATTTTGTCCAGGCCATATCTTTGATAATATAAATGCTAGGCCTTTGAAATTTTCAGGTTTGGTATATTTCAGGTAGGTAGGTGTCCATAAGCATGAATTTGTTTGGCTGATTACTTTCTTTTACTAATTAATTAAGACAGATCGTGAAGCAACTCAAACTCACCTGCATAGTTTGTCCACACATTTTCATGTAAAGTATGATAAATAACCTTTCAAAGTTTGCAAAGTGGGTACTTCGTATATGGAACCAGTACATATAAGCGTTGTCTTACACGGCTATTTATCTTCCATGATTAATTAATTAACAAAGATCAATAAGCTTCAAGATCATAGGGTCTTTCAAATAGGATTCTGTTCTATGCAATATCTACAGAAGGATTTAATGCAAGTTCCTTAAATATTGTCACAACAGACCTTTCATTCAAGTACCAGCATGCCGATGTTCCCAGTGAAAAATTTGGTCCAGGTCAACAGCTTTCCTTGGGGCACTTTCCGCGCATTGCGCGGAAAGTGCCCCAAGGAAAGCTGTTGACTCACTCTCTAAATTGGCTCTGTGAGAGTTAAAGAAGAAACGATTAGCAAGCCACCCTCATCTTTATTGGTTTCCCCTCAAAACAGGCCTTATAATGTGTTTAGGTTCTCTGTCTTTACTTCCATATTACTACCAACAGAAACTTTTCACACTTTACTTTCTATAATATACAAATGTACATCGTGTATTTACCACCATGATTATTGTGGGCAGGGGATATATGGCTTGTGTCAGCAGCTACTTAATAGTTATCATAGGGATAGTGGCAAATCTGACATATTGGCTCATATCAGTAATGATGGATCCGAGGGCCATGGTTACAATTAAACATTACCGCAAGCACCTATGGGGCTTCTTTTTAGTGTTGTTAATTTTTACCTTTAGTGGCCTTTTAAGATCAGACTGACATATTGGCTTATATTATGGTAGTGGTGATTTGGGAACTGTTCAGCCAGTACATACATATTTGCAAATGATGAGGGTCTTCCAAAGAGGTGACTTGGATCTAATTCTGAAGCTGACAGCACCACTTCAGTCAGTGCAGCCAGTGTCAGCTGAGCAAAGGACTGTTGCAGTCCTCTTGCTCCTATTTTTGGGGGGGGGGGGGCAAATTGATTCTCTTTGTAATTAATTTAAAAAAAACAACCTTGCTGGATGTTTTTAAAGCTGACATCATTTGAAGTTTTTTAATTTTATCTCTCTTACTGACCCAGTTAGACAGGTCAACTTTGGTGCAGGCTAAACAGGCTGGAGGAATGCATTAATTCATATGGGCAGTATTGAGCTTTCATCTGCAGATGGTCACTGTCATTGTATCATAATTTTGCTGGAAAAACATGCAGAGATCAGGAGGTTATCATCTATTCTGTCTTAACAGACCTGACTTTGCCTTTCAGTTCATGTTTACTATATGGTGTAAATGCAATGGAACCTGCAAGAAGGGGGGTAAGGGGGATTTCAGTACGCTGGTACAGGCAATTATTTTTCTAGAGTACGTAGTACGGAAAATAAAAATCTTTTAAAATTTTGGATAGTACGAAGTATGTAAAATGAGAGGGCTTCCAGTACGCCAGTATGGTAAATAAAAAGCCCCAGTACGCCAGTACTGGAAACCCCTTACCCACCCTCCTGCAACAGTACATCTCTGGTACATGTTAAAAAAAAAAAAAAAATTATGTAGCACTTAATTTTTACACAATGGTAAAAAAAATGTAAATGTTTTTTTAATGCCTGGTCTGTACCAATCGATAGATTAGGACAAATGTGGAAACATCGTTAACCAGAAAATGTGGATGCTAAATTAAAAAGAATCCTTTCAGTAGTCAATCATCTCCATGGCCACTATGAGAGTGTTTTGTATTTGTAGTGAGAAATATTTACCTGGAACTGAAACTCCAGGCTATTGATCAATCTGCATGTTGATCTGTTTCCTGTTTTTCTGAGAGGAGATGACAGGGCAAAGCAATAGTTATGTAAAAAATCTCGATTTTGTGTCCATCCATTTTACCCCCTCAGCCTTGTCAGCCAACAGAGTATTGTCATTGTCATGCCTGTGCATGTTTGTGTCCGTCTGTCTGTCCTCCTTGCAGATGCAGTAACTTCTGAACAAATTGATCTGCTATCATGAAACTTGTACTGTAGAAGTATTGTATTGGAAGCTTGACTGAGTTGGACATTTAGTGTCTGTGACCCTTTTTCAAGGTCACCTGCATCATATATTTTCCATTGAGGAGGTAATAATTTTGGAACAAATTGAGCTAGCTACTATCATGAACTTGTACTGTAGAAGCATCTCATTGGATGCTTTGCTGAGTCAGACATTCAGCCATCTTGACTGCTGAGTGAGTGAGTGAGTGAGTGAGTGAGTGAGTGAGTGAGTGAGTGAGTGAGCGAGCAAACAAGCCCGCCAGCCAGCTACATATCTGAGGTCACGTGCATTTCCGATTATTTTAATGGCGTGTTGCTACTTGTTGGGATAGGAGTATGTCTTGTACCAAAATTAGATTACTGTGACATTGACTCTTGACACCGTCACTTGATCTGATCATCTTTTCAGACTTTAGATTGTATTGTTTCCATGTCTTACCATGCAACATTGCTGTCTGTTTTCTGGTAGGAAACTTTGTATTGCTATGCAATACTGGATCTGGTTTTCAATATGACGTTCACAAACATACAGTTTGCCAGGGTGTAAAGATGATCATAGAGGCTGTAGATCTGTATCGCAGTATTTTTTAGGAATTGGTACAAAACCAGTTTTTGTGACCAAAATATGTGCTATGTGCCACCCCACAACCCTCAGGTAACTAGCCCCTGGGCGTGAAGCCTGTCTTGGTTGCATTGCCTGCAGCATCATTGAAACTGCCTGTCAGCCATTGATTCTCCTATTTTGATGGTAATCTCACAATCTCAGATTTTTCTGGCAAGGTGTTTGTCTCCGAATCTACCCCTGTCTCAGTTGTCACCACAGCTAAGGCTTGATTGTATTGTAGAACTTTTCAACTTTTTTTTTTTAGCAGACTTGGATGGTTCGAAAACAAAAACAAAAACAAAAAAACCCACAACAATAACTTTGAGTCATTGACTTGTGGTTTGACCTTTGACAGCAGTCATCATAGTGATCATGGTCACTAAGATGATGATTGATGGCTCTAATTAAAATAATATTGGAGACCAGGCTGACTATTTGTGGATGAGGTGGTATGGGGGAGGGCAGGAGGACTTTTGATCATGTGGGAAGCTTGTCCATGCAGTCCAAGCTTTTTACCAGGTCAACTGTTGTATGTCCAGACTCCTGGTGTTTGAGACACCAGTCTCAATGATCATAAAGATGGTAAATGGTCCATTAGAAGAGACTGTTGAGCAGAAGACTGCCAATCAGTGTGGTTAGAGGTACACAGTGATATTAAATTTAACAGCAACAATGGACTTGATACTGTTGATATACATATATAAAAAAAATATTAATAATAAATAAAACCCCTCCTACTGCAAATACATACTTTGTTAATGATTTACATGGCACATTTTCTCTGTGTAAATTGTCAGCTTCAAAGTGAATGATGATATGAACATGAACACTATCAAGAACAGTGTTTCTAAATATTAGCTCTTTCAGTGCCAATCACATCTAAAGTCGATCTACTAAAGTCAAACCAGTCTGAATTATCTTTAGGATCTCAGATTTGTATTCCTCATAAAAAGACCTTTCGTTCAAGTACCAGCATGCCTCTATTTCCAGAGAAAATATCCCAGGTCGACAGCTTTTCTTGGCGCGCATTGGGAACATTGCATCCAATGCATGCCGAGAAAAGCTGTTGACTCAGTCTAAAATTTGGCACGTAAAGAGTTATGATGGTACACTAGGCGCTTAGGGGCCACAAATCCTGTATTCATGTTGCAATTAGACAGATACCACCAGCGGCACTATTACTGATCATGCATATGAAGTCAGTGACACTTTTATATAATCCAGTTCTACAAGCAATGCTATCAGTGATCACAGTGCTGTTTTCGTGGCATTAAAAGATATCAACAAGAAATTTAAAAGTTTGCAGATGCCCCAAATATTTCATTTGGCCACGTGAAAGAAATGCATTGAGAAATCCTCACAGGCAAATTGGAATCAGGGTATGATTCTCTTTTGGAGGTAATAACTTCGGCATCATTTGAGCCAGGTTGCATTATCATCTTCTGACAAAGAAGTACATGTAGGTTGGAACTATACATTTTGGTGCCCATGCTGTAATCCTCACAGTAATGATGAAAATTATGTGAATTTCATTTTAGAACAACAGAGCCTCCTAGTTGTTAAAGGTGGGAGATCTCCCTCCTGCAGACCACCTTCATATGCTGAAAAGTGGGATGGTGAACAGTGAAGGTGTGAAGCATAGCTAGGGGGGGTGGGGTCATGCTCCCCCCCTGAAAAATTTGAAATTTGCATCTTCATCTCCTGTATTTTGAACCATTTTAGACACCATCATAGACATATTCCGTGCGTATATAGTACAACAACACAGCAAAACACGGAAGCTCTTGAATAATAACTCGAAAACTATTTGTGCAGGGACTTTGATTTTACACATGATAATGGGCCTGTGTGCAATGGCCATCCAATGTCTGCAAGTTTAGATTACATATTAGGGACCTTAACCTCATTTTTCTATGATCACAAAGCTGCTTTAATGAGTTTTATGTTTGGTCAATATCCTAAGAGCAATATGGGCCAGGACTATAGCATTGCACATGATGATAGCCCTCTACATGTAGAAGGGCTAGGGAAAGGGTGCAGTTGGGTAACCTTGACCCAATTCTCAAGATCACAGGGCCACTTAAATGAATTTCGCTATTTCATTATCACATAGTGATCATTGATATTACCAGACTTATGAAAAAAATGTCATTGTACATCCCAGTATTTTTTGTTTTCTCAGAAATCATTGACAATGTAGGTCTTCGTCAAACTTGGTGAGAATGCACCATTATTAAAGATCAACTGGGTATAGGTGTGGACAGGTGTCACAGCCTTCTATGTGAGTTACAGGGCGTTGAAGTCTAGTATGGTCTCCATAGCAACAGTAATTAAATGGCAATATAAATGCATGTATAAAATATGCTGTTCACACAGGTATGCAAAGCTGAATCATGATGATGAAAGGTTTAGTTGACCCATTCTTTCTGTGGCAGAATGTAACTGTTCATCCTTCTTTTTCTACACAAACAGCAGAGTGTTTTCAGTTTTGCTTTGTCCAAAATGAGGAAAAGTCACGGCGGCAATCTGAACAGCCTCTTTCGCTGTTTGACATGGAATTTCTGTGTGTTTGCCTTGATGTTGACATATGGATGAATCTGGTACATGTATTTCGTTATTGTAAGTGGGTTGTTTTGCTGGGATCATTTGGAAATTTGTGGGAGTTTGCCACTGGTATGAATTAATGTGGCTGTTGGGGGGGGGGGGGCGCGACTTTAATTCTGATCTAGCTGGCAGTGCTTTTGTTTGTCAGGCCTATGCATCTCTAAAAGACTGTGATTATATATATTAAAAAGTTGAATTGGCCATGTGTACAAACCAAAAAAAAGTTTGTGCGTATTCCTATCTTCTTAATTCTAGTTGCCTATCATGCGATTTGAAAATCTTGATTGAATGGGAAAATCATGTAAACTAGATGATGTCAGTGTGTTTGATGGAGGGAGAACTGATCAGAGATGCCCTTTAAGATTGGAACATCATCTGCCTGTGTGCCAAGGGCAGCACAGAAACAGGTTCATGTGCATAATATATGAATTGTCATGGCAAGTGGTCTTTATTTTGATAACCCACTCCCTTTCAAATCACTCAAAAGCACCTGCCTGGATTTAAAGTGTTATTTGTTTTAATAGTTATACTAAAATATAATGTAATAGAAAACACTTTTGCTGAGTGATCCAGATAAGACCTATCAGAATGGCACATATTGGGTTAATACCTTTCCATGGAGTAGATGGGTGCATTGCAGCAAGGAAAGTCATTGACTGTGTCCCTTCTGACCAGCAAAGGGTTAAACCTTGAATGCCTGAAGTCATGAAAGGTCTGTAGGAGATTTCTGCAGTACGGTAACCTTGCAAGGTCAAGACAAGACACCACAAATACCAGTAGGAGTGGGTTCTTATGCCTGAGTGAATAAGAAACCACAAAGCATGGGGATATCTTATTCACAATGATACAGGGACCTAGGAGAATATGACTCGTGCCTTCCTTTTAGATCTGCTGACCAAAGGTCGAAGAGCTTATAACATAACTCATTTCCATTCCTCCATATATATATATATATATATATATATATATATAACAAAAAAATCCGTAGCAAATATGCAGTGTTTCCATAAGGAATTTTCTCAGAGGGTATTTACACTTTTGGACCCCCATTTGGGGGTTAACGGAAACACTGATATATGGGTCGGGCCAATGTTTAAATTGTGTACAATTTTGGAGGACCTTGCCCTATAATTTTCAAGGTCATTACATATGCCAAACTCACTGAAACATTGTCATCTGTGTATTAATTCAATCAATTTCATCTTCAACATGACATAATGACTAATCATTACCCTGTGGTTCACTTATTTTCCTTCAACCTTCATTCTGAGTGTGCTTGAAGACACCATCAAATCAAGCCCTTTCCACGGTTGGTTTTTGATCACTTCATATGCATGACAACAGAGCATTATAGGCCCATGAGCCTCTTGTTAAACCATCCTGTTTGTACGATTTAAGGAGAGTAATGTTTGTTCATACTTTGAACTTCATGTAGTTCAACTATGTTATAAACCACACTGAAGTGTAATTTCTGACCTCTGATGCACTCCTGGCATAATAGCTTCCCTGGCATGCATCAGTAGTTCAACCAAGTTAGAAGAGAAAGGTTATTCAGTGCCAATGGATCCAGTTGTGTAATGGTTGAGACAGGGCATTCAAGCAACACTGGTTCAGAGCAATCCAGATTCCAACACTGTTGGCCGCTTGATTGTATGTTTTGTTAGAACTGAGCAGGATACCTGAAATGTCTGGGTCAGGCTACCACAAATAGATCCATTTAATATTTATAAGGAAAATTAAGAAGTGGTTTAACTCCTTCCATACTATGGTCCCAGGACTTGGTCAGTGGGTTCAGGCACTGCCTGGCAAGTCATGCTGCAGCTGCCCATGCGGCAGCTACAGCATGACTTGCCAGGCAGTGCCAGAACCAGAAGACTATAGGCATGTTGGTACTTGAATGAAAGCTCTTGTCATGAAGACTTTAAATATGCAATTGTCATCTTAAATTTAGGTAAATATACGGAAAAATACATGTGACCCCGGTGTTTGCCTGCTGACATAAGCTATGCAGGAAAACCAGACACTAGACACTTGTATTCACATTCCTTTTACAATAAATTCATCTGTTGAAAAATAAAAGTTTCTGATATGTCAAAGGTAAGAGGAAGTTAGGCTTATGTGAAAGCTAGGCCAACTGTTTAATGCCAAGAAAGTGTGAAGAGCAGGAAGAGTACTGGGTGTATGTTGTATGACAGTGGGAGTAGCATGGGTTATGCCATGTACTGGCTGCATAATAGGAACCCTTTTTTGGTTTTAGGTTTTGTGTTTTTGTTTGTTTGTCTTTTTTTGTTTTTTGTTTTGTACAGTTTCTTCATGTAAAATTAAAAGACAGTGGCCATCCAGTGTCTTCAATGTTAAAAAGTGAAGTGTTGAGAGAGTGGAAGAGGACAAGAGTTAGTTTAATTGACATTTCAGGTCATTTGGGCATAACGGTGTAACACTTGCAGACACCTGTTCTTTAGAATGCTGGTTCTATTTACATATTTATGAGTTACAGCAATTAGATTGCAAAAAAAATCTGGGACTCAAAGTGGAATGACTTGCAAAAGGCTGGATTAAGATTGGGCCAGGTTTTTTCTATTAATGCTTTTTATGGGTCATGGTCCACTGTGTGGTTGTAAAATCTTATTCAACACCTTAATCTTGTTACTTAACCCAAGTACCAGGTCAGGAACCAACTGTTGCTATCAGTGGGAATTGTGTTACGTGTATTGCATTGTGGTATGCTCATAACGACAGCATAATAGTGGAACCATAAGGGAACCTGGAGTTAAGGATGGACTTGGATGGAAAATTGAAGTATAAAGATAAAAACCTTACACACTTCATGCATTTGGTATAAGTTTAACTTGTGATTTTATTGGGGGAAAACAAATTAATTTCTGCCCCAAAGGCATAGCTTGACCTTCAGGTTGTGGCCGTACATATTGAAAAAAAGAAGGCAAATGGGGTATGATTGTAGTTTTAACACTTTCTCCCCTGCAGCATTTTTGAAAAAAATGATCCCTGTATGAAGTCATTATCCCTCCTGTGTCTTGTAAAGTCAAGATATTACATCATGATTTTGTTCTTATTGTATTCAGCACACAGGAATGTACTAGTATGTCAAGTTTCAAGAAATCATTACTGATATTAATAAAATGAGAAATTTCCTATATGTTGAAAAGTTGGGAAAAAAGTGTGTTTTGACAAGAGGCTGAACATCAAAGCCTAGCCAGAGTTCTGCAATCAACCTTGCTTATGGACTTCTTAAACCTAATTCATATTTTCATCATGGCAATGAAAAAAAGCTTTAAAATTAAGCCAATGACTGATCCAATATACAGATGAGATGACAGTCTTTCATCACCTGACACAAGATATGTAATATTGTTACATGAAACATACCTCATGTGTATGCAGAAGTTAGATAATGTTGGGAGGGAAATTAGAAGCCACAAATATTGCTCTCTCTCTCTCTCTCTCTCTCTCTCTCTCTCTCTCTCTCTCTCTCTCTCTCTCTCTCTCTCTCTCTCTCTCTCTCTCCTCTCTCTCTCTCTCTCTCTCTCTCTCTCTCTCTCTCTCTCTCTCTCTCTCTCTCTCTCTCTCTCTCCTCTCTCTCTCTCTAACATGTTATTAAGAAAAATGTAAGCAACTAGTGATTCAAAATGTGGATAGTTTTTTGGGAAATTTACCACCCACATATGTCCAAAAAAATTTTACTTGTTTGAGAGACCACATTCACATGCTGTGAAGAAGAGTTCTTTTACTGGCAGATTAATTTTCAGTGTACAGTGTGGTTAACCTGTAATAAAAAAATATATCTGCTGTAGCCCTATATTTGTATGTGATGGAATGTGATCCCAACAAGCCAGGTTTGAGAGTTTCTAGTCTTTCAAAAGTAGAATAATTTCATTCCCATAAAACCATTTTCTTTGGCATAAGCAGGCAAGAACATGCACAAATACACATTGAATAAGGCAGCCGACCAGCCAGTCATTGAATGTAGAACACCATGGAATTTTACTGATATTTAATACAATACTGAATTCCTGAAATAGGAAAAGTTGGATGTTTTAAAGGACATTACCTTGACCAAAAAAGAAGAGAGAAAAAAAGTATGTGAAGTACTTCTTTAATGTGGTTCTGTTCCAATATTTTTTTTACCTCCTAATGCTCACACTTGAAGGTATAACTGTAAATTGATTTACTTTCACTGTACTCTTATTTTCGCTTAATTTTCTTGATGAAAAAAACGTTTAAAGTAAAAACACAGTGAAATAGTAATATTTAACGTTGTTTGAATAGGAATATGTCCAAAACAGTGAAATTTAAGCTACCATGAAACATCAAAAATACAAAAACCATGAAAAATTTATACACGCGAAAATAAAGCAATTTACAGTAGCTTAAATACAGAACAGTTCAAGCCCGATAATTCAATAACCACAGTGTCAAGTGGGTTCTACATTGCTGGACTTTTGATTGTTTGGCTGTAAAAAATAGGGATCAATGTCCTTCAGCAGTGCCAACGGAATAATAAGGACAGATGCTAAATACAAACAAAAAATAAATAAATAGATAGATAAAAAAAAAATGGCAAAAGTAATGTTACAGAGCAACTGCAGCTTACAACCTGCATGGTAATCCACCCCCCCAGTGCCTAGCTACAAAAATCTATACAATCAAACAAAGCTGAAACAAGGTTCTTTGGGCTAAAATTAGGACATAATAGATGGAACAAGCACCTCTTCAAATGTAAATTTATAGACAACCCAATTTGTCCTTTTTTGTTACAAAAACCAGAATGAAGAACACATTGTACTGCACTGTGGACACTGTCCTGTTGAGAGGGAAAAATACAGCAATGCTCATGGAATGAATTGAGATGATTCATAGAAATCACAATACTTCACCTGAAGAAAGAAAGATAAACTTCTCTCTCCCTGGATGGCCCACCCACAAAGAAGTCAACACTATAGGCCAGAAATACCAGAAAGTAATTGGCAACTGCTTGGTGTCTACAAAAGCAAACCTTTGATGCTGCTAAAACTCAATCGTGAAATGAACAAGTAAGACTTCATAACACCCGGAATGTAGACAAGATTATCTAGCACACTCAAGAAAGTGTGGGCAGTAGGTGTGGCCCAACTCACTCTCTCTCTCTCTCTCTCTCTCTCTCTCTCTCTCTCTCTCTCTCTCTCTCTCTCTCTCTCTCTCTCTCTCTCTCTCACTCTCTCTCTTCTCTCTCTCTCACTCTCTCTCTCTCTCTCACTCTCTCTCTCATCTCTCTCCTCTCTCTCTCTCCTATCTCTCTCTCTCTCTCTCTCTCTCTAACCCCAAGTTCATTTTGTACCAATTGTGGCAATTCATGAACTTTTAGTATTCTAACATATTCAGCACCTGATCTTATTGGACTGACAACATATGTTCATGTATCTGTGATCAGAACACCCATAAAACTTATGGTTTTAGATTAGATTTATGTAGTCATGATATCTCAGATAGGAACTCTCATATTTATGAACATGTTAGTAACTTTGGTCAGGTTATCTCTCACTAGAACTCCCATACTTTTCAGCATACAGAATAATTTGGGGACTGAGACTGTATTTTTGATACTAACGTTTCATTTGTTTATATCTAAGCTTATTCAGCACGTATTTGATCCCAGTGTTATATTTTTGATACTAATGTTTACCAGTCCTTTAGTTGAGCATCACTATTCAAGGCCTCATACAATTAACCGAGGGATCGGAATAATTAAAGTCTTCCCAGTTTATTTTCAAATTGATATGTACTGTCTATTTTATGGTTAAAATACCTTTTCATCAACAGACCCATACTGTGAGTTCTGATTAAATTATCATTTAAACTTGTGTCTACACTGTGAGACTGTAACCAGCAAGTCGGGAGTCAAGATCAACAACGACAGTGGAAAACATCCAGACAGTTTAGGTTCCTCAATAGCTGAAGATGGATCACTGTGCATGGTGTAGACAGTGGAAGTCAGCCAAATGTTTTTATTATACTATGCTCGCATGTGGAGGGAACTACACGAAAAACCAAAAGAATGCGGGTGCACATGTAAGAGAAGACCGAGGGGCTGATATGAGGGTGGAGTACTGGCAATATATACAGAAACACGTGAGGCATCCAGGAAAAAACACCGTGTATTGTCAGGACAATCTCACTTTTATCTTTTGGTTTATGTAGCAGGCATTGGCCTATCTAGTATTCATAGCTCCCTTAGAAACAAGTGACCCAGACAGTCAACTTGGATTAGTACAGTTGACTCACCCACCTGATGTGGGAGAAGTTTGGACCATGAAAAGTTAAGCTGCATAAACAAAGGATTTTTGCCATACAGCAGTTGGAGAGTTTTGACTGGGCTTACATTTTCCATTGGTCAAGTGTCCCAGGCGGATTGGTGCCAGTGGATATTTTCTACATGGGTGCATGTGTTGAAGTGACAGGGACACGCAAGGGTTACCGTGTGGTGTGCACACGTGTTCAAGAGTGCACCATCTGACATACAAACAGCGACTGAGCTGCTGGGGACTTCACCCACACCAACTGGCACTCGGTGAACATACTGCTGCCCAACTGTCAACACAACAACAAGCACACCAGGGTGGATACCTGGCTACAGCACACACAGTGGATATTACCCAGTTACCATAATTACTATGGAGCCACCGGTGATCATTGTGGTGAGTGTACTAAGTCTTCAGTTTCTACAGCTTTGGTGAACCATCATTGTAGTAGCCTGGGTGTTGTGTCAGTACCCACTCGTCATGAACAACTGCGGGTCATTTTGTGTGGTTTATGCACGAGGGCCATATATTGATGTTCCTTTGACTGTGAGGGATGGAGTTTGTTTTTTTCACCATGCCTTTTGTTCATCTGAACTGTTTTTGCTATTGAATGAAGGATGTTTGTACACAACAAATGGAGTAAAAGTAGACAATCTGTACATGTACCCCTTGAGGCACAGGTATGTGGTGTAGTTCCTGGGAGGTGCGGTGCTCCAGCATTGTGAAGCAGATGAGGGGGGGTCCATGGACACTTGACATACAAGTGACAGAAAGAGTGCTTCAGTGAGAGGTTATGGACCCACCAGGTTAGAAATATCTCAATCAGCCTTGTAATGAGGCCCTTACAGGTTTAATGCGGGAACACTGTGATAAAATAACACCCTCCCCTCAACAAAAAAGAAAGACAGAAAGAAAGAAAGAAAAAAAATGGGCACACAGCTGTTTACCTTGGGAGTGTAAAAAAAGCAGTGCAGGTGAAAAGGTCACCATGCATAGAAAACATGTTTGATTGTGGACAAAGCTAAAGGACTTGTTCAGCTGGGGCAAGCTGTAGCCATCTGAATGTGTATCTTCACTGTACATCAAAATGTACTTAGGTCATCATTCAATGTAACATTGTTGTCTAAACCTGTCACTGCTTAGCTACATGCAAAAAAAGTTATGTCAGGTTTTGAATTACACGGAAGGAAAATAGGCTCAGAAAACTGGTGACCGGAGTGCACTGTGACAGTCTGCTTTTCTTATTGTCCAGTCACAGGGTCCAGTTCTGTGGTTCGGTGGATTTCGTGGGTGCCTGTCTCGCTGTCTTGCCATATGCTGCAGTTTTCTGGTGACTTGACTTGACAACCAACTCCAAGTTACCTAAGACTTGGGTCTCTTGCTTTTCTCATGTGACAGGTGCTTTGTTTACAAAGCAGGCCCATTGGACACCCCAGATTAGATCTATAAATGGAATTTGTGCATGTGTAGGACAAAAAACACACCAATATTGCTGTTTATACATGCACCACACAGGGTAACTTCACTCCATAATAACAAGACCAACAAAAAGAATTGTTTATTGTCCATTTCCCACTGACATTTTCTGACTTAAGTTTTCTGTTCAGTTTTGGTTTTCCTCAGCACAGGATAAGAAATGCAGCCCAGAGCCTCTTGTCATTCGACCTATTCACGTCCATTACTGTCTTTCACATCATGTCAGCCACAGATTGAACTAGCGTTTAAATCAGGCACTGAGTTTGAAAGATTCCAGAGGTGAGAAGAGCCCAGAAAAGATTTGATTCCCAAAGGGAAGTAACTTCGTGATTTTTTGACCCTGACAAGAGAAAAGAATTTGCTTCAGGCATTCTTAGAAGTTGAAGATAAAAATATACCAGGCCAGCATAGGGTGTGTGTTGCCTGTGGCAGGGATTAGTAGTGTTGACGCAAAGAATTGAGTTGGTGGAAGGTCACAAATTAACCCCTGTAGGGAACAGAATGATGATATGATGATTGCCAGTTGGAGAGTTAACATGAAAGCCACTCTCCGGGGCAAATGTTTTCTTTAGTCTGGGAGAGTACTTTTATCTCATCGCACAGGTGCAAACATACCCACATATTTCTTGTCACTGCTACTTTTATGTGTCCCGACTGTCACGTGACTGTTATCTCAATGCTGTCCATTTACATGCTATATTAGTCCATTATATTAAAAGGTTTTTACATGAGTACTCTCTCCTTTTACAAAATAGAAATTTATAAGGCCAAACAGAATAATACCTGTATTTCCCCTAACAGGCTGGAAAAAATGGGTAGGTAGGTAGGGAAATTATTTTTTATTTTATTTTATTTTTTCAAGTGGCATTTATGACTACTGGAAATGATATACAGTCTCCGAAGTCCTTATAATATGTAGTCTAAATGTCTTAAAAACATGAGACCAGTTCAATTCACTGAAATGAAATTTTAATATCTCTGAGACAGATACATGCACTTTGAAATTGATGAAAATACACTGTAACTTGGCTCAATAGTTTTATTACAGTTAGTACGTGTTGTTTATGACCACCCCTGCTGCCAGCCAAAAATCATACTACAGGTGGTCGTTCCTGTCGGGGGCATGTTCAGGTGTCCCGACCATACATTGAATAGGTCAGGATACCTTACCCATTTATGCAAAAAAGAAAAGAAAAAAGAATTGCGGGGCATTTTGTTACCCCCAAAACGCTTGAGAATTACACTGTGTGCAGCTTGTATTCTGCTCCTGAAGCGTTTTAATCATCATGCAGTCAAATGATATGAAAGTGGAAAAAAGCAAGCCAGCAAAATTCCATGCATGCAAGACATTATGATGTGTGTGTAAGCCAGATAGTGAATAAACAACTATAGTTAACAAACAGCATGAGACCACATGCCAAGCGTTTTGAGCATGGCCGCGATTCACTTTGATATCCAAATCAAATGTTCCTTTGTGCAACTGTCCTACAATGCATTGAGTCATGTTCAAAAAGGCACTCACCAATAAGTGCATGATTTGCAAGGGTATCGTGCTGCATTTTGATTTGTAGCAATGATAACTGCTTCAGACACAACCGAGCAGTCAGATTAAAGTTAAGACAGTAAGTCATGTTTTAAAAATACTTGAGCAACTGTTTGCCGTGGTAACTTGGACAATGGACACATGGAACCTAGCAGAATATTGCGATAATGATCACCAAACAACCGTGACTATGCAGCTATGCTGTCGTCCCCCCCCCCCCGTCCAAGTTAACCATCCAGACAAGTTGAAATAAAATGATGTGTTTGAGTTGACTTCACTGCAAAATAATGGCACATGTTGGCCAGCTTTTCTGTTAACTTAAAACTTGCTAACAGTTGATTAGAACTAATGCTTTTTTGGGGGGGGGGGGGAGGAGGAGGGGAGGGGAGGATCAAACGGGTGGTCGTTTGTGGGGTAATTTTGCCAGTTGCTGGTTGCATTAGGTCATTTAACATTGCACAAGCGCCCGTGCAAAGGAAAACCGTTTGTTTTGACCAGGCGGTCATCCCTTCCTAGGGGTCTGTAATTGCAGGTACTACACTGCTGATAAGGAATCATGTGGAGAAAATTGATTCAAATATATCATAATGATAGTTAATATCTGGGTCAAAATCAATATTTTAAAAAGTACTCTATGAAAAAAGGGGTCAAGTGGGTTACAGGAAAGAACTTTCTGTGCATGATTTTGAAAATGTGACAAATATCTGAACATCAATGTATTATGGAGGAATGGCCCAGGGCACATGAAAGAGGACTTGCCGCAGTGTATAATGGAAGCTTGTCAAAATGATGCTCTTGATGCACCCCATGCCTCCCCAATAAGAATTCATCACATTGATGATTTTGGTCCATGTAGTGATCACCATTTTTGCATCAAAAGGATAAAAGTTTTGCAAATTACCCTGGTACAAGCTGAAAGCTTATTCATCTTCATAGGACTCATAAATAACTGTATGTATACACGAAGAAGGCAGAATGAATGTATTGAAACCGGGCATTATCCACCTGGATCATCCAACCTCGGGTACTTTATTTACTGCACACTGGTGAAAATGACCAGTCTTTGAGGGTCACTGACAGTCACAATTGTTTTTCACCCCAAAGGCTAACAAAGCTAAAAGTGTCTTGTTGTCATGTCTGAGAGTGCACAGGTGCATCCATGCACATTGTTAACACAATAACTCCTGTACCAAATCCAGATACAAGGTGCCCTTTCTTGAGAGACCACCTAAGATAATATTGCTGCCTGGTGACCAGTGACTTCATTTTATAGGTCACAGACAACCAGTTCAAAATTCTTGGCAGATGTTCTATCTCCAGGCTAAATGAAGCCTCATGTACCAACATGAAAGCTTCATTGCTAAAACATCTTATGGAGGATCTTGGATGAGTTTGTTTTCTGACAATGTGCACCTCTTTTTTTTTCAAGGTTGTAGGCATTAACATAGATAAACCTTGTAAATGTTGTATCTTAAAGCACATGGTACATTCTTTTTGAGTGTACTTAGCACCAGGTGAGACTGACTAAGGGATTCTTAAGGATGCTCTGACTGTGTGTCTATAGCTGAAACAGTCTTACAGTGCAAAGTTGTGAAAGATCACCTTTTTCCATATCTGTCAAGTATCCCAATTTAGACAGGAATCTCCTGATATACACCAGTTCTCCAGTCTCCCAATCAAGTTTTGAGTGATTATTTTGAATTATGTACTTGCTATTATTTGCCTTCAGGCTGAAATAAATCCCCCTGAATTAAAATGAATAATTTTTCACAACTCTGCATCAAGAGGATTGTAGCTCTATGCATGATGACCTGTCCACTCCGTACTTCCAAAGAGGCAGATCAGCATCTGGCAATAGCTGACTCTTGTGAACAAAGTGACACTCATACATGTTCTGGTTGCTTCTCTTGTTTTATTCATTTTTTTGGCAAAATCTGTAAAAATCTTCTCCAAAAGCACCTTGTCAATTGCTTTTAAAACACATAGGGACACTTCTGGGGACTCCTGCACCTTAACAGCATGGTACACTTTTACAGTACTTTGCACAGAAAATGCGACTTTGCTCTAAACACATGTTAGTGTTCTTTTATAATGGTCAGACTTACTCAGAACATGGGTGACCTTGATCCTTTCCCAAGTTCATAGATCTGCAAGTGTGATGAATGTCAAGATCAGCTGAGCATGGGCTGTTCACACAGCCCTCTTGTTGTTTTTTTTTTTTTTGAGTCTTGACAGGTGTAAAGTCTCAAAGGGTATATGTACAAGGTTGCATTGTTACTGTGCAAAAGGGATAGCAGCAAATTTGACAGATTACATCATGGCAGGTCAGCTGAGCACAAGACTGTCACAGTGCTTTTGTTTCTTTTCCTCTAAAAATCAACAAGACATTTCAGGACAAACAATTAAAAAAGCCATCACTTACCACATGGGTTCATTTCTTACACTTCTGAAACTCATCTTAATATAAGGTCGGCTGTGTACAGGTCTGTCACAGCCCTGTAGTGTACAAATTTTCAAAATAAAAAGATGTAGGTGCCATTTTTACCATAGGGATAGCAACAAAAATGACATATTGGCTTATAAAATATCTTGGATATGGTGGATCATAGGCACATGGTTATTTTTGAACACTGATTGGAAAGTACCACAGATGCAAATGATTCTGATACTCAGTGACAACCAGGGTGACAGAATCCCTTAAATGACTCTTAACCATGAAGAAAAACACAACAGCAGGTATATGTGTGATGTATGTTGACTTGTATCACGGGACAAACGATGGTGCCAAGCATAAAAATTCAGGCAGGTTGATACTATCCGGAGCAATTGAATTCATATAAATATTTCATTTATTGTCCTTTGGAAATACATGTACCGGTATGTCTCTTTTTTTTTGTTTTGTTCTCAATGAAAATAGTTTTTCTTCATCACATGAATACACCTGTGTAAATTTGAAAATTTGAATGACAGGAAAATGAGGCACCATTAGTCACGTTATACAGAATTTTCTCCATTGTGAATTTTTTACAAGATGGTGAGGCATTTGGAAAGATATGTGTGTCTATCATTAGGAGTGATTTGTCAATAAGTTCGAAACATTTTTATGCCAATCATTATGGGAGATATATTGTCAAGCAAAAATATTGATGGAAACAGAATGTGCAAAACCAATGTGTGAACAGTTTCCTAATTATAATTGTAATATGTCAGACTGTATCAAAATGTCAGACAATCTGAAAGACTCATTGATTGCCGCTATTACTTATTAAAATGCCCACAGTTTTATGAGCATGAAAAAATGACGATCGTTCCAAGCCGTGTGTGGCCCTGTCACATGGCCTCTCACATGGAAATTTCATTTTATTGACAGGTATGTTGTGCAGTCATTTCAATGAGAAGACGATTTTGATCTTATTAGTTTGTAGTTCTGCTGTAAGTCAGCACAGCTTGTGAAATCTGTTTGCATTTCTCATCTGTCTCTTTGTCCATCTATACTGTAGACCTCTTATATGTTTATCTTTTTAGCTCTGCTGACCAGAGGTTGCAGAGCTTATGCAACTGCTCATTCTTGTCAGTCTGTCTGTCCATCAACTTTTGCTCGTTAGTGTGATACCATCCATGGTTTCCAAGTTAGCCCAATATAACTTTCAGGACTTATAGTGTGTATGAAAATGAAGGTCCGTTTTGATATTGGTGGCACCAAGTGCAATATTATGTAATAAAGGAGTCAAAATGTGAAAATATTGTGAACACTCTAGCATTTTTAACTTTTGGTAGATCTTCACTGAATGTGATGGGATTGTGTGGGAGGTCAAAAGCTAAGTTGCTGATGATACTAGTGGTGCTGCCTATAATTTGACAATAATTATCAGCCAAAATGTGTTTTAAGATATAAAATTCCATATCTATACAAGTAATTGATTAGACTTGCCCAATTTATTGTATATATAGACCATGTCCAATGCTAGAATGTTATGTAATATCGGTGACCTTGACCTATTTTTGTGAGGTCACCATGCTTGTAAAGTTGAAACAGGTGATTTTGTAATTACAGGGTGTAGTTAGGACATTAATGGCAATGTCAGCACAGCACCAGGCAAGCCCATGGGCCTCTTGTATTTCATAATCTGGATGACCTTGATCTCCTGTCCCAAGGTCACTGAGAACATAAAGTTAAAGACTGACTCATTGTTGTCTTGGCACATGCAACAATAACCATCACAGGAATTGCACAAATAAGCTATGATTACATGTGTAGTGAAGTGCCATCCAGTGGCCAAATGAGACACTAAAATCACATAAGCTTTATATGTTCAGAAGCCACTTGAGGACTTGCAACTTTGAAATGAAGCTGTAGGTGCATTATTGCTACGGTGCCGGCAGAGCATTACGGCGTATGGGCCTCTTGTTCTTAAAAATTGTTGCATGGAATGTTTTGATTTTGCACATGGGTGTTTCCCCAAAACAGGTGGTCTCAAATGAGGTAGAATAACATGGAAAAGACAAGACTTGGGGGTGTTATGAGTGTGGTTTCTAAAAGGCAGGTAGTGTCAATGGAATGGTCTGTCAAAAGAGGGACTACTGCAATGCAATAATGTATTTATTTGTTTATATATGTATTTATTTTGGGAGAAAATAGAATTTCTTCTCAAGAACTGCTTGGCCAATAGTCTTGATATTGCGTTCAAGGTCAACTGGGGTCACGTAGTTCATATTGTGGCCACCAGTGACACTGTGATTTTTTCTTTTGTTTTTTTTAACGAATTTTTGTGTATTAAGCTGTTTTCACATGTAAACAGAATTACATGAAAGTTAATTAGAATGTAATGTGACTGAAGATGATGAAAAATTATGGAAATGATGAAGATAGGTTAATTGTTTATGAAGCTATGGGATATCAAACTTTGTGACATTGTGTTGGTCAGTTCTGCTGTTCTAGATCTGTCTATCAGACTAAAGGACTTCTTCTGAAAAGCGGTCACATGGAATGCTTTGACTTGTACACATGGATGTTTCACAAGTGGACCTCTAGTAATTTGTAAAGGCAATACTCATGCAATAATTTCTCTAGTCCAAAATTAATTTATAATGGTTTTTGACTGAATAAATGAAATATCTATTTCTCAGAAGCTACAGGGCTAATTACTTTGATATTGCATATAGGATAACCTGGGGTCGTATAATTCACATTTTGGCCAATATGTGGTGCTGTGATGTTCTTTCTTCCTTTCTTTTCTTGTCTTTGTTTTATATTTCGTGTTAAGGCTATTTTTGGCTTCTGCACAATGACAGAACAGAATTGTTTGGAATGTTATCAGAATATAAACTGACAAAGAATGATAAAAAGTTTGTGAAATGATGGGGGGTGTTAAATTTTGTTATGGGGTATCAAACTTCAGAACTATGTGTCAGTGAATGCTATGTACAACTCTACATGTAAATAGCAATACAGTGCACGTGTTGCAATATTGTAAAAACTGTTGTATGGAATGCTTTACTTTTACATGTAAACGTTTCCCAGATACACCTTCACCATATAAGTGAAGGAGGTGATGCAATAATTATGCATATGCATCCCTGGGTTGTTAATTTTGACCTCCAGTGACCTTGAAAGATCAATTTGATGGTATTGGATTGTATGTTGGAAATGGTGGATCCTGGGCCCATGGTTGCTTTATAAAAGGTTAATAAGAAACTAACCGTGGGGTTTGTATTGGTGTTGATCAATTTTACTTTGAATGATCTTGAAAGGTCAAACTGACATATTATGTCTTGAAATATCAAACTTGTGATCAACTATAAGCAAGCACTAATACAGTAAGTGCATGAAGCAGTAAAATCTGCACTTGCAGAAGCAGCAGATTCCAGTCAGAAGAGCACAGGACCATGATGATCCTCTGGTTGGAATCATTACAGACTGTGGGGCTTGAATGCTATCTTATTTGCTCAATACACATGAAGAAAACTTGTTTTGGGTCCCAGATTTTTCTTGTAATGGTGCCCTTTTAACAGCTTTGCTCCACAAGTGTTTCTGTGGTCCCTATTTTGATGCATTATTTGAAAAAGTAGACTACAGGTTGGGAAGCAGTGTGCAGTATCATGGACTTGATTACCGTTTAACCCTTTCCTGCTCAAATAACCTGTAAGTACCTGTACATAAGTGATTGTCTGTCTCGCTTTTTACTGAATTTTCCCATCAAATGGAAACACTTTTGGTGAGAATTTCAGACAAAACCTGTTGTGACAGCATTCTGCAGGTCAACAGATTTCCTTGGCATGGGTTGCACCCAGCCTGTTGACTCAAGCAGAATGGGAAAGAGTGTTAATCCTGCACAATGTGGCTAGTGATGCATGAAATGTTCTTGTTGAGAGTTTTATAGAAGGATACAAAGTTTCAATTCTCAAATGATACTACACAGGTGAGAATGTTGACTGTTGTAGAACTTGCTGGCTTGGAGGATCAGTGGATATATAGTCATGAGATGTGGCTTGGATGGGACAAGTAAAACCTCTGATCTCAAAGATGTGCAAAATATTCATTATCATGTCTCATTAAAAGTGAATCAGATGTAAACAGACGGATCATGGAAGAAGTTGTAATCATGGCATCACTTTCTTCCCTGTCACAATGAATCATCTCATGACGGAATAAGAAAAACCTGTGACATTCCTGGTAACAGAACAACATTATAATCATCATGTAGGATGAAATAACTATCAGTCAAGCTGTGTTCTTCTGAAGCCTATGAACGGGGTCACTGGATGTTTTGCTGGTGGGATGGCTCATGTGTTACTTGCAATGTGTACACAGGTGTTACTGGTGTTAAACTTGTTTTTTTCTAAGTTTGCCATGGCTAAGAAGGCTCAATCGTGAGTCATATGTATGTCAACAATTCTCATACCAGTAATCTTCATCTAAAAAACTGTTGGCTGCATCTTCTTTGGACTTGGTGGTGATATATCATGGGTGGGTCTGTTTGAAGTTTGTTTAAGTGGTCATGCCCCAGTGAGTTGTGATTTTATGAGTTTATAGGATGATTGGACATTTTTATCACAATTTATACTTTTCAATTGTTGGGCAGATAATTTTAAAGATTTGATGTGGTGTACTGTGGTTGGATGTGTGTCAGCTCCTGGCAGTTATATTAGCATGATTTGTACCTGGATACTTGTGTCAATGCATGTATGTGTAGTTAGTTCTCCCTAAACGCTGCTCCTGATCCTTTTCAGTTTCATGGGGAAGTATCTTCCGTGGTTGCTACGTATTTTGTCTACTCGGCTTGGCAAGTGTAGTAACATTGAACTTGGTCAGCTTTGGAGCTGCTTGACAAATTGCTTTGAAATGATAATGGAATATATTTTGGAGCCCCTATTAAAGTGTTGTGCATATGGATGACCTTTGACCTGATTTGCAGGTATCTCGGGTGATTCTTGCTGCATGATGTGTTTACCCATCAGTATATTGAGGCCAACGGGTCTTCTTGTTCCCATTGCCATCTGTCCATCACTTGTTACTACCCTAGCTCTTAGATGGAAGCAGCTACTGACTTACATTTGGAAAATAGTGTATTTTAGGACCAAGATTACATTTAAACATGAGCAGGAAATGACACATGCTTTCAGGTGGAGCTGTCATATTTAACTGCAAGTGACCTTGAAAGGAAAAGTCAAGGTCATGGACATAACGTTGGCTGATACTTGAAAATGGTGCATTTTGCAAGAAGAGTTTTATAAATTCATACTTAATTCCTGGAAGGGTATTTTGGATGGATTTAAGGATGCTGAAGGGTATTTAGTGCGTTGCAAAGGTTTTTTTATTCTTTCTTCTTTTTTTTTTTTTTTTTTTCAAATTCTATATACCATAACTTACATAGGGCTGATGATTTTCTGTTTTTGTCCAAGGGTTTTCCATTTTTTAATCTCCATCTTTTGCATATTTATCAATTTTTTTCAACAGCCTTTGCTTTCTTTTTTCTTTTCTTTTCTTTTTTTTCTTTTCTTTTTTTTTTTTTTTTTAGCTCAGCTGACTTTGTGACAGGCAATGGTTAAATTTCATGCAATTGTGGGTGACCTGGACTTGTTTTAAAGGTCATTGAGGACTTTAATAAAGGACACTAAATTCAGTGTGTTGAAAGAAGAAGGCCAATGATTCTAAATGTACCACAAATGTTTTATCGTATAGAAGTTTGAAATTGCATAATGTGAATGGCCTTGGAACAACTTTTTCACAGAGGGATTGCAGTTCAGGCAATTAATTTTTTGTGATGGTCATGAGCGGAGCATTAGACCCAAGGGGTATGAGTCCATTTTATAGAGTGCTTTGATTAGATTGCATATGTGTGGCCTTGACCTGTTTCAAGGTCACAGAAGTCTACTTTGGTAGTTAATGTCATGTTCAATGTCACCAAGATAACTTAATGTTAGAGAGAACTATGGGAGAATGGTTTTAGGGTATTGCTTGCTTATTTTTTTATTATATATATCAACATCACCCCAGCACCACTTATGTACAGTTCAGTCAGACAGGTTTTTTCGAGCCATCTTCTTTACATTTCAATAAAGAAAAAATTAATTATGCTGATGAGTTAATTTGTCCACATGATGTCTGAATCTCAAGTCCAGCATTTGAACCACTTGGCCATAGCAGAAGGGGGGTAAGGGGGGGTTTCAGTACGCTGGGGTAATTATTTGTCTAGAGTACGCAGTACAGAAAATAAAAATCTTTAAAAATTTTTGATAGTATCAAGTACGTAAAATAAGAGGGCTTTCAGTATGCCAGTATGGTAAATAAAAAGCCCCAGTATGCTAGTACGGGAAACCCCTTACCCACTCTCATAGCATGGAGGTTTCTACCTCCATGGCCATAGACAGTGTAAACTGCCCAATGGTGTTTTGTTTTACCTTTTATTAATACAGTAAAAATTGTATTAATAAAAGGTAAAACAAAACACCATTGGGCAGTTTACACTGTCTATGGCCATTGAGGTAGAAACCTCCATGCTATGAGAGTGGTACACTTTCTGCCCTCAAATGTTACAAAGGTCAGCAAATCAAGCATGTCATTTTTGATTCATGGCTATGAAATGCTGGCACATTTGTAATATACTGTAGTTTAACAAGGACCCTCTATAGTAGAGGGTCCTTGAGTCTAAGATTGTTAGATCACTGGATCTGTCTTGGAAACATGAACTGCTACATGTCACATAAACCCTACTGTGAAAAAGCATTCTGGGCCAATTACCAAGATGTAGCACTGAATCCATGCTTTGCTGAGAGACCAAACACTGATACTTGATAAAACAGTTGCTATTTCAGACCAGTTTTGTGGGCCAGAAAGTGAATTTTCAGCAGAAGCTACCTGATTAAAATGACTTGGACAACAAGCACTGTGTGTCGGATCATTTTCAAAAGTTTTTCTTCATGCAGAACTCAATCAAGTGGTTTTCTGTGTTGTTTGCAGTCTTCACTATTGCCCCAAATTGAATACTGCGCCTTAGGACCTCCCAGGTGATAATTTGCTGATACTGAGATTGTTATCATTCCATGCTAATTAACCCCTTTCACTCCGATGGCAAGACTCCCTCCCTGCTGTCATAATCATCATGCCAGAATCAAAGGGATTTGGCTTCCAGAGGAGAAGAGCTTATCTTGACATTAAGAGTCCAATTGCATATCAGAGGCAATGATATACTGTCAAAATGGTCCAGGATTGGTGCTTGTGGTGCTAACTTGGAAGATTCTAGCCTTTTCTTGCACAATGAAATCTACTGTTTTTTGGTCAAGGTATCACAGTTTCCACAGGTGTTGCTATTCATTGGCATGTATCCGTTATCTGTCAACAGACAAACAAAAAAAACAAAAAACAAAAAAAAAACAAAAAAAAAAACAAACAAAAAAACAAAACAAAAAAAAAAAAAAAAACAAAAACAAAAACAAAAACAAAAAAAAAAAAAAACCCCCAAAACAAAACAAAAACAAAAAATATAAATAAAAAGTTTTAAAAGTGTTCATACATAATTCCATGTAGTTTGTATGCAGCCAAATAACAACAGATATATTGAACAAAAGAGTAAGGAAATGCTACTCTGCATCAACAACTGGGACTATTTCCTTGTCAATATGTCAGGAACTGGTTTTTGTTCCGCTTTATCTCACCAATTTACATCGTTCTAGAGTTTTCAGTCCAGTGTCTGCTGAGTCAACAGCTTTCCTCTGTGTGCTTTGGGAACAGTGCACCCAAAGCATGCAGAGGAAAGCTGTTGAGCCAGACCATTCTTATGGTAGCTGCATCTGCAGGCATTCTGGTACTGGAATGAAAGGTCGGTTGACAATGTAAATCGGGTACCATTTGTGTCAATTCCGAGCACATTGACTTGGTGGGAATTAGCATTGAAAGGGTTAATGGGTGTTTTTGTGCTGGTATGGCAAGTCCTGGTCTGTGTCTCTTTACAGCAACTGAAGCGTAGCATAAGGCAACAATGTTACCACCTTAGGCATATTGCCACTTGGGGGGAAAAATATCTTTTTTTATGAAGAGTCTGAAAACATGATTGTTAATTTAATAGTAGACCATGTAGGGCATGACAATCAGGTCTCTTGGTATTGTATCTGTTTTGCCATGAATTCACTGTATTTCACGAAGGTGCTCAAGTGCTGATTATTGAGTGTGACGGGATTATGTGTATGTGCCTAATATTGTCATATAAGAAAAACAAATAATTTGTGTTTTGTTTGTTGTTGTCATCATAGTACTGCATGGATGATGTCTGCAGGTATTATGCGAGTCATCACAAAACTGGACAAGAATTTGCTGTGAGGCCCATTGAACATGATATTTGGTTTTCTGAGATCACAATTCAACTTACAGTGGCTGGCAGATAGACAACATAATTCATAAATTATTTTACCAAACATTATGGAGAAAATAAATGTTTACCAGTCATCTGAACTTGGCATCCATTTTTCAAGAGAGTCGGTTTGTAAAGTGTGCTGAGTCAGCATATTGTTAACAGATTTCAATTCGGGTAAAATAGGAAACTGAAAATTCTTACTATCCAGACTTAGAGCAAAGCAATTTCATCTGGAGATCAAACAAGTTTGAGCTGTGCTGCAACACATACTTATATATGTGTTTGTAGAGTAGGAGTCTGGTGGGATGTGTGTATGTGTGTGTGTTGGGGGGGGGGGGGAGTTGCTATTATTGTAATTGAATTTGGTACTTTCTTTTACTGTCTATTTATAGTGACCGTTTACACCTGTCACATTGGATTTCTGATAAAACAGGAAGTTGTATTGTGGTCATTTATGTATAGGATCCCAAGATGAACCTTTGTAACCAATAAATTATAAAGTGTCAGGTGAGCAGCTGGCCAACACAGCCCTGGGCAGGCAGTTGTCATGCATGAGCAATTAGGTGACCTGGCTTGACCTTTGACCCCCAGTTTTATTCATCTTGTAAAAAACAGCATTTGGACATGACAGAAGCATCCAGAAAAAGTGCACACTGTGATCTTGTGTTTAGTCCTTTTTGCAACTTTCCTCGGGAAGTTAAAGGGTGACTTTAACTGGAGATGGTTGTAGTTAATCAGGTGATATTTTTTTTAGCACTGAAATCCATGTTTGGGGAGGAAAGCGGTTAAAGGTGTTGATGAAGACTAGCAGTGTGCAGCACCTGTTGTGTCTTGTTGGACTGGTTCACCATGTCTGTCAACACCTGGGCATGTCTTGTCCTGGTCAGGCCTCGAAACCTTTGTTTATGTTTTTGCCATCAGAGGGTAGCACCAGTTTCTGCTTACCCCACTGCAGGCTTTCCCACGCTGTGTGAAATGTTTTTACAGTTGTGTGGTTAGCAGCATCTGGTGAAAGTGAAAGCAAGGAATGTGGTGTGTGGGAGTGATCCAAGTGCCACCTGCTTGGCTGTGATCCATAAAAACACTTGTTTCTAATTATGTTGAGTAATTTTAATCCCTTTTCCTTATTGTACGCCTCACATTGCTAATTGTCAGACTTTCTTCTCATTTTGTTTTTCACCACTGTGATTTTTTAGCTCTACAGACCTAAGAATGCATGACTTACAGGATCTGTCATGTCTGTCCATCCTAACTGCATTTGAGGAAATTCCTATTTCTTTGTGATGGTTATTGCATCTTAACTTGTGAACATATATCCATATACCATTACAGGAACATTATGCAGACAAAGCTCTATGAAGTGTGGAGTCATGGTGGGGCCATTGGTGGTATAACATCATAAGTATAAGAAACATGAAATTTATAATTGCAATATTAAAGTGTACTGCAACTACAAAATTTACTGCAAGTATATGTTTGGCCAATGGTCAAACTTGGAAAAAAAATTGCGTGACCTTTACTTATTTTCAAGGTCATAAGCACTTCAGTAAATGACACTTATTTCAGTATGTTGAGAAAGAATAAGTCCAATGATATTAAATCTACCACATGATTATTTTGTGGAAGTTTCAAGTTGATATTGTGCAATGTTAATGACCTGGAACTGCACTCTCAAGGTCACAGAAGGATTGCATTTCAGGAAATTAATTTTTCTGCAATGGTCAGTCAGTTACATGTCAACAGAGTATCAGGCACATGGGCCTTTTGTTACTTTGATGGGCTTTCCATGCTTTGACAATGAATATGGATTGCCAATGAAAACATGTAAATGTAGCCACTTTTGAGTACTTTTTAATTTCAAATCAGTTGAAATCTGTTGGACATACACCTTAGGGGTTTGACACCTATGGGAATTGTGAAGAAAAAGGGAGCTATTTTCTTCAGCTCAGTCTTACAGTGACCATGTCTTTGCTTCTTGCAAACAGAATGGCCGGGGGGGGGGGGGGGGAGTATTTTTGAGTAGAGTAGCTCCTCTCTTAAGAGACAATTCCATTGAAAGACCACCTGCCTTTTAAGGCCACATTTACCAGGTCCTTAGGTGTATCTTTCCATGACATACATGTAGTATTGTGTACGAGATGATCAACCCGTGTATATGTCCTCGTTGATACTGGGTGGTCACTGATTTTTTTGGGTTTTTTGGTTTTGTTTATGTCTAACTTCCATTCATGGGTGTTCACTGGGTCATCGGAACATTCTTGGTTTGTTCCATATTGGATGAGATGTTCACTGTTTGTCATTTGTCATTTGTACCTTGGTATCTTACAAATGGCCAAAGTGACAGTGTCCCTTTCATGTTATCTGCACTAGCCAGACGATTGATTGTTGGTTATGTAATAGTTGGGGGCCAGCACAACAATGTTGTGTTGATAACATGGCAAAATGAAGACATACTTGTGCAGTGTTCCCAACAAAAACTTGACTTGCATGCCACCTACACTATTGGGTTTTTGTTGTATTGAAAGCCGCAAATCAGGATCATTGAATGAAACAGCGCTTCGTTTCTCTGTTAAATTGATATATGATACGCCCACACCTGAGCAGAAATAAACCAGGAGCCTGTGGTCAACATATCTGGCATAACCAGTTTCCTCATTAAATGACCCTTGGAGCCTTACTCCCATCCTGAGTTCAGTGTCAGTATTGACATTTCTGTGGATTCAGTTACTTCAAAGAAGCATGCAGATTTGTGCCCTTTTCAGTCCAAACCTCTTTAATTATTTGGCAACATTATTTGTAATGTACATTTTCTCAAGTTTAGGGATCCGTGCCTCTCCATTTTCTGGTGCAAAAAATGTAAATGAAAGTTTAATATAGTTCTCCCGACTATTTAAGGCAAGCCCTACTTCCTGCAAAAAATGGTGTTTTACTGCAGGTAGCCTTAAAATAAAGAAAATATGGAAAAGGGTCTTCAGAGAGTGGTCTAAAAAAAACCCTGGGGGTCTTATATTGGAGTTGGTCTTAACAGGTACCACTACATTGTCCACTTTACTTGGAAATTTCTTAAATACAGGCATGATTCAACTTTGCGTAAACTTTGAACTTTTTTTTACATCAAGAATGAGAGAATACATGTAGATATGAATCACCAATGGCAGAGCATAGCTATGCCACTTTGTGTTCCCAGTGTGCATTTGAAAAATTTCAAATTTATATAACACAATGATTTTTTATTTGTTGTTTTCCATATCACCAGATTTTTACTTAGATAAAAAAAAGGAAGAAAACCATGGAACAAAGGAAGTAAGCCTCTAGAAATTTTAAAATAATATTTCATGAAATGCATTGGTCTGCACCGTTGAGCCACATGAAATTATGTTTGTGTCTGAACTCAGAGATTTATTCATTTTCTTTCTTCCCTTCCCTCCTGGTATCCCTTCCTATCTTTCCACTAAATTTCTATGACAAGCACCAGGTGAGCCAGAGACTTAAATTTTACATGGCTATAGCACCTACAACCAAAGTCTTGCTTATGTTGCAGAATAGTTAAGATGCTGAACTCTACGCCAATTAAAGTATTAAAATTGCCTCTGGCTCCCAAACTATTGCACATTAAGTCACAGATGTTGGTGTTATGGGTGTGTATTGTTGCCTGTCAGTTTATGCTATAGTGTTAAATATTGATGAAAATATTTAAAACTAATATAAATAGCCATTCCAATTTGAATTTAAATTCTTTTACTATAGGCACATCCAGTGAACGGTGATTGAAAAACAGTAGGATTTCAATCTATGCCAATTTTGGCCATGACACAAAATTGAATATATATATATATATATATATATATATATATATATATATATATATATATATATATATATATATATATATTGCACAACCATACAAATTTATTTGGGAATGAAACCTCTATTTATAATAGTTTTGCAGATATTGAACATTGAAAATCTAGTGTATTGGCCTAATTGACATAACAAAGTTCAATGGATGTACTCATGGTTCAAACATTTTAACTGCCCTTGGAATGGCACCTCTATCTATGATAGTTTTAAAGATATTGATCATCATTCAGCATTTAAATTTTGTTTCATGACCAAAATTGGCATATATGTATATATGCTTATCCGGCTATCAAAATGTTCACACACAGACAGATCTGCTGGCAACAATTCGTTGTTTTGTAGTTTAGCTGGTGTGTCGCCATGACAGGGTCATACTGGTCAAATATGATGGAGCTGCTGATAAAAAGTCTGATTCAACCTAGTTCAGCCACATGGGTATCCAAACATCCACCCTTTTGTCTATACTGTCTATTTATGGCTTTTGAGCTGTCAGAATTATTTATAGACATACAGTTTACCTCCATGACACATTTTTATGGCAGACCATGTTGACAAGTTTCTAGGATTTGTGTAGATAGGCAGCCAAAGGTGTGGAATTGTCACTGTGGTCAGAGTCTTGCCACAGACATCATTCCATATGTTATCAGTTGCCCTCAGGTACCGGTTCAGTCAAGGAGGTGAGAAGGTCACTCAGAGGGCTGTACATGTGGTACAAGTCTGCAATTTTGGAGTTTTACCTGACCACGTTTTTCTGACTTGAGGAATATACATGTAGCACCAAAGTTAAGTTCAAGATGAAGATCTTCTCTCAGTGTTGTGCTTCAAGCCTTGCATCTGTACCTTTAGTTAACAATCAGTCTGCCCCATACCTTCCCAGGATCATCATTACAGGGCCTCCTGGGCCAAAAACAGCCACAACAAGGACAGATTCCAAGGGAAAGGTAAGACGACTGTCTCCTCATTGATATTGTATGAAAGTGAAGGAAAAAGGAAATCATCCAAAATTTAAACTCAGTTGTTTCTTGTTTACTTGTAGGATCCCGCATCCAATGATGATGGAAAGATGGTAAGTAGATCTGTCTTATGCTTCTTCCTGCTTGACCTTAGAGTTAGGATCCCTTCATTGGGGATACAAGACGGCCAAGAATGTATCACATAACTTAGGCGAAGACCCAGTAAGCTTATGAGATTTTGTCTCTGTGGTTAGGGTGCATGGGTATTAAGCTGAAAGAATGAGTGACAGGAAAGTACAGGGTATTTATTTTAAATGAGAAAAGCATTTACTCAGAGGCTGTAATTGGTACAACACAGAAGGCAGCGGGGTTTGCTGAAAAAATGGTCCAGGAAGACATGTATTTATAAATTATTCCATCAATTAACAGATTTAAACAAGAAGCGCTATGAATTATACATTTTTGGACAGCAAAAAAAAACAGTCATTTGTTTTCTAATGGAGTCATATGCATCCTTTGTTCTGTGTTTATACAGCAATCACAGAAGAGGAGATAGGAAAATCCAAGTGATTTTTTTGTACCCAGTTGATTCCCTGTTTTATCCAGAGACTTGGGGCCTCTGTTTCCTTTTGTCAGCAAATTCAAACAACAGCTAAGTTACAGCAAACTAAGGTCGGTGTGCTGTGTCCCAATCCCACATTCACAGCAAGAGGACAATGCCAACAGGCATGAATAATTACACATTATCTTCGTATTCCAGGTATTTTGAAATGGAAGATACCTGCAATGTAGCATTTGGACAGAATAAGCTCAACCAAATGCAGCAAGCTATCATGGTGGCTGCCCCGGTATTTTCTAAGTGAGCATATGTATGGTGAAGGCAATGCCCAACCAATTTTGGATAATGTTGTTCATTTGGGTGGGTTTTTTTTTTTTTTTTTTTTTTTTTTTTTTTGTAGATATATGTATAATCTATCTGTTGTCCAGATTTGGTAGTTCTAGTCCAAATACAGTCTTGAGAAACTAAGAAAATACTTTTAATGCTAACATGGTAGTCAATGGATTGCGTTAACCTTTGATTGTTTATTACAGACAATAGGTATTTGTACCAAAATATGCAGCTCATGTGGATGTTTCTCTAAAGCTAATTATCTGATTTTGATAACATAAAAATTGATTTACTGTTAAAATTCTATAGAGCAAAAATATTTATGTTGGATAATGAAATTTTCAACAGAAAGAAAAGAGCAAAGAAAAGGACTTGGAATTAGAGGAGTTGAGAGTCAAGTTTCTTTGGTTGAAAATCAAAAGAGAGCCAAATGGAATAAATGAGGGTGTGAAATTTGTTACCATGACAATGACAGGTGTCTCCAGTGGGTTGTCTCCAGCTGATAAAGAAATTCACATTTGACATGCTGATGGAGTGTCTGTAGTCACTGATAGAAACAAATTATGCTCTGATTCTTATAATATCCATTATTCTTTTCTTTAAGAATCCGTATTCTAACAAGTGCCCCTCCCCTCCATTTTAAGTGCTGAATGTTGGCTTGCATTCCAAAGTTAAGGGCCTTTGTTTTCTGTGGTTCACGCCAGATGTGCACAATAATGCTCATTTGGCATACCCTACTGATCATTTCCAGCATTGTTTCAGCATATATTGAGTATTATTTCAGCATGTGCTGAACCAATGCTGCCAGTCTATGCTTATTAGAGCTCTCAGCATTAATTCAGAGGTAACACTAAAATGCTGAAATTTATAAAGCTAAATGCAGCATTAGATCAACAGTAATAATGTATATGTTCAGCATTCCTTTAGCCTTATTTCAACAATGAGGTTTCAAGCTTATGCTAAAGTAATACAACCTCCCCCCTTTCAGCATTACTTCAGCATATACTGGGCTTATGCTGCCGAGCAGCATTATTTCAGAATATACTGATGTAATGCTGCTTGAGAAGGCTGGTTTTGTTTCAGCATTCGTACAGCATTATGTTGGATAAATACTGTAGCCAAGCATTGGTCCAGCATAATACTATATGACAGCATTAGTTCAACATACTTGTGCTGAACCAGTGATGAAAGTCTGTATTGTTTCAGTAGTGGTGCAGTTTATGCTGCACCAGTACTCAATCCCAGCAAAGATCTAACATGTACATGATATTCATGTTGAGACAGTACCGAAATTCAGCGTTACTTGTGCATACGTGTGCTGATCCAATGCTGATGACACAGCAGTATTGCAGCATATTTTCAGTACGAGTTCAGCAAATTCTGTTTTGCAGTACATGTATATGCTTGAAAGTGACTGCCTTCAAACCAAATCCACTCCACAACCAACCCTTCCAAATAGATTATGGGTATAAAAAAAATACTCACAGGAAACGCTGATTGAAAGTAAACAGTGAAAGTTTGAAAATTTCTTCCAGAGTGATTGGATGATTTGTTGGGAACTTAAAGTAGCCTTGTGAAATTTATTGACAAAGGCACATTTTTAGCTCTGGTGGCCAAAGGTCCAGAGCTTGTGCGACCGCTCATGTCTGTCCGTCCGTTTCAAAGGTTGAGAGGACCAGTTTAAAACCACCAGTTGCCTTTTGTGGGTGACTGCCTGTCTCAAGTCAGGAGTGAAGTTTGTTTCTTCACATTGGTATTTGAAGATGAATGTTTATGCTTTGGTAGCTCTGGAATCTCTTTGCTGTCATTGTTGGGTTTGATATTTATGAATATGGGTCATGTTTTTCTACATAAGTGTATCATACTAGCTAGAGACATCCGAGACAAGAGAGACCAGTTCAAATTTGATACTATCTCATACCCTGAACTGACAGGAAACATTCCAGAGAAACAAGCATATGGAGTTATGATACATATTGCTAGAAACACCACACTTTTTAGTGATTTCATCAATAGAGTCAGAACTTTGTTGCAAAAACTACAATGCAAAGATTATGAAAAACAACCACACAAAACTCTGTTGAAATGTTTCCAGAGATATGACCAAATACCTAATAAATACAACACTAACTCAAGAACATTAATCAAACTATGTCAAGATGGAGCTTGAAATGACTTAGTGTAATTCTCAAAGTGTTTAGAGTGGTAAGAGGGAAAGTACCCGGGGTATAGTATACTTAACCCACCTAGAGAATTTTCTCTAGTCCGTCTGAAGTCGGAAAACCATGATCATACTCACTTTTTGCAGGACTTCTTTGTTTTCAATCTTCATCCAGTATAGTGGAAGAGCTGGCTTTCAGCTAATACCTTAGTACACTTTACCTCATAACACCTCTAGTCAACTTTATGGTGCTAAAAATTGTATTACTATTTACTTTATACCAGTGTCGGTGTGGTGGAATAGTGTATGAAGCTTTTAAGTTTCAAAGGAGACATCCATAAACTTTTGCTCGTTAGCACAATACCATCCACAGTTTTCAAATTAGCCCAATATAACTTTCAGGAATTATAGGGTGTATGAAAATCTACGCCGGGTTCGATATTGGTGGTGCCACCTATATTATGTAATATATGGGTCAAAATGTGAAAATGGCCAGTTTGAATATTGGGGTCATCTTATGAATGCTGTTCACCCCACAATTCTTGAGATAGGCCCATGTAACATTTAGAAGATATAAAGTGTATAAAAATCTTTGTCGACATCAGTGTTGGTGGCGCCATCTACAATATTATGCAATATAGGGGTCAAAATATTAAAATCTTGTGAACACTCTAGCATCTTTAATTTATGGCAGATCTTCACCAAATTTGGTGGGATTGTGGGGGAGGTCAAAGTCTAAGTAGGTAATGATACTAGTGGCCCCACCTATAATTTGACAGAAATTATGAGCCAAAATGTGTTTTAAGATATAAAATTCCATATCTTGAAAAGCAATTGAATTAGACTTGCCAAATTTATATGATATATAGACAATGTCCAAAGCTAGAATTGTATGTAATATCAGTGACCTTGACCTATTTTGTGAGGTCACCATGCCTGGGAAGTTAAAAGAGGTGATTTTGTAATGGCAGGGTGTCACTTGGATTTCAATGGCAATGTCAGCACAGCAGCAAGCAGGCCTATGGGCCTCTTGTATTACATAATCTGGGTGTCCTTGATCTTCTGTCCCAAGGTCACTGAGGAAGTTAAGGACTCACTCATTGTTGTCTTGGCACATGCAAAAATATTCATCATAGGAATTGCACAAATAAGCTATGATTACATGTGGAATGAAGTGCCATCTGGTGGACAAGTTTTACATTAAATGTACATTAGTTGTATATGTTCAGAAGGTTACAGACCACAGTTGTGATTGGCCGGTTGCGCATCCCAACGGAGATAGTCCGTAATTGGGAAAATACTGTGTTTTCAGCATGCTGTAGCTTCTGTTTAAATAAAGTAAGCTAAGTCAGGTTTGCTGCATCACAGAGTTGCTTCATTGGTGGTCATATAGGTGCACTGTCTTCCAGGCCAGGTGGGAACTTTATGGTGGGGAAGGACAATGATGTGACCCTGGCAAGAGCACGGTTCATACACCTGTATAAAGCTGACATCCAGGTGTTGTTTCGTATTTCAATTATCACAAATTAACGAGCTGGGAATTGTATGACAAAAATCCGTCCATGTTTTTCTGACATTTTTATCTGTTAAATGCCGTTCACGGAATTTTAAAATACCAAAATGCTGATTTTTTAGACTGAAAAATGCTAATATGAAAAATAGAAGGATTTATAACTGTAGTCTGTGGCCAGAAGCCACTTGAGGACTCACAACTTTGAAATGAACAGGTGCAATATAGCCACAATGCCAGTTGAGCATTAGGCCCATAGGCCTCTTATTATTATTTCTTCCTGACTTTCATGTCATTCTACAAATGTGCTAAAAACAAGAAATTTTATGTAGCAGTTTGTCTTCTGCTTTTGCTGTTGTCCCAAAATGTTGTGTTGAGGTGTATGTTTGTTACTCAAAACTGCCTAACCTAATTATGGAAGTAATGAATCTTCTCTGTAAGTATACATGCCCCATTACATGTCACAATACAAAATGTTGCAAAATTACCCTTTTAGATTTTTTTTACTGTTCATGAATGCAGTTTTCCAAAAGAGACCTGTGATTACCAAGGTTATCAATAAGATAAAAGGGGACTTGGATCCAGCAATCTCTGATTGCATTTTCATTCGAAGGTCGCAGAGCTTATGCGATCACTCATGTCCATCCGTCTGTAAACTTTTCACTTGTGAGCGTGATACAGACCACAGTTTTGAAGTTAGCCCCATGTAACTTTCAGGACTTATCAAGTGTATGAAAACATATAAGTCATATACTTTGATATTGGTGGTGCCACCTGCAGTTTGTAATACTTGGGTCAAAATGTGAAAATCTTGTGACCATTCTAGCATCCATAATGATAAGTAGATCTTCATAAAATTTATTGGGATTGCAGAGGAGGTCAAAGTCTCACTTGTTTATGATACCAGTGATGCCACCTATAATTTCATGGAAATTATGAGCCAAAATATGTTTTAATATATAAAATACCATAGCTCAAAAGTAATTGCATTAGTCTTGCTAAATTTATAGGATATATAGACCATGTCCGATGCTAGCATGTTATGTAATATTAAGGATCTTGACCCATTTTGTTAGGTTACCTGGCCTGTAAAGTTGAAAGAGGTGATTTTGTAATGACATGGTGTAGCTTGGACATCAATGGCAAAGAGAATTGAGACTCCAGAAAAAAAAAAAGCACTTGATTTCATGGTGCATAAAACTGTATATGCTGACCTACTTTTTGGGTCACCGTGACCCAGTGATTGTGGATTTTGGCGCTTATCCAAATTTATTGTTTTTCTTCAATAAATCATTAAGTTAATATCCAATTTGAACAAACAGACCATGTATGGAAAGCTGGATGCAGGGCACACATTTTGAACATTAACAATTTTTTTATCCGAATTAAAAGGTAAGGTCAAATGACCAGTTGGAATATAGAGATCATCTTATGACTGCTTTGTCTGTGTCAGCAAAACATGGAGGCCTCATGACATCCTTTCATGGACTTGTTTCATTAGGGAACTTTAGTTAATCTGGAGGGGGTTCGAGGGGTTCAGATGAAACCCCCATTCCTCAAGAAAAATATACATGTAACTGATGTTTTATCATGAGATAATTTTGGCTGCTAGAATGCACCAGAGAAAGCTATCTTCTCATGTAATTTATGGAAAGTTCCTCCCACGGGAAGCCCCTCTCCCCCATCCTTTCCAACCTTGCAGTGTCAATCATTATAAGTTCAGCCCCCCCCCCCCCAAAAAAAAAAAGAAAGAAAAATCCTGCACCCACCCCAGATGAATATTTAAATTGCACATGTATGGAAACAGCAACTTTACAGTTGGTAATCTATGTGTGGTGCCATAACATCATGGAAGGCCCTGGACACATGATAACAGTGGCCCTGGGCAAGTGTTATCTCCTGCATCCCCAAATGGCAAATTTCACAAGGTCAGTATTTGCACATGCAAATAAACAGTCTAGTTGCTTCCTAATGAGACCAAGCCCATTTGTCTGTGTAGTGTTCAAGTGGGGTGTAGAAAACAGGGGGATTGGTCTGTTTACCAGGCAAATAGTTCATGAAGTCATGATAAGAATAAGATATCTTTTATCATAGGCCTACAGGTGAGGTTCTTAGCTTTCTAGACATGAATGAATAAGTTATGTGGAGAGTGGAAATGAATAAAAATGCGTGGGTCTTGCAGCTTTGTTTTGAGGAGCCACTATTCCACACAGAATTCACACAAAATACATGGCAGGTCATCCGACAAATTTAAAGGCACCCATATTACATTGTCTGTTTCTATCACCCAGGTATTGATAAAAGTGGGTTACACATCCATAAGAAATATAAATCTGAAAGGGAAAACAATCAATGGAAGTAACTGTGGTCAGTGGGAATGAAAAGTGTTTTATATTTTTCATGATGCCCTGGATCTTTTTAAATCTATGTAAAAAGTATTGAGGCATCATAGCTGAAATTGGTGGTCATGCTTGTTTCATTGGAAAGAAATGGACCAATCAAAGGGGGGGGGGTGTCTTTTTTGGCTTTTGTTCGTTTGTGTGTATTTTTTTTTTTCGCCTGCCATTCTGCAGGCAACCAGACCACCCCAAACAGCCAGGCAATTTGGAAAGGACCAGAGGGTCCCAAGCCTGAGGGAGGAATATCAATTATCATAATTATACATACAATAAAATTGTTTTGTTTTGTTTTGTTTAATGAAAGGGCCCTTAATCACCCAGATGGAGCAACATCAAATCCTCCTCCAACAGTGACCCCTTCCCCTGTCTCCTTTGTAAGCCACCCCTGGCACCCATTATATACTGTACCTCTTTCAGTTCTATATTATGTTTTCCAGTTACTCATCACATGCTCATCTTGTTTTGTAAACATTGATTTGAACTAGATTACATCCATATACCTCCCAACAAGCCATCTGATACATTGTTACCAATTTGTCAGATAATCAGCAGAGGGAGAATGCTCCAGTTCCAGGACAGATACTGACACATTGTAATTACCTCATTCAGCCAATCAGAAAATGGTAACTAGGCCAATCAACCAATGACTGCACATCATGACACAAGCATCACAGAGATGTCTGAAGTAAAGATAAGAAGAAATGTTCCCATGAAAATCAGAGGGTAATTATTCCTGTCATCCTGTAAAAAACTTTATATCTGTATTGTGGAAGTCAGTGCATTTGAGGCAAAATTCAATTTCAGCAAAAAAGATGGTTACTTCACCCTGAACATGGTCTAGTTTGAAAAAGTAAGGCATGTTTTTACTGGATACAAATGAGGAGACAAGACAGGTGAGCTGTTCAGTCAATTAACCTTCAAATAGTTAATAGTTATGTACTTTGCAGACCTGATCAAGGTATATTTCATTTGGTAATACTTCATGTAATCAAATATTAACAAATACAAGTAGTTATTAATCTGGGTTCTGAATACATTATATAAATGAAAGGGGTAAGTAATGCCATATTACCCCTTTTAGGTACTGGTGGCTCATAGGAATAGGAAAATTAATTGAAATGAACTCAATTGTAGGCCTGAATGTACAACATTTTTTTTTCTGTCACAACAGGTAAATTATAAAATATATAATACATGAATTTAATTGTCCAATATTTCATAACTTTGTGCCAGGAAGCAATGGGGGGGGGGGGGGGGTAAGAGGGGAGAGGTACTTATAAGGGATAAAACAGTAGGGCGAAACCTCATATTAATTTATATGGGCACAAGCACTCTGCGCATTTGAGCACACATGACAGAATACTGAATAAAGACAGTGTAGGCCTATAAAGCTTTATTCCATTGCGATCTATTAGTGCTTTTGTGCCTGTTTCATGAGTCTACGTCTTCAGTAGTTGCACTGTGAGAAATGGAGTGCATGCCTTGTTGCACCACTGTTTTGTGTTAGGAAACAGTAGATGGCATAGCCTAGCTCAGTAGCTGTTAAGTTTTTCATAGTTTAATAGTTTTGTGTCCCATCGGCAAATTAATGAATTATGTCATCCAAAATCCATGGCAAAATTGTATGTTGATGTACAAACTGCAGGTGTCGCATTTCCACTGTAGTTGTTTCTAAGGTGCCATTCAATTTTAAGCTAAGTGCTTATCATGTTTGAAGTTAACAGTATTCAATATAGCCTTACCACAGTACAGACTTCAGGGCCATAGGTAGCCTAGGGGTCCGATTGGTGAGATTGGTCAGACCAACATTAAGGTCAGAAGTATCATCAACTATGTTAATATACAGAAATTTCCTTAGAATATCCAAATTTCTGAATTTGGCCTGACCAACTTTAAATTGGGGGCTACAGTGCTGGACTTACTGTAGTCTGATCGTGAACATGTTGAATGACTACCAGCATCCACAACAAATGACCCTATCCCTGTGCTCTTGTTTATTTTCACGTTATTGACAGGGTTTCCTTTGGTTTTTGAATTTTTGTTTTAAACAAATTGTGAAATATTTTTGGTTATGGACAACGCACAATTTTTGTGTGCTTTTTTTGTGAAGTATCTCACTGAACTGAAGCAAAACTCACAAGGAAATTGAAGTTTGACAACACACAAATATTTCCGTGATCTTGACCTGACCTCATGACCGATTTCCCAAACACCACAGCATTGTTGCAATTCACCATGGCCCAGCTTTGCCAACACTAGGGTTTGGTGGCCACACCCTTTGTACACCATAAGTGTATGGGTACATGCTTCAAGGATAAAAGAAGAGGGTGCCTCCTATCAGACAAAGTAATAACAACAAGTGCTGCCTGAGAGCAAGGAGGCCACAGGGAAGGAGGGATAACTTGTCGTTTCAGGCTGGGCTATAATTTTTACGCCATGGACGTTTGTAAACTGGCCAGTTTTGAACTTTATACGTTGCATAATTGAAACAAGCATGGTCACAAAGATGTTGCATGTGCATGTTTTTGTACATGATGTTGTAAACATCAATGTTTATAAACATTGTCTTGCTAAACTTGGATTGTCAAACAAGACTGATTTTGGCGGGAAAAATACCATGCTGTAGGATATAGGGATGTGCACAGTATGCCTAAAAAGTTACATTTCCGCGCCACAGACTTCACATGGATCATTTATACACATTTTGCATTCAAATGATCTTCCTCCCTGTCTATCATATTCATCTTACTAAGCGTACAGTGCTCTATTTATAAAATAATTTCATCCACAAAAGCTGAAAAATGTGTTGATCCTAAGGGTAATAATGAATTCTACCACTTGTTTGAAAACTATGGGATATTTTGGGGGTTCTTTCTTTGAAAAAAAAAAAAAGGGAGGGGTGTGTGCTTATTAGGGAGTGTGCACCTATTGAGATCAGTATGCTATATCATTTTGGGGTCCGTTTATCTCAAAAACTTTAACACATTTATACGCATTTTACAGATGTTAAAAATAGCCGTACTTTATAACTTGAAGTGTTCAGTAATCTTTGTCTAGAACATCTGTTGAGGGAGATTTGAGAATGGATATGAATCAGTAAAACAGGCAACATAAATGCATTAACTGACGTTGCCTATAACTTGAAATGTTCAATAATCTTTGTCTAGAACATCTGTTGAAGGGGATTTGAGAATGGATATGAATCAGTAAAACAGGCAACATAAATGCATTAACTGACGTTGCCCATAACTTGAAATGTTCAATAATCTTTGTCTAGAACATCTGTTGAAGGGGATTTGAGAATGGATATGAATCAGTAAAACAGGCAACATAAATGCAGTAACCAACATTGCCCTGCAGAACGGATAGGCTATGATGCCTGACCATGACAGTCCATGCGAAAAGTACCGGTCCGTCGGTTTTTACTGATAAAAAATTCCCCGGACCAATAGAAAATGCTTACAAGTTACATGTTAAAGTATTGGGACTATTGAAATTTGAGTGAAATGGCCGATAAGAAAAAACTTTTTGCACAGACTGCCATGAGGTTGTTTACTTTTTCTATTAAGAAGGCCAAGACAAAGGAAATGAATGGTGTTTGGTCAGTAATATGGCGCTAGTACGAAGTCTGGTACAAAGGTATCCCTCCTTCCCTGTAGACTCCTTGCTGAGAGTGAGAGTGCCAGTTTACCAGCACAACTTCTTCACTTTCCAACTGAATCTAGTGGTTTTGACACACAAATTTCTTACATACATTTCTTATGCCATTTTTATTTCAGTTATTTTGCTTAATTTCAGTTTTTGCGTGTACTTACCACTGATGTCTCTGGTATACTGACAACAATGGTTGTATGTACATGTAGTTATTTGAGGGCTGCAGCCACAATAACAACAATGGCTCGTATGTTTGTCTACTGTGGAATCCATCAGGATCATTTTGACAGGATGATTATTTTGAAAATGGGTTCCCACTTTGCATTCTGCTCTCTCCAGTCAAGTAACGTGTCATTGTTATAATAGTCCCACCATTGAGAGACCACCCCAGGAGCAGGTCCACAGAAAGTCACATAAAACAGATGGTCTCATAATGGAGGTCAAATAACAAAAGAAACATAGAGTTAACTATGATGATAAGTGATCAAGAAGGAAAGGCACATATCATCTAGTTTCTGCATAGTTCTGTTCATTCTCACCAGATGTCAGTGACTTCATAGAAAATAACACTGAATGGTGCTTGATGAACGTGATGCACCTGTGCATTAATAGAGGATTTTGTGGAACGAGGTCTGCATTTTCTGTTTTCAGCATGAAGTTTTAGTAACAGACTTTGCATTTTCTTGTACATCTTTTCATACTTGTTAATGACAAATTCAAACAGCACATGATTATGATGAAGTTGAGAAAAAAAACAAAAACATATCTTTTCATACTTGTTAATGACAAATTCAAACAGCACATGATTATGATGAAGTTGAGAAAAAAAAAATACCCACAGATCATCAGTATTTGTACATGTACATAACTGTTCATCATTTTGATTTATTTTTAAGGGTCCACCTGGGCATAGAGGGGACCTCTTCTGTTTTTGGTTTGTCTGTCTGTCCATCTGTATGTGCACATTCTCGTTACCACGTTATCTACAGAATGCCTTCATGTATTTTGCTCAAATTTGGCAATATGCTTACCTGACATGGCAAGATGAACTGATTAGATTTTGGTGTCACCATGACCTAATTTGAGCACATGGCAGCCTAATTACATGCTGGTTAGAGCTCATTACAGCAATATCTCCAGAATGCTCCAATGGATTTTGCTTGAATCTGGCAGTATGCTTATCTAGCATGCCAAGATGAAATGATTAGATTTTGGTGTCGCCATGACCTAATTTGAGCAAATGGTGGACCCTTCAGTCAAGCTTGCGAGTAAGGTATATGTCTAGTTTACACTTAATATGAAGACTATATATATATATATATATATATGTATGTATGTATGTATATATATATATATATATATATATATATATATATATATATATATATATATATATATATATATATATATATATATATATATATATGGCTATTGAAGCATTTCATTTTATTTCTATTTCAGTAGAGTTCAGATTTAGATACAAAATTCCTGTCTTCCCATCAGTACAACTGCCTCCTGACTCTGCATCAGGGCAATGTGTGAAACATTTTTATGGGTCCGCCCTAAGGTGGGACCCATTCATCTGTGCTTCTGTCTGTGCTTCTATCCATCTGTCCACCATTTGTTCGTGAACATGGTATAGATATTTACACTGACTTACCACCATGAAACTAAAACTACCTCATTTGTATCTTTCAGTTGACACCATTTCTTTATTTGATTACATTTTGGTGACCATGGCCTGCATGTAATGTGCAAGGTGGTAGGACCCACATATATCCAAGGGAAGACCCATCTGTTAGTGCTTTGCATTGAAGTGCCTCTCATTTGAATGAATGAATGAATGAATGAATGAATGAATGAATGAATGAATGAATAGTCTGTGCCTTTAGCACTAGCCCACTAGACTAAGACCAGTAAAATCCTGTTGAGGCTAGTAAATTGCAAACATTTTTCATTGGGTACCAGACTGGAAAAGCAGAGCCATTCTGTCTGGTAACCAAAAAAGTTAAAGGCACAGACTGTAAATGAATGAAAAGTAACAGGCTTTTATGAAACTAATAAATCATATGTAACAGGGTATCACAGCAATAAATTGAGAGCAAGTGGTTAAGTGCTCCCACAGTATACTGTTAATGATGGGGCCCAGGGAGCTGACCAGGTTACAGCTAAATGCCTGAAAATGAAGGGACAGTTAACACAAAAGTAACACAGGAAAACTATTTGACCGGGAGCCAAGGGACCCACCATATACATCACGATCCATCTTGTAATGAGGGACTCACTTAATAACCAACTGTGCTGCAACCAAATAAAAATAACACCAGAGCTGGTGGTGTTTTTACAATAAATTTAAACCATGCGTTAAACAATTTGGTTTTGAAATGCAGCTGCTGTTCAAATACACTATGAACAATTCTGGAACAACCCTTTATGACAAATGTCACATTATCTGGTTCACTGGACTGATTTTTTTTTTCAAGGGGAGAGGGGGAGGGCAGCAAAAATCTATTAAGTTGTAAGCTGAAGAGTAATCCCTTGTTGTTACAAATGTGAAATGATATTCTCAAGATTATATGGATTAAAAACATTCAACTTGCTTGCCTTGCATGAGCAGCACATATGTAAGTCAGAACAATTTTCTTTGTTATGTATTAATTTTTGGGCTTGTGCCTGTGCAAATATGTTGAACCTGGATATAAATTAGGTGACCTCTTTTCTGCATTTATGGTATGTCACAACTGCTGCAATGTTTTTTTTTCTTTTTTTCTGTTAAAGTCAGAAGCAACCTGGCTACTTTCAGTTGGAAAAACTGTTTAAAGATGTGCTGTCCTAAAGGTAATGGAAGACAGGAAGTTAGGTTGTGAGTCAATTCATGTTATAATGACATGCCAAACCATCATTTTATATGGGACAGGTGAACCCTAAGAGTGGTTGTGCTATCAGAAAAGCTTGCACATGTATTTGAAAATAAAGATTGCTCAAGCCAACTTGGAGTATCAGATGTTGGTATATGTGTATGTCTGTTATTCGGCATCACAAGTGGCAAAGTACATCCAGTAGGAATATTTCTTTATCATTTATGTGGGGGTAGGGAAATATTTACATAATTTTGCAATATATGTTTATTTTTGCTTATTTTGCATGTGGCACAAAATACTGAAATTTAAAACACATTAAAAATTGTTTTAACATCCATAGGTTTTAAAGAGAGTTATGGCCAAAAGTGTAAAATTGAAATTTCAGTTAAATGCCTGACGTGGAGAAATTGTGAAAATTTGTACATGTGAATAAGAACATTTATAGCATGTAGACAAATACATGTACAGGAAAACCTTAACTTCTCCTGCTCCTGCTCATCCAGTTTTTATGAACACCGTATTCATCTTAAAAAGCACACACTCCCTAATAAGTGCACCCCCCCCTAATTTTTTTCAAAGGAAGAACCATCAAAATATCCCATAGTTCTTATACGAGTGGTAGAATTTATTATAACCCTTAGGATCTACATTTTTTTCAGCTTTTGTAGATGAATTTTTTTATCGCGCACTGTGCACTTATTAAGATGGATACGGTATACTGACAAGCAGGAGGTCTGTCATTTGTCAAGGAAATTGGAGGGTATCTTTCCATTTATGTTTGCAGTTAAAGGAGTGAAGAGAATACATTGTTTATGTCCTTGCTCAAGTTTTGTTTTAGTGTCCCAGTTCTTAAGCAGCTCATATATCTTATTCGTAAGATAAGATGTACTGGACAGGGTGACTTAGATCCAAGTTCTGATTGTCAAAGTGAGATAAATTAGAAGAAAATTTGTTTGTCCATTTTGTGTTTTTCGTTTGTAAAATCTCAATATTTATCAGACAGCATCTTGAACTATTATAAATGGAGGGAAAAGTGTACATTTGCACAGCAAGGTCTCAGTTTTGATAAGAATCACCCCCTCTCCCCAAACAAATTTTAGAGGAGGGGGAGTAGGGGTATTTTCATAAGGTCATAAATGCTCAATTTCATTTAGCCGAAAATGGTAAATATCCACTACAATTTGATGTGAAAGCATAACTCCAGTGTTTCTAGTTACTGTAAATTGATGGAAAATATTCCATGTAAAATATGAAATGTCAAATATTTGACATAAAGACATAATTATATATTTAATTGTAAACATGAAAATTAATCTTAGGTTTAAAATTTCTTATGTGTCACACACACACACAAAGCAGCGCTGACCCTCCTAATCTGATCCTTCACAAGCCAAAGCATATGTAAACATGACATTTAATTTCCCAGTAAATTGTAAATATTGCTTTTGTCAGTAAAAACTGTAAATCATAATTTTATTCCTAGTGAAATGTAAAAAAGTCAAATTATTTATTAACAATAAAATGTAGGCCAGCTTCCACCCCTCCAACCCTCCTCCCCCCCCCCCTTAGTGGGATATGGTCACTCAATGCAGAGACCAATATATCTGAACAGCAGAAGATCCAGTCTATTGGTGACAAATGTTCCAGTTGTGAAAATGTAGTTTTGAGAGTTTAAGCCAAAATTTTCTCCCTACCCCAGGATGTTGTTTAGCTCTGCTGACCATAGGTCGCTAAGCTTATGCAATCACTCATGTCTGGCTGGCTGGCTGGCCATAAACAATTTGCCCGCCAACACGATATCATGCACCATTTTTAAGTTAGCCTCTTGAAAAAAATTTTGGACATGTTCTATGAATTAAAGTCTAGGTTCCATATGTTATAGGTGGTGCCACCTACAGGATTATGTAATATACAGGCCAAAAGGTGAAAAATTGAAAAGAGTCTGGTGTCCTTGATTTGTGATGGAACTTTATGAAATTTGGTGAAATACATTTAGGAGGCTAATATGTGGAATCCAAATAATACTGGTTTCGCCACCTACAGGTGAATGGGAAATATGAACCAATATGTGTTCAGACCTATGAAATTGATTATCATGAAAAATAATCAGGCTAACTTAATCAAATGTCACAGCATATGTGTATCATGTCTGAAAGTATGATGTTACTTGATATGGGTGACCTTGACCTACATGTACTTCTCAAGGTCACTGAGGGAATACATTTCAGGAGATGATATTCTTGTGATGTTCATTCTATCTTTACATGTGAAGATATGCATTTTGCCATTTCAGGAATATTATATAGAAAGAAAGTTTTATGATGTGTGGAGTCCTGGTGGCACTACTGGCGGTTTTCAATGGAGCTGAAGTTATAGGTGTAAAAAACACATTAAATGCAGTATTATGATTATAAATAAAGATGGAGCTTTGAGTCTTACACTGGCATTTGGTCAGTGGTCAACTTTTGTGAAAATTTGGATGGCCGTCTGGTGGATATTAAGTCAGACACTAAAATCACATTATAAGCTTTTTTGTTCAGAAGCCACTTGAGGACTGGCAACTTTGAAATGAAGATGTAGGTGCAATATAGCCATGTTGCCAGAAGAAGATGGGCCTCTTGTTATGTTTCTTGGTGGCTGTATTGATCTGCAAAGTCAATTAACCCATGCTGCCTTGAATTAAGACTTGAGTGTAAGAATGAGTCAGCACCTTGTCTGGGGGCGGAGGTGGCTCATATGCTAAGAACCCAATCCATTCCAAGGCAAGCTGTTGACCTGGAGTATGTATGTTGGTAAGCTCATCTACAATGTTCATGCAAATTGTATTTCATTACTGTTGAAACAAGTAGAACATGTTGCAGCAGACAACATTTGACCAGTGACCCTGGTTCTGGATGGTTTTCTGGGGGAAATGCTTTTGGCATGCAGCTGTAATACCTTGCTGGGTCCATCATGCATAGAGACCAATCTTCCTTTATGGTTGAAAGGCCCAGTGGTCACAGTGGACTGGACAGGAGAGGAGATCCAGTTTCCCCGGGGAATGTGGGGTGGAGGCCAGGCAATGAATCAGGTCAGTGACTGCATGGGCAGGGCCCCTGTGGGAAGAATCAATTGGTCGTATCAAAACTCTCTCCTATTTGGTTTCGATGGCCTCTGTTGATAAGGGTGTAGTTGTAACATGAGGCTGTCAACATGTCTACCTGTTATGGCAACCACAGACAGGATAGTTGGTGGTGCTATGAGTTGCAGTGGTTTCAGTCAAACTTTGTACACATTCTTGTTTTCGTGATATTATTTTATCATGCTGTCGAGCATGGCTTGTACAATGTCTTCAGGGCAAGGTTTCTTCCAGACAAAGATTGCCTTCAGGATCCCTTTGGGGCTTTGTCTTTTGTATCTTTTAAAAGTATGATCCCAACATTGTAATGCTAAAATTCTGATTAATGTTGTGTTCTGTTGTTCCATCTCATTACAATATGCACTTGTTTCAATTTGTTAACCGGAACTAAAATTTTAGCAATAAGATTTTTTATGGTATTTAATATCTACCCAAGAAAGGGAAAGTTTGATTCCCCCTTTTTAAGAAGCTCCTTCATGAACAGCTGGCAGATATTGAAGTGTTGCTATTAAGTTAAGCTTTATGATTCCTTCCTTCCTTCCTTCCTTCCTTCCTTCCTTCCTTCCTTCCTTCCTTTCTTTCTTTCTTTCTTTCTTTCTTTCTTTCTTTCTTTCTTTCTTTCTTTCTTTCTTTCTTTCTTTGATTTCTGTTTTGAAAAAACAAGTGTGGGATGGATTTGTGAAACAAATTCTAAGACAAATTCCTTCATAACAGCCTGCAAAGTGCAAGAATGTCACTTGCCCTGCTTACAGGTAGAAGTTGCAGTTGAAGAAGATTAATTGCCCAAGGGAGTCAAATGTGTTCAAGTTCACTTGTTTGCAAAATAATTGTTGAAGAAAAAAAGGTAACATACAATCTAAGGCAGGACTCAGTTATTGTCAAAATATGGGATAGCACAGCTTTAAAAAAGGTTTCATGTCAAGGCTTCCACCTGGATGCAAACCGTGATTTTATGGACCTGGCTTTTGTTGATGAGACAACATTTCTAGACTTTGATGCTTGTTTAGAGCATGCTCTGACACACTTTTTCATGCACTTTGATCAGGCAATACCATCTATTTATAAAATGGTTCGGCCAGCCTCATTGACCTGTTTTCTAGACAAGAACCCAACTGCAGGGGACCAGATCATAATTTCCCAAGTTTGCAAAGTGAGCAGTGTGATCTGAGGGTGAAGGGCAGGGGGCAAAAAACAGTAATTAATACATTGCAGAATACAAATGTATTGTTATATGTAGAGACAAAGGTGCCACCTAGGACAGATGCCCACTAGTTACTTGATCTTGTACACGTCACTTGTGATGTTTCTGTGTTTCTTAGGACTAAGAACTGCACAGCACTTCGTGCTCTTTGCCAAGAAAATATCAAAGCCATTTGTTGAGGTTTATGTTTTGACCACTGCATGGCTGTAGGTTTAACTTGAGAATGGTCCCCGATCATGTCTTTGGAGCAGATGAGAGATTGCAATATGTTTGATGCCAGTGATTTAGTGGGGAGGTGAGAGTGGCCCGGGCCAAAGTTCAGTTGCTCCTTGAATCTTGGCCTTCACTACAGTTGTAGAACGTGAGAAGCTCTTCGCGTGTCTCTTGCTTAAGAAGAACTTGTCTGGCAGATTCACTGTGGAATTTGGTTTGTTGAACCGGAATGTTTGATGAAGTGTGATGGTGCAGGGTGTGAAGACTGTTGGCGCTGGAGATAGGCAGAAAGGATGAGTGGAAAGAAAGATAAAGGGCCTCGACAGAGGCGAAAGGGAGTCTACAAACTGGAGATAAGCACAGGCCTGCAAGGTGGTATGAAGGTATGGATTTCCATGTACATCTCACTGTACTAGCTGGTCTGTTTATTGTCAAGAGACCTAGCTTCCTATATATTTGGCTCATATTTCAGTAATAATTTCCTCTCAAAATGTACTAAGACATGAAAAAAAAAAAATGAAATATGACATTCTTAAACTAAGGTTACAGTACAGATTGTCTTGTTGTCAGCCTTCGATCAGTATCTGAAAGTTATAACATGACTTATCGTCAGTGTTCTAAAGGAATTATCCCCGAGTGTCATCCCCTTGTACCTGGTCGGTCATATTGCAGCAGCACCAGATCATGCGAAGATTTGTGAAAAGTGTTACATGTTGGTATTGATGCTTTTGTGGGTGCCATCATTTCTCAAAAGTTTGACTGACTCACCATCAGCTGTGTGTACACGTAAGCTTCAAATTTGCTTGCATAGCTAATTCACTGAACTATTCAATTTTGGTGGCCATTCATTGTGGGTGGCCGTCCGTCTCGGTTCCAACTGAAGAAATTGCATGCCCTTGAAAGTCTGGCTAAACAGGCAAGTCTTGAATGCAATTTTGAAAGAGGTTCAGGACCATCCAAAATTGTTGGCCGTTAATTTGACAAGAATATAGTAGTGGTGCAGAGTACCTTTTCATGTATTTTCCTTAATTAGTCCCCCTTAAATTTGGTACATACACTGTATATATACTGAAATGCTGATTTGGGCCCAAATGTTGATTACCATTTTTTAAATACATTTTTGGGGCAATTAATTTAGTATATTTGTCTTGCCCACCCCCACCTTTGTCCCACACATACCCTGTGTATGCTTGTGAAAATGTTGAATGACTATAAACTGGTACCATATTACGTTAAATTAGTTCCCAGATACAATAAAATTGGCTCAATTTTGAGGGTGAAAAGTTTTCTCCAGAGTATGCACAACTTAAAATGTTTCACAGTTTCCATGATGGGGTGATGCTGGAAATAGCCCACATGTGAAAAGTTGTTGCTTGTAAAGATGGTGAACTTGGTAAAAGTGATTTTAAGGAAGGGAGAGTTACGGGAAACCTGGAGACAAACTGCTGGGAGCTTGTTTTCATAACAACATTAACTCCATGTGTGTCCGTTTACTGCAAGGATTGATTTCAAAGTTTTATTGTCACATGATCAGATCAGCTAGGGATCTTAACCCTTAAAGTGCTAATCACTGCTATAGTTGGTTTCTCATTACCATTAAACATATAATGGTTAAAAGAGTAAGATTCCTCATGAAGATACCTTTCATTCAAATACCAGCAAGACTTGTCTGAAGTAAAAAGTAGTCTTAGTCAACAGCTTTCCTCGCGACACTTTGTGCATATTGTGCACAAAGTGTCCCGAGGAAAGCTGATGACTCAATCTTAAATCAGCACTTTAAGGGTTAAAATCCTGTTAAATTGTTGTGGCCAAAACCAGGTATTCAATGTGGTCTTACTTAATTTTATAGTTAATGGAAAACATTTTAAATGAAAATTATTGATGATGAAGTCTATGGGGATAGCAAGCATGCCCCAGGTCAACAACTTTCTTTGTCATAAGTTGGGTGCTCACCCTTCCATCCTTGAACTGGCCAAAACTGTCGGAGGAAAAGTGTGGTTTGTTAGCTCTGCTGACCAAAGGTCGCAGAGCTTATGCGACCGCTCATGTCTGTCCGTCCGTCTGTGTTGTCTCAAATGAGGACAAGAAATTGCCAATTATATATGCAATTGTCAAAATGCATAAAGACCCTGTTAAATTCAGGTTCATCATTGCAGCAAAGAAATGTGTTTCGAAACAAGTTGCCAAACGACTCACTCAAGTTCTCAAACTTGTCAAAAATTCACATACTAACTACTGCAAAAAAGTGAAAATGTACCATGAGTGAATAGAATGTGGATTACAAATAGCACAAGTGATATTCCATTAGACATTGGCAAAATCAACAATAAGAATGGTGCCAAATCAATTCATACCTTTGATTTCTCAACATTGTATACAAAGATCAACTTGACAGACCTAAAGAACGTGCTAATTTCAATGTTGGATAAAGCGTTCAAAGGTGGCACATGTCAGTATATTAAAATATCTGGTGCTGAGGCTGAATTTGATAAAGGTAAGAACAAAGGAACATCTTACATGAAGCAAGAGTGTGCTCAAATGATAGAATACATTATCAACAGTGCATACTTTTGCTTTGGAACCAGAGTCTATCAACAAATAGTAGGCATACCAATGGGAACAGATCACACCCCATATATTACCAACCTTTATTTACATTATTATGAATCAAAATGGATGGAAGAATTGGCAAAAACAAACTTTCACAGCTGCAAGAAGATCATATTCTCACACAAGAAGATTTATGGATGACCTGTGTGCTTTAAACAATTGAGATGAAATAAAGGGAAATTGGAAAAACATATATCCCAAAGAATTAATATTAAATCTGGAAAATGAAAGTGATACAAAAGCTACTTTCCTTGATCTGGATATAGAAATAAAGAACAACCAATGTGTAACAAAAAATTTGACAAGAGAGACCAGTTCAAATTTGATATTATCTCCTACCCTGATCTGACAGGAAACATTCCAGAGAAACAAGCATATGGAGTTAATTTCTATCGGACAAGTGATATGTATTGCTAGAAACTCGACACTTTTTAGCGATTTTGTCAATAGAGTCAGAACTTTGTTGCAAAAGCTACAAAACAAAGGTTATAAAAAAACAACTATACAAAACTGAAATGTTTCCAGAGATATGACCAAATACCGAATATTCACAACACTAACTCAAGTCATCTTGTGAATGCTGTACACCTCACAATTCTTGAGATAGGCCCAATTTTTACATAAAGCTTTTTATGTTCAGAAGCCACTTGAGGACTCACAACTTTGAAATGAACAGGTGCAATATAGCCACAATGCCAGCAGGGCATTAGGCGCGTGGGCCTCTTGTTTTAATTTTTTTGTTAGTTTTAATCTTAATGAAAAAAAGAAGAATTTCAGACAAGCCTTGTCAGAATATCATGTTTGGGTCAACATTCAGTTTTTCTCGGTTCAAGTGCCTAGCCCACCCCAAGGAAAGCTGTTGACTTGGCCTTAATTCAAAGGGGACAGCATTAATAAATGATTGTACAGAAAAGTAGTTGATTAAATAGTCTTAGATGTACTTGAAGAGAGTAGTGGTTAAACCGCTCGCTCTCAGAGTGGCCTTGACCAGGTGTCCTCAAAGAACCAGGTCCAGCTATTTTCAGTTGCACTGCACTGACTTGTTGAAAGAGGTAAAAATGATCTTATTGACAGAGTATCCTGTAGAAAGTGACAAAACAGATGGTATACATAGTAGTAGTAAATAGTTTTTATGGGATAGTCTGTCAGACATTAAGAGCAGGACTTCAGAGGCAAGGATATCTGTATTTTACACATGTGGATGGAAACACTTGATGGGGTGGGGGTGAGGTAGGAGGGGAGTGATTTATGGATCAATAAAAGTTGACCTAAAGCCTTCACTTGTGGGCCATTGAAAACTTGTGCATTGTCAAACAGGAAAGGTAATCTTGACCCTGTCCTTGATTTGCTTGATACCAATGTCACAAGAAGAATAGAAAATGTGTATTTTTGTACCATTAAAACAATTAATTTTCTAATCTTCGTGTGACACTGATAATAAGCATCCATTTAATCATCTGAAAAATTGACAGTTTGGACACATTGTGCTTGGAGAGCACAGGTAATTTAGAAAAGCTGTTGAATGATGGTATTAGTAGCTCAGCTGACCTGTCATTCAGCTGAGCTTATACTCCTTCATCCTTTGTCCATCATCCATCCATCCACAATTCACATTTTCAACTTCCTCTCCAAAACCGTCAGCCAGATTTACTTAAAATTTTGTGGCAATGTACCTTGGGTGGGTCTCTACCATTTTTTTTTAAATGGTCACACTCCAGTGATTTTTGGATTCTTTATGCATATTTTTGTTCCTTTTTTGGGCAAATCTTAAAAATCTTTGTCTCCAAAACCGCTCATCCAATTACTTTGATATCACACAGGAACACTCCTAGGGACTCTTCGTTCTTGATTTATTCACCAGGTGGTGCTGCTCTTTTTCTGTTTTTGTTTTCATTTCTTTTTTAAATGAATTTTTGTGTGTTTTTGCTATTTTTGACTTCTCCAGAACCGTTACTCAGATTAAGTTGAAACTTGGTGGATATGTTCCTTGTGAAAGGGTTAAACAAACTTGTTCACTAGGTGGTACTGCTGTGGAATTTTGATTTTTAACAATTTTTTCAATTGGGTACTTATCGGTAAATGCACTTTTCATATTGATTACTATGTAAGTCGATAGGCATTCTATTAAATGCTAATTCACAATTTGGACTCCTCCGCAGAAACTTAGTTAGATTATCTTCAAACTTGGTGGGTGAGTTTCTACCAAGTCTGTTCGAATGGTCACACTCCAGAGATTTTTGGACTTTCATGATTTTTTTTCTGGAAAATCTTTAAGTTGTAATAGGAAAGTATAACATAGGAATTTCTTTTATTGGCTGTAACTTGTATAATTTTGCCCAGATTTGTGTCAAACTTGGTAGGCATGTACCTTTGTGCAAGTGGTCATGCTCCAGTGACTTTTGGACCTAGACATTATACCCAAGGTCACAGAACAACTGACATGAAATTTTCTGTTCACTTTGATAACTCGAGATCTGTTTTAGGTTAGGACCTTGATGTTACACATGTTAATGTTTCTCTATGAAGATCATGCTTAGACAGTGCATGAGTGATCTTAACCTCATTTCTGGTGTCACAATGTAGCATACATCAGTTTTATTCTTCACGATAACTTGAACTGGGACTTTAGTGTTGCACATGTCAGTGTTCTTCCATAAAGGTCAGACCATGGAGGAATAAACTAGATGGAGAAACAACGCCCAATATACACAGCTGTGTATATGGAGAGTGCCTTTGTTCTCTAATTAAACTTCAAAGGTGCGAGGTGTCACTAATCTGTGATTAGCGGTCCTGTGAAGTAATGTGCTTCACCGCCCGTGACCTCCCAGTGCCTGAACCAGCTGAGAGCGTTTTCTCCACCAGATGGCGCAACAATGGGAACTCTCTCTTTTATGAGGAGAAATTGTGTGAGGAGAGATGAATAATGGCAAAAGCAAGAAAGCCAACATGGCGGGCATTCTGCCGCTCTTTGAATTTTTGCTCTACGACAAATAGAACTGATTTTACGCTCACATTTCAACACACAATCACGGGTTAAAGTAAGTCATTTATGCTGACTTAAGAATCAAATAAAGACATTTTCTGCACATTTGCGCAACTTACGACCACGATGTTCTCTCAGCAAACGAGTGTTATAACCAATATGTGGCAAGAATAAGATGGTACGTTGAAGTCAGAAAGGAGAAATTTTAATGCAAAAATTGTCATATTGTGCCAAGTAATGTCCTGATCACCACACGAAGTGACAATTCGGAAGTTGCGAAAGTAAACGACGACGTATCGTCACTGCCAATGCAGGTAGAAGCGCACCTCGGCAGCAGCCGTTTTGTTTATCTAGCACCTTGGAGGAAGAAACCAGTTAATGCGTCGCTGTGTATTCAGTGATAAGAGGGTGTGAACTCCACGACAAGCCTTGTGTATTCAATGTGGGATTCTGTATATTAGACGGCGGTGGTGTTGCACATATGCCCTCAGATCTTCTCTGCTTGTTCCTCCATCTAGTTTATTCCTCCATGGTCAGACTTACTCAGTACATAGGTGACCTTGACCCTATCCCACGTTCACAGAGCCATAAAAGTGATGAATCTCGAGGTCAGCTGAGCATGGGCTAATCACACAGCTCTCTTGTTACTCTTAATATCTAATGACCAAGAAGAAACAGAAGACATTTGCATCACACCTTGTAAGCAATTTTTAATGGGAAAAAAGTATACCCTGATACCTTGCTGTGACATACCCTGGGGTTAAAGGATTGTTGGGCTTGAACATTCATTTGGTTGTAATGTTGAAAATATACAGGAAAGTCAATCCTGAGGACAGAATGAGAACCTCCTTGCAGCCTCATTGTGGTTTTACTGCTGTATTTTAGAACACCTTGAAGCCAGCATGAGAAACTTGTGTATACATTTGGAAAAATGTCGGTGGATGTTGGTCATTACTTTCCGTTAATATTGGTTCCCACACATGTTGAACTGTGCAATGCTAGGCCAAGGTAGCTTGACCTGGCTTGGTGACAAAGACGCACTGTAATCAGGAAATCAGATAGTCATATCACACTGAGATAGCCAGAGCTGGAAACTGAATTTCAAAAAGGCCTGTATAAAGTCTCTAATGTAAATTTATGGAAGTTGAATTTCTGTTCCTTGTTTCACAAGTATCCGTCAATTCAGAGCTTTAAATATTGCAAGTAAACTAGACTAAATTCAACCATAAATTTTACATTTCCGAGCTCCCTACCCATCAACATTTCCACTTGTGTGAAAATTGTTTCCACAAGGTAACGTGCCGTGAAGTATTAATGAAATGGCTATCAGAATTGATACCAAGCCTATTAAATCGAATTATAGACCAGAGGTCATCTTGGTACATACCGGACCCCAATAGGGGCAGGGTTAATGTACTTTTCTTAGTGCTGTTTTATGAGGAACGTATTTATGACGAATAAATCAAACCCGTCATCATACGTTTCAATACGCGTCACAGGTCTTTGACGTGTATTTAAGCAAGTTTACGTTGGTAACGTAAACCGTGTTTCCCCTCACTATATAAACCAGCCCCAACGGCCGTTACTCTCATTCCCTGATGAGCTACGGTGTAGCGAAACCGGTCGGAATATATTTTAAGAACGGGTTTGCTCCTGGCCTCGCCCAGACAAAACCTTATTCTAAATTCAACCATACCCTCCTGCCTGCCAGAAGGTATGGTGCTTGTAGAGTGCATGTATAATATAACACTGGATTTTGGACTATTGGTACTAAAAATAGTTTGTTGTTTGTGGATCATGTGCCTGTCCAGACTTTTGTGGGTTTCAGTGAGAGGATGAAAAAAAAATCTTGTTTACCTGCAGTTCAAGATTGAAATAGTGCAGGCATATTTATATATATTTTCTGCAGGGTTTCAACTCATTTATGTTGCTTGGGATTTGGTATTATAGTGCTCTTGTAGAGTTTTCTGCAGTGTGTATCAAAAATAACCATTTTGGATTAACTGTGGATGGCTGTCAAACCTAATCATCTTGAAATGATCTGTTAAAAACATTGAACAGTGAAACTTCAGTTGTCAGAGGATCATGCTATAGCCAGTCCTTTTAGCAGTTGGAGCATAACTGATCGATCTCTTGGGTAAATGTCCTTAAGACATACTGGTAAAGGTATTATGAGGAATCTAAACATTGAACTCTTTTTGAAAATAAGACGGGGCAAGTAGCCAAGAAGAGGCCCAGCAGTCTGTCTGTCTGTCTGTCTGTCTGTCTGTCTGAAGACTTTCATTGATGAATCTGTAATATTGGCAGGTTTCAGATTTTGGTAGTCCTCAAAAACAAACATGACCTTTTAATATCAAATGTTGTCTGGCATGTAGAACTAGCTGTGTTGAAAGGCACAAGTGCAGGAACCAAGCCAAATGAGCTTGTAGATGTGGTGCCAACCCAAAAGTACCTTTTCCTTGCATGGAATGAGGTAACCGTGAGTAACAAATTTAGTCAGGATGTAGTGACCACAAATGATAGCTAGAAAACCTGAAAATGTACTTGTCATTTTAGTGGGCTGAGAGCCAGGGTGGCATTGAATTAGGTGGAGGCTGTGGGTCCATTTGTTGCATTCATGGAGAATTACTTGGTTATTTCTCTGGCAGACAGAGTTTTGCCTGTCTGGAAAATTAGAGCTACATGTATGTAGGATGACAGTGACCAGTATGGTAACTGATACTGTTCCTGTTCACCTTGAAGTGTCAGTAATCAGCATCAGACCCAGCTTACAGCTTCCACCTGAAAATAGCCCAGACAGCCCAGATGTTTGATGGTGAGAGAAAAGTAGTTCAGCAGTTTCCTACAAGATGGCACTGTTATCAGGCTTAGTTACTGAAGTTCTTGTTTGTCTACTTTTTTTTTTGGGGGGGGGGGGGGAGGAGGAGGAGGGGGTTGTGTGTGTTTTTTGTTTGTTTTTGTTTTGTTTTGTTTTTGTTTTTTGTTTTTTTTGGGGGGGGGTGGTTAAGGATTTGCATGTATGGTACATCAATTTAATTGATTCTACAGTGTTTGAGGAGATATGTTTGCCATACATGAAGTGTGTATATAGTTATATATTACAACACAGTGTGGCACCTGTTGTATGTAGTCTCTGAATCAAAACAGGAAAGCCACAGTTTACATTTTTTAATCAGGTGAAAATTTATGCAACCATTAGGCAATATTGGATACACCCAAAAACAGGATTCTAAATCAAAGATACTTGAAGCATTTAGTATTTATGCGTAGTGATTTTATAATAAAATACCACCATTGTCTTTTTTACCTTAAACATCCGCGCATTTTAAGAGGCAAAATTATAAGCAAAAACAACAGCAACCTTTTGTAGATTAAAGCTGTTTATGACACCAATATAAACATTAACTGGCCTTGACCTTTAGCAAATTGACCTCAGTCATTAACTAGGTTTGTGACACAGGTCAAGGTCAAACTAATAATACTTCAAATCACCTTGGATCAAAGCTTGTGGCTTTTTTTGTTTAAATTGAAAATGAACTTTCCCAACCTCCTGCCACCCTTATGAAAAGTTCCAGATTTTGAGCAAAATCAAATATAACTGCTTCAAGATTGAATTTGACCCAGTATATTTGCATTAATTTCATCCAAATTGGGCAGGAATAATTGACTTGTCATCTATCTTTTAGCTTTCTTTGGCATGAGCTGGGCACTAAGTGCCCAACCCATGCCAAGGAAAGCTGTTGACTCAGTCTTTATGAAGGGGGAAAGGGTTAATAAGAGAAATGCTGCAAGCAAATTTGCATGCAGGCACTTTGAGAAGGAGAGAGTTAAATTGGAGGCTTTTCTGTTTGTCCAGGGATCTGCTGATCAAACACAGTGCCATTGGAAGTGGACAGTTTACATGTTGCTGTGGTTGCCATGCAAGGAAGGGATGTCCAGGATAAGTGTTGCTAGGCAACCCGATTGCATGGTTAAGGGTGTATGCTTAATCAGATCTTAATGTTACATTAATGGCACCTGGACAAAATATGTACAAGTGGCTGGAGATGATAAAGTACTGAGCTATCTAATGATTAAGGTTGGTGAGGTCAGAAGAAGAAAAATGACCATTTCTGGGGTCAGCTCACCTTGTCTTATACAGCTGCTCATTAAGACTTGAAGTATGAGGTTGAAGAAACAAAGTGAGAGGCCAATACTTGGAATTGTGACATTTTTATATACAGAAGATATACAAAAACCCAGAAAGATGTAAAAGGCAGGAGCCTAGCAAGTATGTGTAATACGCCATTTGAGTCTCCTGCTCATGATATGACTGAGCTGTACTTGTCTTGATTAACTTTTTCATAGCAATATTTGGCCACCAATGGGAGCAGTCATGGGCCTGAATTCAAATAGATTTTGTAGGTGTGGTCAGTATATACTGGTGGTCAGTATACTGGCATGATTGGAAACTCTTTGCTTAATTTAAATCCCAATTTTTCATTAAAAAAATAGAAAAAAAAAGCATGATAAACCAGACATTTGCTTCACAAATTGCTCTGTATATTATAGGGACTTGAGTGTAATGGATATTGTTCCATTCATTGCCAACTTTGTACATGTAAAAATCGAACTTACTTGTCAGGAGACAGTAAATAATATTTATGCACCAAAAAGTAAATGAGCAAATATAACAGATGCAATTCCACTGACATAGTGGTCCTGGAATATAGCAGACTTCATTATGTTAGCTTTTTACTGCCAGAGTATGTGCACAGAAAAAAAAGGGTAAAACATGAGTGACGTAAATGGGAAAAATTGACAGAAAAACAGTTAATAGTGAAGAGCAGAATCAGCAGAGAGTGACCTCTGCTCCATCATGTCTTTGAGCCCTGTACTATCATCCTACCAGTGCCAGTTGTAGTCTCCTGTCAGATAATCACTGTGCTTAACATAGATACCAACAACTATCAGCTGCAGTCAGCAGATTTTTCTTTCTCCTGCAGATGGGAGAAGAACTAGTTCTGTTCTTTGCCAAATAAAATAGGTTTTATGGATTGAAGCTTGACTGTTTCGTAGAAGCAGCCCTCTAGCTTGGAATTTCTTCCTGAAATTTGGATGACTATAGAGAGGTCTGTGGCAATGATTCAGGATTCTCGTTTGAGGATTTGAACTGGAAGACCAGCTGGAAATTGAGAATTCTGTTGCAGAGCCACTGGAGAGAACAGTTTTGATGTCATCAATGTGTTTTACAAAGGCATTTTGCTATCTGTTTGGGATTTTTCGACACTGTCGTTTGTGCCGCCAAGGAAGTTGGTCATATGAGCTCTCAAAAGTGACTGGCAGGAATAAGGTAACAAATGTCAAATATTACAGTGAGTGATAGAACTGCATTGGGTGAATGTTTAGCTTAATAATTGATTTGGTCACACAGTAGCCTCAAAACCTTGAGTATTATTTAGGGTGTGTGTATGAATTTAAATGCAGTTTCTGTCATTGATGTTTGTCTCATTATAAAGCAACTATTTCATAATTGAAACATAGAGGATTTAAATTTTTGTTTTAAGTATAGCATTTGCTTAATGTGAGGGGGAAGCATATTTATGGTTCATGAAATTGCAGCTGTGGGGGTGAAAGGGGGGGGGAGTGTGGAGTCAATTACAAAAGGAAACCTGCAGTGAAAGATTGTAACACAAGTTTGAAGGTGACAAACAGCTTCTGGTAGCCAGGCCCCAGTGAACACAGTGCCTGTAGCCAGGTCCCAGTGAATACAGTGCCTGTAGCCAGGTCCCTGTGAACACGGTGCCTGTAGCCAGGCCCCAGTGAACACAGTGCCTGTAACCAGGTCCCAGTAAACACAGTGCCTGTAGCCAGGCCCAAGTGAACACAGTGCCTGTAGCCAGGTCCCAGTAAACACAGTGCCTGTAGCCAGGTCCCAATGAACACAGTGCCTCTAGCCAGGTCCCAGTGAACACAGTGCCTCTAGCCAGGCCCCAGTGAACACAGTGCCTGTAGCCAGGTCCCAGTGAACACAGTGCCTGTAGCCAGGCCCAAGTGAACACAGTGCCTGTAGCCAGGTCCCAGTAAACACAGTGCCTCTAGCCAGGTCCCAGTGAACACAGTGCCTGTAGCCAGGCCCCAGTGAACACAGTGCCTCTAGCCAGGCCCCAGTGAAGACAGTGCCTCTAGTCAGGCCCCAGTGAACACAGTGCCTGTAGCCAGGTCCCAGTGAACACAGTGCCTCTAGTCAGGTCCCAGTGAACACAGTGCCTGTAGCCAGGCCCCAGTGAACACAGTGCCTCTAGTCAGGCCCCAGTGAACACAGTGCCTCTAGTCAAGCCCCAGTGAACACAGTGCCTGTAGCCAGGTCCCAGGAAACACAGTGCCTGTAGCCAGGTCCCTCTCTTAACTGCAGTAGCTCTGCATGTTTATCACCTCAGTGTGTAGTGTATGCCTGTTACACCAGACATATTTACAAACATTAGCCCTGCTACCAGTCGGAAGCATGTTGGTGCTTTCTTTATGAGTTGTCAGTCAACATAATATTCATAGGATATTTTCTTTGCTCAAATCTGTTTTCTAGTTCTTTTGTATCCATGCAGCATTTGGTTCCAAAGTGCAAAAAGAATATATGCCAGTTTCACACTTCTTTGCAAAGAGGTCTGAGTGGTCATGATTCCATATATGTAATTCTGCAATTACGTTTCCCCAATTTCTTCTCAAAATCTGTTGTCTGGGTCTTCATCAGATTTGGTGGCGATGCACGTGTGGCTTGGATGCATCTGTGCCAAGTGTGCACAAGAGGTCATAGTCCAGTTTATTCAATTTCTTATTTAGCTACAGGTTGCAGAGGTTAGTCTGTTACTCATATGTCTGTCTGCCAGTCCTTCCATCTGTCTGCAAACTTTTTGCTGGCCAATGTGATACAGTCCATAGTTCTCAAGCTATTAATATGTAGGTCTGGGCCCATATAATTTTTAGGACTTCCCACATATATACAGATCAAGGTTGAGCTCCCTGTTGCTGGTGTTAGATATAGTATTATGTAATATATGGGTCAGAACAAGAAAATCGTGTAAATACTCTAATAGATAGGGTGGATCTTCATGAAAAAAATGGGATTGAGGAGAAAGGCAAGATACTAGTGGCACCACCTACAACTTGATGGAAATATTGAGCCAACTGTGTTAAAAGACACAAAATTCCATATTTTCAAAATAAAATAGTGCAATGGGGGCCAATGTTATTTTGCCACAAAGTGCAGTACATCCAACAGGCAGTTTAATACAATGAACATACTAGTAATACAGGGGGTCGCTATGATTGAGGGTGTGTGTGTAAACTGTTTAAAATTCCTTTAACTCTATGTGGACGGAGTCAACAGTTTCTCATGAGACACTATGGGTGCAAAGTAGCTAGAGAGTTGTAGTGAAATCTCTTGACTAATTGTCTGTAGTATTCGTCATGGGGGAAAAAAAGAAGTGGGTAACATTTGTGACACAGGACCCCATGTTGTAACTTTTAAGGGGGGGGGGGTAATACACATCAGCATTAAGTTTGTCCAGAGTTAAAAAATTTATTAATTCTGTGTGTCTCAAGTTGGTAATGGTAATTAATATTTTTTTTGGGGGGGTCCTTGTTTTGCCTTTAATTATTATATATATATATATATATATATATATATATATATATAATGTTTGGGTCAATTTTAGTGCTATAAAGCATGTGTATCAATATCATATAGGCCAGACCACAATGAGCCCTATAGTCAAGTCATTAGAAAGTGCTATAATAGGCCTACTGTTCTGCAGTGCACCTATAACCTGAAAGAGTATCTGTGCAGGGAAGTACTGATTCTATTATGGGCTAAGCTACTTCTCAGGTAACGATAGCCTCATCTGCTGTCAGTGAGACTACGGAATCTCTGCTGGAACATGTGGCATCTGGTGTGCACAATTTTTTGAAGTAGGCAAACATGAGATAAACAGATTATAGCATGGTTTGTTGTCGATACGAAGAATATCAACTCGCACTAGATACCATATAGCAGAACTTGTTTGGTTTGCTCACTCATACTGCATATATGGCACCCATTGCTCGTTGATATTCTTCGCATCGACAACAAACCATGCTATAATCTATACACACAAACATATATATGTATGTATGTGTGTGTATATATATATGATTTATCCTTTTGTGACCCGTTTCTCAGGTATGTAGCCTGTAACCCATAAAAACAAATACACATAAATTGATTACATCTGCCATCATTTATATTGCAGGGCAAAAATGACTAACAGAAGTTGGCACTTTGGATATATGTTACATTTTATAAATTACCACTTCATGTAATCAGTTTATAAAGTGGTACTCTGTAGAGGCTAATAACTTCTGGATGGTGAGAGAAGAAGAATGTATTTGATAACAGAAATGATTGATAGCATTGTCAAAACAGTTAAGCTGAGACTTGCTCTTCCTTGCACTAGCTCCCCCTAGGTGCCTGAAATTTAAAACACTATATTGGTGTTCAAATAGCACAGTGTTTCCTATGATGGAGTAGGTTTATGTCATCAGGGTACCACTTTAACTGCTGCAACCAAAGTGACATAACTCTGCGTCATGGTTGTTAACGATCATCAGAAGTGGTCGGCTGATGAAATAAAGAGAAGTGCACTTACAGTCATCAGTGAGTGTCAGTCCATTAGATTGAGCATAATGCAGTGGAATTGATTTAGGCTGCTTAATGTGGTAATGAAAATTACATTACTGCATGAGAATCAGCTTAAGTTGAAAAAAGTACTTTTTTGATTGTTTAAGCTTAATTCCTTGCGGCAAAATCTAATTTGAGTCGGAGTGTACTCAGGAAAAAATCACTTTTTTTGCCTGATGTGTATAAATATATATATATAGTAGTTACCCGCTGAAAACCCTTTAATATATATGGGCTAGTGCAGCATAGGTCAAAATTCTACAGAGGAACGTTAGCAATATGTACAATAGTAGTTCCATATTTATATACATGTAGGTTAGACATGGACAGTTTAGCTTATGGAGTGTATAGAGTTTGGGCTGTAGCATAGGATAACAAGGACTGGGAAGTGGTTTTCAACATTTTCTTACAGTTACAATGGTGAAACAGACAAGTTTACCATCAGTTTTACAAATTTAATCCAGATGAATACTTATTTATTGAAGCTGCATACAAGTCTACAGTTGGTCATTTTGTAAAATCACAGAGTAAGGTTAGAAAAGTGTTTCAGAGTGTTTTCATTATTTTTTCCCCCCATTTTTGTCACATTTAAAAACAACTATTGCTCAGCACTTTGGTCAGGTGTTTCAAATGTTCTGTTCAGTAGACAGCCAGTGTCAGGCAGGTTTTCTGTCTGAGCTCTTGTGACCAATCATTGTAAAATACCTCCCAACATCAGCAACCCTGGAAGACTGTGACCCCAGATTAAGTGAATATTGATGAATGGGTAACAGACACGTGCCTACTATGGAGAAGTTGAGTATTGATGAATCGGCAGCAGACACGTGCTTACAATGGAGAGCTGGTGAAGTTGCTTGACATCAAGCCCAGTAGCAGAGGAGATTCAACAAGGTTCAGCAGTGTCTTGTACTTTGAACATCCCAACAGCCGGAGAGACTGCTGGGTGGAGACCAGACATGATCTCGTCCACGAGCAAGGTTGTGTAAATCAGGAATAGACCTTGTTGGTGGCATCAGTTGCCCAGGTGCAGTGGAACTCACTTCACAAGGTCAGAAATATGCTGGCTTGTCCCAGCCCTTGTAAATGTGGTGCTGCTGTCCCAAGCCAGCCCAGGAGAATACAGATAGCCCGGAAAACACGACAGAGCATGTGGAACGTGGTGAGAAGGTGAGGACATTTAGCTGAAACCAAATCTGGCCAAATCCCCGCCATCATCGTTCAGAGACCAATGGCCATGTACAGGGTAATGCTCTTAAACAAAATGATACCTTCAGGCGTTTTTGAAAGTTAACCCTCCTCATCTTTATATAGCACACCAGCAGTGGTCTCTGCATACCTGTATCACTTGAAAGAATCTAGGTTAATTATTCACAGTAATTAGGACAGTCTGCAGAATAGAATATTTAAGATTGTATGTTAAATTTGCAACTTATGTGTGCTTTATATATGAAAGAGTTTATTTACATTGTGTGCTAGATGCAAGCCATGTGACTTATGCTGCAGAAAAATCAATATATGCTGCTAATGTTAACATGTTTGTAATGCTGAATTTAAATATTGGCCTGGGAATTGGTTGAACAGATCAGTGATGAATCAGATTATAATAATGCACATGTGGTTGTAAAATTTTAATTTTCATATCTTTCCTATAGATAATGGTGCATTAATTGTTTATTATCTGCCTCATATGAGAAAATTGGAAAAAGAAAAATAAGATAAATGCAATTTCAAAATCTTTTCTGCTCCCGAAGTACTGAGTGTTTTTGATTATGAAGCTATCCAGACAAAGACTGTCTTTTCATTATCAGTGCAGTTGTTGAGGATATTTAGGAAAATATGTTTTACTGTACATTATGGTACTTATTGATGTCAAATGAATCTGGGTCAATTTTTTCCCAGGTCTTGACAACCATTTGGCCGTGGGAGGAGACAGTTGACTGTAAATAGCCTGTGTCTGCCCATTGACAAGCCAGGGCAGCCTCTAGCAGGCTGAGCTGATTGTCTTTGTCAGGAAGAGATGCTCCATAGTCAATGATGCTGGCCAGCATTTGGGGGTAGGAGAGATGTATCGACCAGGGATTTGCACAAGCTTGGGGGGGGGGGGGGGGAGAGGGAGGGCAGTTGTGTTGTATGGCTTTAGGAACAAGTAATTTTTGGTAGGTGGGGGTGTTCCTAGTAATTATGAGTAAATAGCATTGAGCAAATGGGTTGAAATGGGTCAGTTGTTGGAACTAGAGCATATGGTCTAGTCAGACTTAACCCTTTCTCTTCCGGATGATGGCTGCAGGGGGTTCATGTCTTTCCATGTAGGATGCAGTGCCCTTTAGAAACATGTCAGGATAAAGAGTTAAAGTTAACCTTGCTAGTCCAGCAGATGTCAGCATCTGTATTTCTCAATTGAAATAATTTTCATTTATTACCAAAAAAAAATAAATAAATTAAATTAAAAAAAAAAAAAAAGATAATTAAACTGTTAAATCAATTAAAAATGTATATTTTTGTGATGTTAGACCAAATAAAGTTAGCTCAGACTCTAAAAACTGTGAAGCACCCATCGCACATTTTGCCACTTTGACAGGAAGCAGTTAATGTTTGATTGATTAGGTTTCTGAATGAAAAGGAGACCCTCCCAGCAAATTACATGTGGAGTGGATTGGGGGGGGGGGGGGAGAGGAGGGATCCCCCTGCTTGTGAAATACAGTAGGTTTAGAAATAGGTCAAGTTTCTTTACAATGTCTAGGATGGTGTTAAATTTCACATTGCTTAGTTGATTTGCCAGGAAAATCATATTGGTATCATTTCCGTTACGAAACTGAAATGCTGGGTTTTTGCTTTTGTGCCTCTTTTTCCCAACATGCCAAAGTGGCAAGAAATAATATATGGCAATAGCAGGCAGATTTTCTGGTTCAAAATCACTTTACCAGTCCAAATTTTTTGTCTGTTATGTTGAACTGCTCCAGCTTTGATGTTCTAGCCTGGCCATTATTTGGCTGTTACACTAATATTCTTATCAGTGGCCACTTCAACTTCAGCAGGAAAAAATAACTTTATTTTGGATGTAGCATATGATGAAAATTTTACTACCTGTTGGGCCATGATGTTTTTAGCACACTTGACTTGTCAGTGAGCTGATCTAATCTCATGGTTATCAATCCATCATCACTTGATCATCCATCAACAGTCAGACTGTCACAAATTTCACATGTTGGACTTCCTGAAAGAAAACAACTTCTTAGATTGTCTTCAAACTTTGTTTGCATCTTTCCTGGATCTCTACCAGGTTTGTTCAACAGGTCACAGTCCAGTGAATTTTTGACTTCTGAAACTGAAAGTTTTTGTTAACTTTGGAGCAAAATCTTTAAAAAAAAAAATCTCTGAAAGTGCTTAGCCAATTGCTTAAAAAATACAGGGGGACATTTAAAAGTACCCAGAGCTTATTGGGTCAACAGGTAGCACTGCAGTTTTTAGCTCTGCTGACCAAAGGTCGCAGAGCCCATGCAATCACTCATGTATGTCTGTCTGTCTGTCCATCCATCCATCTGTAAACTTTTGCTTGCCATATTCACTTCAGACTTTGCAAGGATATACCCTGGGTGGTCTGTATCAAGTTTGTTTTAATAGTCAGGCTCCAGTGATTTTAATTTCTTTATGATTTTTCTTGGTTTTTTTTGGGTAAAATCTTAAAAAATCTTCTCCAAAACTGCTAATCCAATTGCTTTGAAGTTGTGTAGCGACAATTATGGGGGTCATGCTGCAATGATTTTTGTAATTTTTATGAATTTTTGCGTTCTCTTTTTTTGGCCAAGCCTGAAAAAATCGACTCTGAAACTGCTCACCCAATTGCTTTGAAAAATAATCTCAGTGATGCATTCCATATTCTTTAACCCATTCCGGGTCAGAGTGCAACTGGGTAAATAACTTTCTTTGACGTGCACCCAACCAACACTAAGGAAAGCTATTGGTCCAGGGCTTGCCATCAATAATGGTCTTACATAAAAATCTCAGCAAAAATTTTTTCTATTGAGGGGAAATTTAGATAAAAACATTAAGGCAGATGACAATAACCCATGTGCGAGTATACAAGAACAATGGCTTAATTGGCCTGTTAATAGCTGAATACACAAGTCACGTCCCAACGGTCTTACCTGATGTCCTGCAAGGGTGTGGGTATTTTAAAAAGAAATACACCAGGAATATGTACATTTTCCCTAAAAACTGCCCACAGAAACCAGGGATACACTTTGTATGAAAAATGCTGAAAACAAAGTTTTTCAGTCACACTTAGTGCTTTACATACTTAAATTATGAAATGCCCAGTCAATGGTGGAATACATGCTTTATTAAATTTTATCAAAGTTTGCAGGACTTTGTATTGTTGTTTATGTTCACTCATGCATTTCACGCACATACACTATTTACATGCAGATGCTTTTAAGCAATTTGAAGGGATTAATATAATGAACAGACTATCATTGAATCAGATTGTGAGGTGTTTTGATTGACTGGGCCCAGCTCTATTCAACTCCTATGCCAATTATAAATTATCACTTACTGGTATAACAGTAAACACCATTCTTTCTTGTGTGGTTAATTTGAGACTTTGGTCTCTGCCAAGAACTAGGTTTCTGGCAAGAATTGCTATCATCTTATATCTTATTATGAGCCATGATGAATGCCATGGGCATTTACAACATCACAAGCAAACCAGGTTTCATTTTTGGACTGATATCTTGAATATTTAAAGTATAATGTACCATATAAAGATGCTTATATGTAAAAAATATTTCTAAGGTAAAATATTGAAGTTTGTCATTGACGTGACTAGATTTGGGAAGGGTGATTTCTTGTGCTCTCAAAATTAGTCAATTCAAGCATTTAAAAACATATACATATGTAGGAAGTCACTTGTAAGTAGAATATGGGTATTTATGCTTGGTTTAGAGAATAGAAGGAGAAGCAGAAGTCTGGTATAACAAACTATGCGAGTGAATTGAGATGATAAAGGCATTTTATCTAAAGGGACGATTCATTGTTATCATGCTTTGCTGTTCTTCTCTTAATTTTATGATTATAATACTTTATTAAGCCCCCAGAAAATGGGGAAATAAAATACAAATAGAAGATACACTAGAAAACAAGATTTGCTTTAGAGCAAATCTGTCTGTGTGCCTTCAAAAGTTGTAACTATGGCCAAATGAAAATTTCAAAGGTGCAAATGACCTTGAACTTTGACCTCTAGAGGTTACATGTAAATTTCTTAAAAATGTGCGGTGTTGCAGTACTTACAATTTGAGTCCAACATGACTGAAATTGGATGAAAATTGACCAAGTTATGGCAACATGAAAATTCCAAAGGTCCAGATGACCTTGACCTTTAGAGGTTACATGTAAATTACAAAAATGTACAGTTATAATAGCTACACTTTAAACCTAATACAAACCAGATTGGATGAAAATTGACCAAGTTATGGCTAGATGAAAACTTCAAAAGGCCAAATAACCTTGACCTTTGACTTTTAGAGGTTACATGTACAAAAATGTGCAGTGTTGCAATACCTACATGTTTTGAGTCCAAGATGCTCAAAATTGGATGAAAATTGACCAAGTTATGGCTAGATGAAACTTTCAAAGGTCTAAATAACATTGACCTTTCACCTGCAGAGGTTATGTTAATTGCAAAAATATGCAGGGTTGCAATGCCTACAAGTTGAGTCCAATATGATTAAATTTGAATTAAAATTGACCAAATTATGGCTAGATGAAACTTTTGAATGTTCAAATGACCTTGACTTTTGACCTTTAGAGATCACATGTAAATTATCAAAATATAGAGTGTTAGAATATCTACAATTTAAACCCAACCGGAACCAAATCAGTTGAAAATGGACCAAGCTATGGGTAGATGAAACATTCAAAGGTCCAAAAGACATTGACCTTTGACCTTTAGCGCAGATCCTCAATGAACTCTGGAGTGACAGACGTGGTCAGACATTTGTCGATTAGAAAAACACAGATATACATGTAGTGTTGTGTAGCCGTTCATTTACAATTTGATTAAATTATCACTATTACAGGTCTTAAATTCAGCATTACATCCATCATACTTCGATTAAATTATTGAACCAAGAGTAATACTTTCATGCAACTTTGGTGAACTCCGAACATACACATGCTCTAAGATTTGTTGATCAACTTGAGCCAAGTCAACCACTGGTGGATATGTATACACGTGGTGTTTTGTTAGCAGTTTATTTTATATTTGATTAAAGGATAATTATTATAGGTTTTTCAGCATTACTGCCAGCATACTATGATTAAATTAAAAGACACCAGAAGAGTGAGAATTCGTTTGCAGCCAAACCTTAAAGACGTTTGGTACACCGGTCAAAAGAATTTAGAAATCTCTGGTTTTTGGTGTGAACCAAGATATTGACATTTGAAACAAAATGCAAGCAAAAAATTGGCATGTCACAGTGCTACTTTTGTCGCTAGGTGGCGCTACATGTAAGGACTACAGATATTTGATAGCAAACATTATATATGTGGGTAAAAGCAAAAAAATAAATTAAGGATGCAAAAATATGCGTAAAATAACTCAATATGAGTGTATGCAATGTGTATCAAGCCTTTTAATAACAAATATGTAGACAAAACATGCTGGAATGTGACTTTAAATTCATCTCGTCTAGCAAAAATGTATAAGTACTCATATTAGTTTTTAAGTTTGAAATAGAAAAAATATTTGCAAATCCCTGAAAAATTATAGGGGGTTTCCAAATTATGCACTGATTTCATTGATTAACAAAAAAAGATATCATACGGTGCTATTTTTTCCGCAATTGTACAAAGAATTCATGCATGTTGACTTAATTTGTTCTAAGTTCATAGATACAAGGTATCCATTCATTGTCTAACTTCCATACCATATCAATGTACATGTATGTAGGTTAAATAAACGGCAGTACGTCGTTAATTTTATATTCCAGTCATAATATATACTTTCATAGTTTTACTGAGAAGAGGCAAACATTTTAAGATTCTCTCCATAGTGCAATACAGCAATGTGGAAAAAGAGGTAAAAATAAGAATATCAAAATTATAGTTGCCTTAATACATTGTCGAATGGTAACAGAGGCAGCACATTATCAAATATGCCTGTGCCACCTTTTGACGCTGGGGTATTACTGTGGTTCTGCCTTGTTTTAAAAAGCATTTAGTCCTTTGTTTTGGCATTTGTTAACAAACTGCCCATTCTTTTTCCTTTTCACTCTTCGTAAACAATCCATATTTCTCAAACGGAACTGTGCAAAATAGGAAAAGTGAACAGCAGCTAGTGCAGGTGTCGACAAATACCAGCTCTAATTGTATAGAGGCATTGGACCATAAATGGTTGCGCATATCGCGGTGTACCGAACGTCTTTAACCGACTGCATCATCAGGCTGGGATATGACGATGCTCAACACAACAGCTTCAAAGACTTCATTTTGCTGCTTGCATTTTGTTTTGACATGGAGTTAGAAAGGCATCATGGTTTTGACAACCGCTTATGCAGATTATCATTATTATCAACTCGGACGCTTCTGATCTATAGTAAAGATCAGTGGCAGAACTGCTCAACTTAGTGAGACGAAATCGTGTAGCCTTTCACGTGGTGATTCTGAGCAGATTTAACGTACTTAGTGGACTTGTGAAAGTGCACATTTGTCTTTGAACCATCACTGATAACACAGCGACCATGATTGGCATGAAGTTTCTTTTAAATAAAGTCATTGAACATAAATAAGAATAATGGCACAAAAAATATATTTTATTTCCAAAGTGAATGTACCATGCACATGTACACATATGTACAAGAAAGTCTGGTAACTGGGCCAACACAAACATGTACCACATGTGCCTTGGAAAGATCCCCTGGCCAAGCTCATGTCGATGTGCCTGGGGTGAATGACCACCTGTAATATGTGAATGTTGTTGGTTGTCACATACAGCAGGTACTACTGTATTACAAAAATATACAGGCTTTCAACACCTACAAGCTGAGTCCAACATGATTAAAATTGGATGAAAATTGACCTGTTATGGCTGGGTGAAATTTTCAAAGGTCCAAATGACCTTGATCTTTGACCTTTAGAGGTTACATGTAATTACAAAAGTATGCAGTGTTGTAATACCTAAAATTTGGGTCCAACATGGTCAAAATTGGATGAAAATTGACAGAGTAATGCCTGGATCTAACTTTCAAAGGTCCAAATGACCTTGACCTTTGACCTTCAGAGGTTACATGTAAATTACAAAAATGTGCAGTGTTACAAACCTGTAAATTGACGTTGGATTGGTCAGCTGTATGTATAATAGTTTTGGAGATATTCAAGATTTAAAAATTTCAAATGCCCCTAATTTGCATAATCGTCAACGTATTTTCTCCTTTTTCTTAAAAGGCACAAATTCATGTGTAGACCTATAATCGTGCCAAGTTTGGAGTTTCTGAGTGTAATAGTGTTCAATAAAAGTGATGAACAAAGTTTGACAATAAGGAAGAAAGAAGGAAAGAAAGAAAATAGAATGTCTTTGTTAGCACACAGACATAATGATCACAGAGTACATGAACAATCATGTAATGAAACAAAATGTTAAAGTGAATGAAAATAATAAGTTACAGACAGTGACAATCACAGAATGAAATAATACCAATTACAGTTGGTTGATAGATACATGTAAATCAAACTCCAAGGTTACAAACTTAAAAAGCAAATCAACATTTTGTTATGAACCATACAGTATACATGTACTGGGAAATAAGATCATAAAACACAAATAACTAAGGAAAACATGTTTACACATCAAATAAAGTGCATTAAATGTGAACTAAAATAAACTTTTGCAGGTTAAAGTAACATACTTTGGGCATAAGCTTGGCAGTGTGGTGCATGGTTTGTTATAACCCTTGTTCAGCGGAACGTACCAGAAAGAATCGACAAGTTTAGGGATACATGTATCAAATAAACATGTAAAGCACTACACCAGAATACACATTTTTTTTCAGGAAGTGTTCACACACATTAAATTTGGGGGATAAATTGTTTTTTGTTTTTTTTCTCTTTTCATTATTATTATTATTATTATTATTATTATTATTATTATTATCATTATTATTATTATTATTATTATTATTATTATTATTATTATTATTATTATTATTATTATTATTATTATTATTATTATTATTATTATTTTACAGTGTATGAAACACAGATTTATCCAGTCAGTAAATATCATAGATGTATTAATCAATATTTTCCCAACACCTGCATTTTTAGTGGATAGACCCCTCTAATAATCATTTCATGGACTTTGTTTTCATTTATTGTCCAAATTTTTATTGCAGTCTCTATTATATTATTTGATTAAAGACAGCAGCCCATGATTTAGCTCCAGGCACAGGCTGCTTGTTCAGTGTTGACTGCCATGTGCTATTTGTTTGCCCACTGCTGGCAGAATTAAGTCCCTGGAATCCACTCAGCATGGGGGGTGCTACTGATGATACAGGGAGACTGATGCATTATGCCAACAGGTTCCCAGCCTTTCAGGTAATCACAGCCTTGCTCAATGCATTAGGTGGCAAAGACTATGTTGAAGTCATATTTGTGGCAAGACTGGTGTAGCACTTCGAAGGTTTGCCCAGCCTTGCAGCAGGTTTTTACAGTGTGCAATATTCACACAACTTGTCCACCCCTTGTATTGTAATGGACTCTTCCATGAGTCAAGCAAGCAAGCACATGCCAACAGAGGCCCACATCAGCTGATTGCAGTCAAGCTCTATTTGACTGAAATACATGCTAAATATTTACCCTTTATACATAATTACTACGCTTATTCTATACATAAATGCAGCAACTGTGAAAAAGAAAGAACAAAAAAATGACCCTAGGTCCCAGCTATCAAGGCCTGTACCAAGTCCATTGGAATCATGATTAAACAGAGTATTAATAAAATACTGATCCACATATATTAACCCGCTATTAGCCAATCAGAGCATTTGTAAGTTGAGACCCATAAGCAACTGGAAAGTGGAACATCCAGCTCAAGTAGGTCGAAGGTCAGGGACTGTATCCCAGTCACCATAACTTGCTTGCTTGAATGGCGGACAGGGGCCCGATGGCAGGCCATCAAGGTAGGTCAAGCTCGACTGACATATTGATCCTGTTCGGTAGACTGGTGATAAGTGCTTAATAATATGCATTAGGGACCACTTACAGAGCTTTCTCTTGCATGCTTTCACAGCATCAGAGATTGTTTACAGAGAAGCAAAGTAAAAGCATGAATTCTTGTCTTTTGAAAGTTACTTGTCAAAAAGTTGAACAAGGGAAAATACATTATACATTTTGGGGGGGGGGGGTGAATGCTTGCCTTTGTGAATTTTTTGGCTGAGGTTTTAAGAAATGTTAGCTTTGTCTATTTTAAAAACAGGTAAATTTTCCAGTATGATATGTGATAATTACAGAGTAGCATGGAGAAAAAGTTACTAAAAAGAAGAGAAGAAAAATCAAGCTGATTAAAGCTGATAAATACTTGTAAATGTAATAGGGTCAACTTTTGACAAAAGACTGGTCACAAACATCAAGTCATTCTAGCCTTCCATAATGATTTGTTTTAGTGGGACCTTTGCATTTTAGGATTTCAGTTTTGGGTGTGATATTGTCCATGTTGTATGTAAGGGGGTGGTATGTGTGAGTGAGTGAAGGAGGGAGTGAGGGATGGATGGTACAAAAGTGTGAGAGAGAGAGAGAGAGAGTCTGAAACATTTGATACATGTATTTATTCTTCCGAAGGATGGTCAGAAAAAAAGAACATCCCACATAAATTGATACTGTAATACAGTCATATCTTTTAACTCATTCCAGGCCTATAGTGACTGTTCAAACTGTACTATTAAGTGGAACCAAATCAATTGGATTTTTTTGCTTGTCTTGATCCCCTGTGGAAAGTAACTACCATTGAGCAGAGTTTACTTGTGGCTGCAAGGCTCTGTGAAGTCATTGGTGTGGATCTTTGCTTCCAAGTCATGCTTCAGCTGCGGGATGGCCTTAGCCAGCCACATGGTGTGCAATGAGTTAATGACACTCCTTTGACTCGATGAATATTCACATTTTATCAGTTACTCTCTTGTTAACACAAAACTTGCGGAAAGAAATTTAGCTTTGGTGCTGATAGTACAGGTATTAACCCATATGATCCTGGGCCTTAAATGAAAAGTAAAGGAATTTTGACTGTGGATTACATACAGCATTTAAGAGTTAAACTCCAGGTTTCCATTTTAAATTACAGCATAAATAACAATTGATGATTAGATGATATGACAGCTAGACTTTATACACTTGTGACAAGGGACATATATATGACTGTGGATGAAAAACGATTGACCCACATGGCACATGTGTATCTAGGTAACATATATGCTTGCATATATACATTTTTGTTGAATGTATTTTATGTGAACTAGTGCATAGATTCAACGGAATGACTGCTTGTTTATATAATCTATAGAACAAAGAATTGAACAAAGAGACTTCTGAATGGGTGAATTCGAGTGTGAAGACATCCTGTGGCAGACATAACCATGTGAAGATACCCTATTGACTGCAGTATCTATGGATCATACTACAGAACATGATAATATTATCAGTTTGAAGCCAATAGTGAGGCAGAACCAGATGACAATATTGTTATCAACAGAATTTAGGTCATTGTAATGTATCAGGGAAAGGTCCATAATTTTAAAGTGGTCACAGGCCAATATATATTATCAAAGTATAATGTTGTATCAGATATGTTGAAATATATGCAATTGATGCTCCCTCGGTAAGCTGAACCATTCATGTGGTCCCTGTCTTGAGAGACCACTCCAAGGACAGGCCCAAAAGTGGCCTCTCAAGACAGATGGCCTATCATTAAACGTATAGTAAAAATTCGTTATAATGACACCATCTGTTCCCTAAGAAATGTATCAGATAACTGAATATGTCAGATTAATGAATCAAATAACAAAGAAAATAAACTTATTCACATGCAAACTTGTGTCATTGTATTGAATATGTTGGGTATCTGAGTGGTGTTATTTTGAGGTTTCACTGTACAATAACATGGAAAAGAGCAGCAGGGACTGGTCCAAAGTGGTCTTTCAGGCCCGGTGGTCTTTCATTGAAATGGCCTCTCAAGACAGGGACCATTGAATTTAATAAGGTTATACAGAGTCTAAATAAAGACCCTTTGATCTGAGATTTCCTGCACATGATAGATAATAAGTGAAAAATGTCCAGGATAGGTATGAGCCCAAATTTGAATTATTTAGAAAAAAGAAAAAAAAAAAAAAAAACTGATTCAGACCTTGTAATTTTTGGAAGGGCTGAATGTTTTTTTGGTGAACTCTCCAATGTAGTATGCATTCATTAGTGTCAATACATTGTTGTGGAGACACATCATAGGTGCTTGCTTGGATGTCTGCCAGAAGTTTACTAAAACTTCCACAAAAATGTAGGTGCATATAATTTTGGTTGGTTTTGCGTGAGCATACATGGCAACAAGACGAACAATATGTCTGTAAGAGTAACCCATATGAATGAAAAACATTAATGTGATACTTCCTTAACAGTTGTTTGGTTGCCTTCCAGTATTTTATTAAAGCTTTACCAAAGTGTTGTAGAATATCTATGTACAGTGGTCCCTGTCTTCAGAGACCACCCCTGCAGTATCTCATAACAGGTGGTCTTTCATTAGAGGTATAATAACATGGAAAAGATAGCACAGTGTTCGGAGGGCATGGTCTTAAAAAGATTTGTGGTCTCTCATTGGAGGGATCTCTCAAGACAGGTACCACTGAATTTGGCATGTGAGAGCACGCAGGATGACAAAGTGAAGAATAAGCCAGCAACAATAACAGCTAATCAGAATGAAAGAATTACCACTGACAAATCCCATAATTTGACATTATAATTCCTAATCAAACTGGGAAATTATGATTATTTCTTCCCTCTTACTGCTGTCAATCGTAAAAGATTTGTTTGGACATGCTGGTGTGAGAAGCTGGTTTATCATAACGTGTACCTTGTTTATATTGTACAGATAGATAAGTTTATTAATGGTAACAGAGTGGGTTGTATTGGATAATAGTTTTGAAATCACAGTTTGAACCACTTTGCAAAAGATTGAGTGTATAAATGACCTCTCGCAGCAACTCACTGGAACAGTTTCTTTACTGTCTCCCAGTGATTCACTAGAACAGTTCCCTCACTCTGTCTCCCTGTGACTCACTGGAACAGTTCCTTCACTCTGTCTCCCAGTGACTCACTGGAACAATTCCTTCACTCTGTCTCCCTGTGACTCGCAGGAACAGTTCCTTCACTCTGTCTCCCTGTGACTGACTGGAACAGTTCCTTCACTCTGTCTCCCTGTGACTGACTGGAACAGTTCCTTCACTCTGTCTCCCAGTGACTCACTGGAACAATTCCTTCACTCTGTCTCCCTGTGACTCACTGGAATAGTTTCTTCACTCTGTCTCCCTCACAGGAAAACAATTCCACCAGTCTGTCTCCCTGTAACTCACTGGAACACTGGTCCACCACTCTGTGTTTTGCCCTGGAAAACTGTTACTCTGTTCTTTGTCACCCTGAAAATTGAGGAAATTCCAGTGTCCACACATTGACACAAACAATTTTTCACATCTTTTGTACAACTGTTTATATTAAATTGTCACCAAACATTTAACAATTTGTGTGAATATTGTCATGCTTGTGAAAGATGTATATATGGTAAGTGAACCCTGATTAGTAGAATTATGTTTTAAGTCACATTAAACCCACCATCAGTATATATATTTTTTGTGCAAAGGTGTACAGTTTGGCAAGAAAAGAAACTAATATAGGTGTCAGGATTGTGATGTTGTTTGGGTCTACATGGTCAAGGTCAATTGACATTCAGTAAATACAGTATGGACTTGGTGCTTGAATAAATTGAATGACAGTAGTCTCTTGTCTGGCAACCAGTGACTTGATATATTAATCTTTGAGCTTCCGGCATGATGTAAAAGAAATGTATGTACTTATCAGGACCGAGGTCAATTGTGAAAAAAAATGTTAACCATTTGGCTGGAAGAATTTGTTTTGTTTGTTTGTTTTTCCCCCTTGCTTTTTTAACAAGCCTACAGTATACATACATACATATATCAATACACATATGTGCATATGTGTATGATTCTATTTATACATATATATACATACAGTAGTCCCACTGTTCAGGGACCACCACTGGAACAAGTCTTAAAGTGGTCAGAGGTAAAATAACATCGAAGAGACAGACTTAGAGACCTGGTGAATATGGTCTTAATAGGCAGATGGTCTTTGAATGTAGTGGTCTCAAAAGAGCTACTGATGTATACATATATATGTGTACACTGCCCAGGAAGAACTGCATTGGGCATCTTGTGGTTGTCGTCTTGATGCATTGATTGTTCAATAAAAAACTATATTTATAGATTTGAAGAACTAGTAAGAAATTTCATAATCTGAACCCACATTGTGGAGAAAACCTATTAGTTGGCAGTGTGATCATGCCTGAATCCACAATGTGCATACACTTGTAGCTTAATCAACATCCTGGTCAATGTACATGTAATGTAGCCTTTAAAGAAGTCTAGAGCAAAAGTCACACATTGGCAAAAATGGATACGGACACCACATAGGACTGATCCACAGTTAAAAAAAACAAAAACAAAACAAAACAGCTGCAAAATTGGTTATAGAGCAGTGGTTTAAGAAAAAGAATGGGCTGTACTTTCATAAATTTGCCTAAATAAAGAACCTTGAGCATATGGCCAGGATAGTTCCTGATTATACAGCATATGTGATCCCTTCAAAGAAAACCAAATAATCATTTCAGTCTTTATGTAAACAGACCTGCAGTGAGAAAAAATAATGTGGGCCTGCGAGCGAATCTGATATCAACTGGAAGGCTTGTCTTTGTTAGCCAGTACATATTTAGTACACAGTATTGCCACCAGGTAGGAGTACTCATGTATCATGAACATGACATAGCCCACAGCCCTTCCATAATAACATGTGCATGCCTTAACTTTTCCATATGCTGTGAGTTGTACATGTGTATACATGTTCTTATACACATATACATGTATGATTGTGAGGTCATGTGATTATTGAGAAGAAAACAGGACAGGCCCCATAGCTGAAAAATCTTAATATGGCCAGGTTAGAAGTACTCATACCAAATTAAAGGTGTCAGTTAAATGTAAACATTTCAATTAAATAAACATAAAAACGAGACAAAACTTTCTGTACACTTTTAATGCATGTCAAAAATTGTGGGAGAAAAAATTGGGGGTGCATATAATATCTAAAATTAATCTTGTGACCATAAATTTCAACAATTGTTTTAGCTTTCCTGTATGCTAATTAATGTATCGGTCATTTTGTCATGCCTGGCAGCCAACCCAGGACATGACACATGCAACTTTAAGGATATGTTTTGATAATGCACCAGCATTTTCTGTCGACTGAATGTCAAACTAAATCGTTTGGGCAGGAATTAGGTAAAGTACATATGAGCAGTCAATTTATAGGAATTATTATGACTTGCATTCAAAATAATAGGTGCGATTGAAAGAGAATACAGTGGTGCCTGCTGTATGTAACCACTGCCGTGAGCAGCCACATTGCTTTTTGTGGCCACCAGGCTCTGACATAGGGGTCCGTTTCTTTGTAAAATGTACCTGTGGTGACAGGTCACCTGCTGTATGTGGCCATTTTTTCGTTGCAGAAGGGGTGGCCACATACAGCAGGTACCACGGTATAGGGTTAGCCATGCAATAAAAATGGTGGTGAAAACACAGGACAAGACTACTAATTGTTGACTAGTAACTGGAGAAAAAAGCCAAACTAGTTTTGTATTGTAGAATACTTATCAGAGGCAGTTGGAAGAGCCACGAGTGTCTGTTTGCATGGGGGGGGGGGTAACATTGCTAACTAGTGTCAGACACAGACATACGAGCCATGAAAAGTGCATGACAGGGATTAATGCGAAGCTTACCAGTCAGACAGTCGCAGTTGAAATATTTTGCTTAAGGTCAACATGACATGAAAACATCCTATAAGTGTAACCAGTCTTTGAGCACCCCAGACTCTGGTGTCAATTTGTGCCAGCACAAGCTAAAGATGTAAAATTTTGGAAGTGCTAGTTTCCAATCAATTTTCAATAAAGATAATATGTAGAGGTGGATGGAAAAATAAACATTATGACATTCCTTGGGTGAGCCAAGAGGTGGGCCCGTTATGGTGTTCCACAGGTCAACTTGGATAAAGGCTGATTAGGATTTACGGTGCGGTAGATAAACGCATAACTGTAAATATAAAAATGAAACTTGGCCAGTGATCTATCTACCAATAACTGTAGGGTCTGAACTTGTATCATTGCCCACAATGGCTCTGTATAATTTTTACCTTATTATGCTCCCCCCCCCCCATCTGAAGGGGGGGGGACATGTACACTGTAGCAAATACTTTGTGCATCTGTGTGTTTGGACAGACAGTTTTCACACGATTACTCAAAAAGTTTTTGACGTAAGACTTTCATATTGCACATGCATATTGTCCTGCACCAGCTCTCAGACAAGTTCAAAGATGGGTGACCTTGACCCAATTCCCAAGTTCACAGAGCCATTTTAGTTCATTTTGTTTTCATATTGCACATAGTTATAGTCCTGCATGATGTCTCAGTCAGAGGAGTTCAAAGATGGGTGACCATGACCCATTCTCAAGGCCACAGAGCCATTTTAGTGAATTTGGTTTTCACGCAATTTGATGAAAAGTATTTAACATAGACCTTTCTTATTGCACATGGTTTTATTCCTACATAAGGTCTGAGATAAGTTCGAAGATGGATCACCTTAACCCAAGTCCCAAGGTCACAGAGCGGGGCAGGGCAAAGATCTAAGAATCTCTGATTGCGTTTTAATTGCTCAAAGTAAAGTAAGTTAAATACAATGTGTATGTTCACTAGCCACCTGATAGGGAAGAAAATAACTACTTCTATAAGGAATGTACACATATATCTTTGTATATTACAGACCCACGGCTTAACCCTTTCCTCCCTAAAAACCAGTTGGTAGTCAGATGTTATCAGCTTCAGTGTTTTCAACTAATTTCAACATAAGATAACATGACCCGGGTCAGTAGCTGTCCTTGGCATGGGTTAGGCACTTAGGAAAGCTGTCGACTCAGTCTTAATTATTCATGGGGGAAAGGGATAAATTCTAGTAATGAGCACAAGGTAGTCAAGCTATGCCCCAGATAATGAAATTGATGTGTACTACATGTATGTTTCACCTGTGGACATTATTGATGACTTTCTCCATACATCATAACAGCACTGAGCAAACACTATGACAATATATCACATTTGTAGATCAATGATGAGAAATTACTGTGGCATGCATTAATTTAGTACATTAAGAAACTGGTGTGATATAGAAGTAAATATGTTGCATGGATACAGAATAATTTCCTACTGAAAGGGTCCAAATCTTCTTGTGTCTGCTTCTGAGAAGGCTGTCAAAACAGTTGAGTGATAGCTTTGCTGTGCAAATGTGAAGTAACATTATGGTGAAGTTAGAGATCATGTACCTGAACAAGACACTTTGCTGAAAAGCTGTAACAAGAACTTGTCTGTATAGCTACTCAGGTCGTGTGAGTCCATGAACTTCACTTGGAACTGCCTGATGCTGTTCACATGTTTAGCATAATACCATAATTCTCTGTCAATATTAGTGTAAGTGTTCAGGCAATAACTGTGCAAAGGTCTTTTGTCTGTAGAATTCATGCATTCATCAATCTCGTTTAAATCATGGACAGAAATGTCAAGGTAGCTGAGATTAGGCTGCAATATGGCCTGACCTAAAAAGTTATTGTGTATGAGAATCACACCCTGTCCTGTTCCTGATCAAATATTTTTAGGGCAGAAAACTCGGAAGACGCCAATGTGCATTTGTGAGCAAAACGTATGAGCAGTTTGAATGCATGGCCCGCAGCTTTTGTCTGGTCTTGCATTTATAATAAACATACAGAGTGATTCATCGACTAGGAAAAATGATCCACCATGAAAAATAATTCTCGTTGTTACTTACTGGAGAACAGCCACATGTCTGAGTGCTAAATGATGTCGGTGTACAGTGGTCCCTGTCTTGAGAGACCACCCCTAGGGCAGGTGAAAATGTGGTCTCTCAAAACAGGTGATCTTTCATTAGAGGTATAATAACATGGAAAAGATAGCACAGTGTTCTGAGAGAGCAGTCTTAAAAAGATATGTGGTCTCTCATTGGAGGGGTCCCTCAAGACAGGTACCACTGTAGTTTGCCATCAAGAGTATTAAATTTATGGGTGATCCATGGATTGTTGTAGAGACATTTCATGAAACAGCATATCATACATGCTGTATATGCTGCGCTGCATCCATAGTGTTTAAACTATAATGTATTGGAAAGTGTGCAGTTAACTTAAGTTGGAACACTGATTCTATTTGAAGGAGCTTCGGCAAAATTCAAGGGCATATCCAGGATTTTGGGATGGAGGGCAAAGGTCATGGATTTGATGGGCTGTCTAGACTCCCAACAGGGTCCAGGGGCACAGCCCCACCCCACCCCTCCCCCAAAGCTCCAGGATATTTTGAAATATTAGAGATGAAAAAGTGCTTTTCTTGGCACTGAAATTACATATTTAGAACAGTACATGTAAAGCATTCTGTTGCCCTTTCATACACAGACACACACACACACACACACACACACAGACACACACACACACACACACACACTCTCACTCACACTCTACATGTATATGAATTCCTGTCTTGAGAGACCATTCCAAGAAGAGACCGACTGGCTTGAATCTTAAACGTTTGGTAAGGTCGGGCCTTTGAATTTGGGGGGGGGGAAAAGAGAGGGAGAGGAGAGAGAGAGAGAGAGAGAGAGAGAGAGAGAGAGAGAGAGAGAGAGAGAGAGAGAGAGAGAGAGAGAGAGAGAGAGAGAGAGAGAGAGAGAGAGAGAGAGAGAGAGAGAGAGAGAGAGAGAGAGAGAGAGAGAGAGAGAGAGAGAGAGAGAGAGAGAGAGAGAGAGAGAGAGAGAGAGAGAGAGACCATCTGATTAGATAGAGTTTGTCTATCAGTCAAGTGACATTAGGTATGAGATGTATCAAGGTGGAAGATGTTTCTTTGTAAAATATATACTGTATTCATTCCACAGTGACACCTTTGGCTCTGAATACCTCCCCTGCCAGAGTACCCTCTTATAATTATGCACTTTGTGAGGCATACCAAAGACTGTTCTAAACAGAGACCTTCCCGCAGCTGAGCACCTGCCATACTCGAACCATTTTTAGAGTTTCTGTAATATTCAGCTTACACAGGTCACACTGTACATTAACACCCTTGCCCTGATTTACTTCCTTCCTGTTTTATGGATTCATAGACATACAAAAATTGCAAATTCTGTGAACCAAGCTGGATGTGTCACACAAAGTTTTAATCAATATTGCTTTAATTTAACATAAATTTACTTTTTGCAACAACACACTGACAAGAAGGAAATCAATTTTCTAAGCACCCGGGGCAGTAATGTTGAGGAATACAATGCTTTATCTGTCAGAAAATGTGGAAAAAAAGGCTCTAAGTATACAGTGGTACCTGTCATGATAGACCGCTCTTATGACAGACCACCTGCCATTTTAGTCCACTTTTGAACATACTTTATTTAGCACTCTTCTTGTTATTTGCACCTCTCATTAGAGGTCACCTGTCTCATAAGACCACATTGATGCTCCCTTGGGGTGGTCTCTGGTGATAGGTACCACTGTAGCATAGATATTTGGGTCATGTGATTTGATGGTGGTGTTTTTCCAGGCCATGTCCTGTATGTTGGCATTATTATCCCAGGTCACTTTGCTTGTTGAGTTTGACTGTTCCGTCATGACAGTTACTCCTTGTTTTTCTGCAATGACATCCAAAATATGTAATTTTTGGAAAAAAAAAAATAAAAAAATAAAAAATGAATAAATAAAATGAAAGGTCACACAAAGTCAATGAGTCATGATCCATGTCTGTGCTGAATCATTGTGTACTGTGTGCACATTTGTGAATGGGAAAGATTACTTTTCCTGGTGTTGGTCTTCTTGCCAGCCCCACCCCCCAGCATGCACCAAAGGTACATAGGCATCAAGCCCAAAATGTTTTAAACAGAGAGATAGAGGTCAAATTGCATGAAAACAAAGAAAATGGACCATTTTCCCTCAAAATTGTCTCATTTTCACAACTTGTTTGCTCTCCATGTTGGGAGACTCCCTTCAGATTTGGGAGACTCCCATCCAAGTCAGGAGAGTTGATAAGTATAAAGGTGGCATAGGAAGCATGGAAATAGGGAATGGGGGTGTCCTGTATGGGACTGGGTGTTTTGACAGCAGTTTAACACAGCAAGCCAGAGAATGATGGTATGTACACCAGAGAAGCAAAATATGGCCCCCAGGGGTAGTTTAGTTTATGGATAACTTTGATCTATTTTCAAGGTCATACAAGGTAAAAAAAGAAAAGGTGGTCACAAATGCCAAATGACTTGTGATGAGAGATAACCCTTATGGTTGTTACTTTGTATTATAAACTTGTGCCAGACCACTCAGTGGTCTGTACATGTACACTCATAGTAAGATGACTTCATTGTACAAAACATGAGGTCAGCAGCATGATTGTAATGTACGTAGGTATTATACCTTATTGAGAGGACACCTGACTGGATGTAAGTACAGTGAAACCTTCCTTTGAGATCACACCTCTAACTGTGCTGATGATCACTTCCTTTGCAAATTTGTTATGCCTGAGAAATATGGGCTGAAATCATATTGAATCTTTTTGTTGATACTGTGATGTTTTAGTTGTGAGGGGGGGGGGGCCCAAAAAAGGAGACCTGAACAAACTCACAGTCACACATGACCTGGCCAACTGTATCAGAGAATGACCTCTGGAGGGCAACGTTGCTTTAATACACTATTGTTCTGAGTGGCTCGTGAGCATACCCACGTAGGTATAGTCCATCTTGCGGAAACATTCATGCATTACATCCACAGCAATTGTTCAAAATGACGTACAGTCAAGTCACACCACTGCAAAGAAACCTAATGACACCTGCCACGAAAGACCAGCATTTGCACCAGGCTGGTCAGATGCTTTATTTTCAGACATCATTACATTAATGATGAACCATAAACTAGACAATGCTATCTTATGGCTGGCTTCTGAAGCTAGAGGTTTAACTGTATTGCCATCAGCAATGCAATGCATGCACATGTGCCAAGCACAAAAATTTTGCATACTAAAATATTCTGTTAAAGGTGTGTCACTTGCAGGTAAATGTGGAGCCATTGTGATCAACCTGCATATTAAAGCGCATGGAGAACACACCACCATACCCTGGAGTGTGCATCTGATGTTGTTGGGGTGCCTCTCTCCCCACCCCCACCAGGTGTCTCCAGGTCACAGGATTCACCTGAGTGTTTGCGTAAATCTATGGTTTAACCTTGCTTGATCTTTGTGTAGGTGTTAACTGTCAGTTGTGTAGTTTTGGTGATGAACACCACTTGATACAATGCAGGCCAAGAGCAACAAAGAACCTGTTAATGATCTTCTTAATATGTTTGAACTGCAGTGTAAACAGTAACAGAAGAAAAGATGCTCTATAGCAAGTTGAGCCTTGAGGTCAAGGAGACAGGACTCTTGAGATGTCTTCCAAGTGTCCTCATCCTCAACCTGGAGCAGAGTGATGACCTTTGATGTCTTTTGTGTCAACTGCCTTGATTTTGCACAGACAGCACTAACATGGAAGGCAGTGCCCAAATGTTATTTTCTTTTTATGCCACCCTTCGAAGAAGGCGTGGCATACAGCTTTGCTCATGTCGGTCTGTTGCTCAGTTGGTAGAGAGACCGTGGTTTCTGCACCATAACTCATGAAGTTTTTGAGATAGGACTTTGATAGTGCCCAGGTATGTACTCATATATAAGGGGTAGGTGAAGTATGAAAGTGGTTGATCGTGACCGTATTTCCAAGGTCGTGGAGGTACTATAGTAAGTTTTGGTTTCTGCACAATAACTAAAAAAGTTTCTATGATAGGACCTGTATATTGCACAGGATTAAAGTCCTGATCCAGGTGCTGGGTCAAGTTTGAGGATGGGTGACCTTGACCTAAAATCAAAGGTCAAAATGTAACTTGAGTAAACTTGGTTTCGGCATTGTGACTCAGAATTTAAGTTATGACTTGAATATTTTCCATGTATGCAAAGTCAGCTCTACACATGTACCATGGTCATGATCCTCTTGTATTCTTACTTTTGGCCTTTCCAAAAATATATGCTTTGTTATTTATGTGACCAATCTCAAGGTCAGGCCAAGTTGGCTTTTCTGCAAACCAGAATCAGCAACTGTTGTTTTGAATGACAGTTACTTTCAGTGATTTTATCCTGAACTTTCTGTTTCATGAATATCTAAAAAGTGCAGATGCAAATTGATGATGATGATGATGATTGTCAGCCTGGCATATGGGAGAGGGGGCATCCTTTGAATCATCTGATATTGCCTGGCAATCTGTCCCCACGAAACAAAAAAGGTCTAGAATGTCCTATTTCTTGAAATTCAAATTGTGATATATTTTGCTTTTCTACCCCCAGGTAGCCTCTGCTACCTATCTATTCTAAAGCCTGTGTGAGCATGGGTATGGTTACACTTGATATGAGATGAAAGGGCAAAAGTGAGGAGGGTGGTGATGTGATACCCCAGATATTTGTTTACTTCAATGACCAGCAGTCATCCAGGGGCCATCTGGTCGGTCAGTCTTGAGGGGCATTGACCCATTTATGACATGCCTGACCTGGTACTTATTCCTGATTGGATAATATCTAGGTCGCCATGGTAGCATGACATTCAAGATCATTCTCCTGCATTTGTTTGTGGTGTTGTCTTGGTAACTGTTATGGCCAGTCTGCTGTGCCCGGACAGCATCACCTCTGGCTGTATTTTACATGCAGCTGACAACTTAGAATGAGAAAACTGACATAAGCAAAAATTGTTTGGTGCAAGTGACATAAGCAACAGTTATTTGGTGGTGGGGTCACTCAGGGACTCGTTCATCTTAGAGCCATGAGATGAATATGAGTATGCCTCATGTGGTGGTCAGTAGGTCAGAAGTTCCATTCTACTTGATATCGTGGTGGTGAGAGGCCCATTAGCCTGGCACCCAGGCAGGCTCTTTTTGTGCACAATTCTGGTCAAGCCTAGTACTGGGACTTCTACCTTGTCTGTATCTATGCAGTGTACTTGGCGACATCAAAAGACATGGAGAGACTTCCATGGAGAGTCATAAGTTAGTGTGGTTTTAACACAATTTGGCTCATTTTACCATTATCCCAGAAGGCTACATATATATCGGATCAACTTTTCTCTTTTGGTTTTGAAAAACTTAGTTTTCAAAAAGACCTGTAAATCATTAAAGGGCCCCCTTACATCTATATTTATACAAAATGTATAGATACCCAGTACAAAATTCATTTAGATATATGTATGTGTCAATATTTATTATTGTTAGAAACTTGAGACCAAAAAAAAGTCCTTTGGAAGATTGCTTTCAAAGAATGAACTTCATCACAGGGAACAAAGACTAAAGGTTCTTGCAGGTTAGGTGAAACTGGAGTCAGTGTCACTCATGTTCCATAGTAAACCAGGTTTTATTTATTGCTACATGCATCGTGGTTGTGGTGGTATTTCTACAGTTGGCCGATGAACATATTTTAAAGGGAAATGCATAATTTGGTATGGGAGCTACATTTCCAACAGAGGGTGAGTTATGTTAAACCACAAGTGATTATAGTTATAGATGCATGTAAATTGAGCTCTGTAGGCAAAACTTACAAGAACTTATAAATGAACAAGTTTATGTTATTGTCAATAACAAAATTAATGAGGTTTCATGCATTGGTAAGGCAAAAAAGACAAAGCAAAATGAAATCATAATTTTTTTTCAGTTATTTAATTACATATCAAATTGGAAGAAGTCCAAATGGGCCCAATATATGTGTCAACACTAATACTTGTTTGTCTACAGTAACTGTTAAGCATTCTATATGCTTTCAATCAAACATTCGTAAATTTCCATATTGTTGACAAATTAAATACAGATGGGAAATTTTTGCATATTCCTTGATTATTCTGTTACATATCAAGCATATGTCACTTGATAGAAGTCATCTACTTTTCTGATTTCTTGTTTGGACTTCTCAATATAAAACTTGACACTGTCTGTTGAATATCTGCTTACTAACAGTTACTTCAGTATTCTTGTTGAATGGAAAGTCTCCCTCCCTCCCTCCCTCCCATCCATGGGAGCAAAGGGTCTCCCCACATCTTGTCAAAGGAGTTTTAGCTTTGGCTATTATATGGATGATGAGCTGAGTGCTGAATCAATGGCTATGATTGCTCTTATCTTGTCAATTAACGAAGTTAATGACCTTTAATTGAAAAATTACCAGTCGACACTTTCATGATGGGAATTATGAGGAGAAACACTTGGTGGTCATGAGGTCATGTAAGTTGAAAGTTGGGATGTAACAAATACATGCAAGTTGTAAGCTTCAATTATGCATACATCAGAGAATGTAATTGTTGTGGTCCAGTCACCCTTTCTTCAAAAGAAAAATGATCGCATTAGAGGGGTGGCCATTCTGGATGGAGGGGGGGAAAAAACACAGAAGTGGACACTGTGTGCTTGAAGATAGTGGGTCTATAAGATGGATGGCCTGTGGTGAGAGAGACCTTAGTAAACAGAGACTGCTGTCTATCAAGTGCAATATACTCACATTGTTACAAACAGTGAACAGTTTTGTTTTTTAGGGGGGGGTGGGTTGGTGGGGGTGAAGAAAATGCACATATCCAAAAGCCAGTGAAAGAGTATAAAGTAATGGGTTGCTGCCATTGAACTACATTGTAAATTTGGACAAGTCAAAATAAACTATCTGAATTTAAGTTCACTGGTCTCAGACAGGCAGATCAGTTTTACCTCTAGCTCAGCTGAATTAATGCTGACAAAGTGTCAGGGGCACATAGAAACCCACTCTCCTTCCCCCCCCCCCCCAAAAAAAAAAAAAATAAAAATCATTGCCATTCTAAAGAGAAATTGTGGGTTCATATATACTGTGTAGACCAGATATTGGATACATACAGAAAACTGATCACCAGTTGGAAGATCAAAAGTACATCAGCTTGACTGGATGCTGTGTGTAAACAAATAATGTGTATTCATTGCATGGTAACAAATCCTCTCCATGTTTTTCTACTTTTCCTAATGGCATGGAGTGTTATAAATACAGTAGTCTCTCTTTTGAGACACCACCCCTAGTGCCATCCAAGAAGCGGTCACATAAAGTAGGTGGTCTGCCAGGGGAGGTTTGACTCAAGATTGCATCACATGCCCAACAATTAATCACTACTATGAATTCTCATCCATAGCTCAGATTCAAACATGATTGTATTTACACTTACATGTATTACACCCCATTCCATCATACAGTCTTGTGTTGACTTTTTGGCCTCATAGACATGCATGTATTTTGAATTCGTAAGTGGGTTTTGACAAAAATATTGTGCCTATCTTGTACAAAATAGGGGAGTTTTACTTATATCAGAAATGGGAAATTTCTGGATGGAGAAGTGGTCTTTTGGGGTCATTTTGGGTGTTCACTGGTCAGGTCCTGCAAGTGGTTTCCAGAGGTACATTATTATTAGAAAGTGCTATGTGAAAATGGTCATAAACAGGGGGTCTCCGAAAAAAGGGATGTTTCAAAAGAGGGGCTGTTGCAAAAACTGTAGGCTGATGTTTACATTGTATCAGTTCTGACAAACAACTCCTTGCTCCAGGCCTATTGCATGACTGCATTACATTTCAGTTTCTGTTTTGAACTGAGATGTGTCATTGGTGTACCTGTCATGGGTCAAGTGCTTAACTCTTTCAGTGCCAATCAGGTCTTATGTCGATCTACTTAAATCAGACAAGTCTGAAGTTTCATTAGGATCCCAGATTCCTATTCCTCGTAAAAAAGACCTTTCGTTCAAGTACCAGTATGCCTATAGTTCTAGAGAGAATACCCCAGGTCAACAGCTTTTCTCAGCACGCATGGTGCATTGCGCCCAACTCGTGCCAAGAAAAGCTGTTGACTCAGTCCAAAATTTGGCACTGAAAGGGTTAACGTAATTCAAGTGATCTGATTGGCTCATTCTTCAAATCATATTAGGACATGGTTTTATATGTATTTATAGGTGAATTTTGTGGAAGATACCTGAGGCAATAAGGTTGGTCCACACATATGACATTATGAATATCTTCTGACAGATTTGTTGACACCATCATTATTATGACAGGTTAATGGTTAATCCATTCAGTTCCACTCCCTGATTTACCCATGTCTTTGTCTGTACTGATGAAACATAGAGAAGGATCACTGACACATAGTCACATTCTGAGAATTTCAAATATAAAAGAAAATTTTGATGTCAATAGTGTCTTGGCCAGGGAGCATGGGGCCAGAATGATGGAGGGTTTGTAAGGGGGCTTCTAACCCTGCCCAATGTTTTTAATGGAAAAATTGGAAGCTAAATTTATTCATTTTTTGGCAGTTTGAAAGCTTGAATCAGTGTTCTATCTCTTAGTCAGAGGTAAAAACTTGCGCCTTTAACATAATTTGATAAGAGTTTAAACTAAAAAAGAGAAAAAATGAGGACTATATAGAGACTGCTGAAAAACACATTAAAATAAATTGTTGGCTCAGAACATAGATATGTTGAAACATATGTGTATCTTTTAATCAAATACTGAGGTTGGCAACACTGCATTCGCCATGAAAAAGAACTGCATTCATATTCAGAGTATCAACATGCCAAAAATTAATGGCTGTGGCAAGTTTACAGACTTTTTGGGATACATGTGATGGTATTTTGCATGCCAAGAATATGAGTATTACCAAGGAAACTTCATGTAGTCTTCTTGGTATTACCAATGAACAGTTCAGATCAACGATTCTGAGCTTAGCCAGTAACAACTGATTATCATGTGGTTTCATCTACACTGCAGGCATAACTTTGTATGAAAACAAAACAGTGTATCACAGGAAGGGGCTTTCAATTGTCTTATTTTCTGTCTCACCAAAATCAGCTGAAAATATGAATTTGACATCTAGTGATCTGTCTGATCAGGGTCAACTCATGGACATGACAGGAACCAATTGCTGTACAAAACATGAGATAAGCACATTTACATTGATCATGGCTGACTGGCATACCATGCAGGGTGGAACAACCATGTGCAATACAGTGCACATGTATGCACTTTTAGTTCAGACAAATATTTTGATGTGATAGTTGAGCGAGCATGAGGAGGAGGGGGGGGGGTGTTTTCAGGGGAAGAAGTGGGACATCAACATACATGTACAGTGTATTGAAGTAGCTTTTCTTGGAGATTAAATTGAAAAGTTTCTTTACAGATGATGTGTGACTGTCATGTTGATATCAGACACACTAAAAAGACATGTGGAAGTCTGGGAGTGTTTCTCCCTTGGTTTAGTAAAGGCAGGCAAATCCATATCTCACCAGGCATTAAGGCCTCTAGAAGAGACAACTGAAGGATGAAGGCACCTGGCATATTTTGACAGTTTACAATCAAGTACATGTATCTAGAAAATATCAACAAGACAGATAGGAGCAAGAAAGAGGGCATTCTCCCCCTCCCCCCCCCCCCCCCCCCAAACTTCCCAGGGGAAAACTCTTTGTGGTTGTGGTCAAGCCATTCATTCAACTGTGTACACTGTCAAATAGCTATGAAAACAATTATGAGTTATGACAACTGGATGAATTGTGTTTACATTGTCAAATAAGGTCGTGGAACAGCTGTTTTGAGGTGCTTAAAATCCTGAAAATGTGCTTTATATTCAGTAAGCTGAGTTTGTGTGAACAGTTTCATTGTGTATTGCCTCAGAGCAGAGTGCAAATTCCATGGGCCTCTTGTTTTGTCAAAGCTGGATATTAAATCTCCATACATATATCTGGAAAATTTCCATGGCAATCCTTTATTGTTGTTTGTGGTACCTGCTGTAAAGACCATCTTTCATGAAAGACTGTGTGACTTCTTGAGACCATTTGTTATTTTACCCTGTTATTGAAGACCACCTGTTGTATAAGACCATTCTTTGCTAGGCAACAGGGTGTTCTCAAATAGCAGACCTGTACTCCTTTGTAAGGCATTTGAGGAAAATCAAATAAATTGGGGGAGGGGGGGGGGGGTTGTTCAATACTTTATAGCTCAGCTGACCAAATTTGCATAGCTCATGGCATTACTCACCTCTGTCCATCCATCCGTCCTTCCATCCATCCTTTCATCCGTCTTTCTGCCTGTAAACTTTTTTCCTGTGAGCATGATACACAGGGTTGCCAACATTCAGAAAAATAAATAACTGAGAATTTAGGAGCGACAGAGTCAACCCTGCCCACTTCGCTTGGGGAATGGAAAAGGAAAGGGGGAAATGCCCCTTCCTTGGAAATTTTTTTGGAAAATTGGACCTTAAATGATGCAATCTAGTGCAACCTGATTTTTTTAAAAATTACTTACAAGAGGGTATTGGCAAAATTATGACTTTTGTGCCAGATTTATAAGACTTAAATTGAAATTACGTGGATTTGGGGTTTTTAAGAAAATAATATGTATCATAGATGGATCGAAGATAATGTAAATCTTGTACAAAAGTCATAACATTGGCAACACTGGATACAGTTCACAGTTTTCAAGATAGCCCCATATGACTTTCAGGAGTTATCAAGTGTATGAAAATCTAGGTTGATTTCGATATTGGTGATGCAACCTACAGTGTTATATAATACTTGGGTCAAAGTGTGAAAATACTGTGACTGCTAAAGCTTTTAATGTTTGATAGATTTCATAAAATTATAGTGGGATTGTAGAGTCTGAGGTCAAAATATCAATTGCATATATGATACTAATGGCATCACCTATAATTTGAAAGAAATTATGAGCCAAAATGTGTCACAAAATTCCATATCTCAAAAACTCATTGAATAAGACATGCCAAATGTATAGGATATACCAGTATAGACTACATTCAATGCTAGTATGTATATATTACCAGTGACCTTGGCTTATTTTGGTATGGTCACGTCCCGTCAATTTGGAAGAGGGGATTTTCTAATGGCATGGAATTAAGCTTGGATCATGAATGGCAGAGAATTGAGCCTGCAGACCAAAATTACACTTGATTACATTGTATGTAAAACTCTACTTGGTGACTGCTTTTTGAGTCACCATGAACCAATCATTATATGACCTTGACCTTTTTTCAAGGTCATTAGGCACTTGAGATAGGGACACTAAATTAAATATGTGGATAAAGAATAAGGTGAATGATGCCAAATGTACTACAAATGTGTGTCAGGCTGAAATTTGATATTGCATAATATGGATGACCTTGATTAATTTATCAAGGTCATAAAGGGAATATATTTTAGGAAATTTTCTTTTGGTGATGGTGGTCAGCAGAACAGTAGGCCCATGGGCCTCTTGTTTCGTGAAACACTTGGTGTGGCAGTGTGGTGGTGTTGTTTGTTTAAACTACCTGAAATTTTATATTTGAAAAATATATTATATTGCTCAAAACTTTATTTGTGTGAGACAATAAGCCATTAAATAGATAACAACGATGTACAAAGTAATGGGCAGTGATTATGTTTGTATTGAGGTCCAAACTGTTGGTGAAATTTTATTTTTTTGTCACAGCAGAAGCCTGTATTAACATGGTGATGACAGCCTGAGATATCTTATAAATTTGCTCAGCACAACCCCACTTTTTGTTTATTTTTGTTTTTGTTCTGTTTTGTGTAGCATTGTGGAGACCTTACAAGATAAACTACCTTGAAACAAATAGTTTTTATCACTTTTGTTTTGAACATGATGTCCCACCTTAATTTTTTTTTATCTTAATGTTTGTTTTGCATTAATATTGGGTGCTTGAACTTCGTATATTATGCAAACATGTGTGGAGGCATGTTTACTCACAGGTTGTTTTGGTATACACTATACACATAGGTGTATTAACCCTTTTACTAGTTCTGCCACAACTTTCTGATGAAACAATTACTCAGTGTTCAGTTGTAGGTATGTTTAGGAATCAAAAGTTTGAAGAATGGACCTTAACTATAGGAATGCTGGCCAAAAAAAAATGAGCCATGTCAGAATGCGCCATAAAGTAAGTCAAGATAACACTGGTGTCACCCGCCACATGAGATTTGTTGTAAGGGTTAAAGGAAGTGTATCAACCCAAGCCAATATAACCAGACATGCCACTTGTGTTTTTTTTTCTTTTTTTTAACCAATGAAGGTGGCAAGAAAGTTGATTTAAGTATTTACCCCTTTCCTTTATTGACACACCAAAACATGAATTTACCCCTTCCTTTTATTGACACACCAAAACATGAACAAATCCTTAGTGGTCTCAGCTGGATGAATAGAATGTGTGCTGTGGCACACACTCTATTCATGAATGCAGTACAGCATGTGACTGTATTCAATACTTTTATTGTTGGCTAATTTGGGCACAGATCTTTTGGTGTTTGGTGCCAGAAAAAGTGAAGCCATGTGGAATACATTGGCATATCATTTACATGCTGCTTAATTGAACTTCACAGTGATTGCCAATTGCATTTATGTATTCAAATTTTGGAGGAGGGCAGAGAAAAGCCAGAGACTTAATTAATTTTTTTCTGTCTTTTTTGGCATTAATTTTATTCCGTAATTGGGATGACCGGTATACCTGACAGCTTATACTTGATGGACTTGTTGATATTGCATGAGTCACAGCTGGGAAAAGATTAAGGTTGTTTGGGTAGATGTTTTCACAGGCGTGTTCTCTAATAAATGACCCAATAAAGCTTGGTGAAAAAATGAAACCAGTACTTCCACAGGGGGGAACAAACAAAAAGTTGCTGGACTGTCTTAAGAAGTATATTTGACTGTGGAACTTCGCTCAGTCACAGGTATCTCCCATAGTGCACCAATCAAAGTTTTGTGTTGGAAATTGGAGTGAAAGCATCTTTGCAAGTTTATTTTAACTCTCAGATTCATATTCCTCATAAAAAGACCCTTCATTCAAGTACCAGCATGCCTCTAGTTCCAGAAAAAATATCCCAGGTCAACAACTTTTCTTGGTGAGCAAAATGCGGGCCAAGAAAAGCTGTTGACTAAGTCCAAAATTTGGCACTTAAAGAGTTAACAAGTTGTTCTTTCAGCTTAGTGAGTGTGGTGTTTTGGGTGGTCACTTGCTGGTGACAGTTTCAGTGTGTGAATATGTGTTTACAAATAAACATGTTATGAGGTATAGATTTTTAAATAACTGGGCTGTAAGTGCAAGTCATTGATTAAGTGACCATAAATAACTGTATCCTGCCTGCATTGGGAATCTATAGATGACATGGATGCATGTCTGTGTTGATACTGGGGAAGACAGATGTTTATCAACATGATTGGGGGTGACCCCTCTGGAGAAAATAAACAAAGAGGCTGTGATAACATGGGTCAGAGAACACTGCTGTCATTCATGGCCAGGTGTGCCTCATTGGGTTTCATTTGTTTTCACAGCTAGGGGGTGAAGGGTTGTCCCACCAATTCAGTGACCAATCTTGCCAAAAACCAAGTTAACTGCCAGTTCTTGTAAGCTTCTAATAACTATTTTGGCTTATAATGTGTTTCGCATATTTCAATGGCTACTGCCGCTTCAGTCTTGGAATTTGCAAATTCTTTGGCACATACTGGAATTGAAATTGAGCTGTAGGCAAACTTGACTTCACACAATTGTGTTTTTGTCGTGGAAAATGTTTGCAAAGCTGTCTTTTTTGTGTGTGTGCATACTTTATCAGTACAACTAGTGTAAGGGCCTTATCATCAGTCAATAGAGTCACAAATAATTTGTTTCTTTCATTTTGTCAATAATCTTTCACCTTGCACTCTCCCCCCCCCCCCCCGCCCCCTTCTCAAAGTATGCTTGGAGCCAAAAAGAAGCATGACTGTGATTGGCTAAGAAAGGAGGCAATGTACTGTGAATGATTGGTTGTGGAACGATTTTCAAAACAAGCTTTATTCAGGTTGATAAGTCAGAACATTGTAAGTGTCTTGTAAATTAATGTCACCAGCTCAGGACTGTCCAGGTAAATGTGGTTGCAGTAAGAAGCATGGATCTGCCAAGCCTGTACGATTGCCGATGTGGTGGATATGTAGGTATTTTACTGCATGTCATAGATATTTTGGAGTTTTGCTTTTGAGTGAGAACTTCATGAAGTATCTAATTATGCCATTAGTGAACTGAATCACTCACAAATAACACAGTCATCTGTGTATAGAACATTAGTTGGTGTGGGAGAAAGGGAAAGTTTCTGTATAATATGCGTTTTGCTTTTTTTTTTTTTTTTTTGTTAGCATCACCATACCTGCAGTAAAAGTGTACAAACCTATTGTTCAACTGATGCCCAATTTCTCTGTACATGTATCAGTATTGAGAAGTTTACAAGTTTATGATCAACTCATATTCAGAAAACACAATTCTGTTAAGGCATGTAGGCTGATGACAACATGAAAAAATAATAGTACATGTATACAAAAATCAGATTTTCTACAATTTTTGGGAAGTTAATGTGAATTCAGTTTGAAACACTACTCCCAATTTGAATTCAGAATATACTAGAAAAATATGTATAAAAATGCACTGCCCTGTCTTTGTAGTGCCACGTATGTTTTCACTTTCAGCTTAAATGCCGTTTTACATGTGGAAATCTATTTGACATTGTTGTGACAACAATTTATAAATACAAGAATGGAGAAAACATTCATGTGTTTATATAGTTGGAATTATGACCGCATGATGAATGGCTTCATGGTTACCATCAGGACTGTCTTTTAGCATTCAAAATACAGTTGCATCCAGATGTATCAACACCAGCCTGTGTGATCTGAACACATTATTGATTAAGTTTGTTGTGGCCTTTGTCGTCTGTGAAATAATGATTTTAGTGTCTGGAATTCAGATGTAGGTCAAATTGATAACTTTTGTTAACACTAAGAGAGTCCGTCTCCACGATGAAGGGTTGGGGAGGTAGTGACAGCTTGGGGCAGGGGTGGGGGGAGGGGACAGAGGAGCAGTCCGACCTGTCCGACCGTAATTAACCACAACAGCATGCATGATTTTCAATTCATTCTAGTGAAATTTGTTTCAGAAGCCAAATGTCACGCACACAAAAAACTCCACCCCGGCATTTCATTGATGATTTGCATGTTGTTCATGACCAGTCAGGACATCTGTCATAGTCTTGAAACATGTACTGGTATGAATTTAAGACTGCAGGAATCTCGGGACAAAAAGAATGTCCCAGGTTTAAATGTCCAGTTGTACATGCACAAAATACATAATATTGGCTACTCATAGTTGCGAACCCAGTGGGACTGTCCAATCAACTTAAGTCAAAGAGAACACAAAGGGTAATGGGCGTCCTTATCCAGTGCAGTGTTGGAGAGCGGCAAGGTAAGGCCTGTTTGTTGACTGGGCCACGTGGCCTGTTAGTGCTCAAGGCTGTCTTTGGCCCAATTTGTGTTGACCCTGCGGCATTGTGGTTGACTGGTGACCTGCTGATCTGTCTTGGACACTGCGCCTCTGTGGTCTCGTGGCTTTCACCTGTACATCTCTCATGCACACTTGAATTTCCGTTAGCTTTGATTTCACAGACAGTTTTGGTAAGTTGCCATTTCATTGCTATATTTTGATGAAGTGTGAAGAAATACTGATAAACCAAGCTGAAAAACTTGCCACTTTTTTGCAGAGGGAGTGTGGGTGGGGGAGGTAGCAAGCAATATGTCCAGGCCAATAAACAGTGAACACACAGGTACAGGTTTATGTAACCTGTACATCATGGCAGCTTTCACATGGTGAAAATGCATGTACTGGGAGTGAAATTTGTTCATATGGTAACTAGTTTGCATATTGTTCAGGAAAATTTGAATTACCCACTGCTGCTGAGGCTTAGGAAATTAAGCTGTGTTATAAAGTACATCAGGGTTTTAAATTCAAGATTTCAACCCCATGGATATATAGTCAGCAGCTATGTGCACAATGGACAAGTGAAAATTTTTGATTAGTGGCATATTGCAGACTGGCATTTCAGACTTGAGACACTTGCTGGTAATTTTGAATGGGACAGCCTGCCAGCTGGTACAATGTCACAATGCCCCTCATGATCAAGTCAACAGCGTTGAAGTGAAATTTAATGATTTCTAGAAAGATTTTCTCAATACAAAAAAAATGACCGCATTTTTTTCTTTTTTAAGTAAAAAGGAAAAATGGTTTTAAAAAAATAGAGCTTGAGGTGGTCAACTGGTGAGGTCATTTTGGCTGCATCCAGAGTAGTATCATCAGCCATGCAGCCAAAATATTCTCCAACATGTATCAACGTGAACAGCAAGTTTTACATGGATTTGAGGAAGGGGGTAACTGTTCCTGCGTGGTTACATCATATACTGTGGTCTTTTGTCATTGATCTACATTACACGTGGAAAAGTGACTGTGAACACTTTTAGGCCAAATATCACAAAAACATGCTTCTCCTACTTAATGAACCTGTATACTCAATTGACAGCAAGTTTTGCAGAATCTGTTTACACTAAAGATGGAACTCAAAATTCTGAGTGATTCTATAAATACAAGTGTGTTAGGTTAAAATGTGGTTTTTGCATAGTTTTGGGGATTTCTCTAAAAATATTCACAATAAAATGGTCAAATTTGTGTTGTTATTGTAATTCCAACATATGTATCTGCAAATATGTATTAGGGATTTTTCATAACTATCTGTTTGTTTACAAAGTTGATGTAAAAATTGGAAAATTATTGTTTTTGTGAAATTGATCAACTTTGTGAGACTCTTCATTTTGGATATGCTTTTAAAAAGAACTGTTTCTTAGAAAATCCCTGAAAAAAATTTTGTTGAGAATTTTAGAGTGAATGAGTTTTTATTTTATTAAAATCAGGGAATTTGTTTTAGAGAAATATCCATGTGAGACATTGTAAAACAGGGAATTTGTATTAGAGAAATATCTATGTGAGACATAGTAAAGCAGAGGGCTATTGTCAGTAATCAAGGTCCAAAGGTTAACACAGTCCATTGACTGCCATGTTAACATTGAAAGTATTTTGCCAATATCTCCAGACTGTATTGGGGCCAGAACTACTGAATTTGGACATGTATGTCTACCAAAAGGTCCCCAAATCTCAAAGTGAAGAAAATTATCCAAAATCGGTTGGACATTGCCTTAAGCAGGGCTATCCAACTGGAGCATTGTAGCAAAATTTTGCTACAAAGCCCTTCAAAACTGCTACAGATTTTCTCCAAAATAAGTGTTTCTGAGGTGAAGAAGTGGAAAAAATACAAGGAAGGAAAATTTTGCTACAGAGATTTTCAGCTGGACAGCACTGTTAAGTTACAATAAGATCCAACTTCAAGGTTACCACGTGTCAATTTGCATAGTGTGTTACACTGGTCTACCAGGACTTCACATGTTGACTGCCCTCTGGACCATTGCAGGGTCAGTGTTATAATAGAACCAAGTTGCATTTAAGCCTAATGGACCCGAGGCTAAGGTATCGACATGTTACTTTTTCCCATTAAAAATTACCACCAAGCATCTGATGTGGTTGTTTGCCTCTTTTTTGTCATTGAGTATAGTATGTCAAGGGTCCTCAGTAGGTGCACTGTGGAGTGGTTGTACTGAGAGCACACCAAAGAAAGCTGTTGACTCGGTCACAAATGAAAATAAGTGTGAAAGATGAATTAAAACGGGCAGTATATTAAAAAAAAAAAGATAATACTATGGTTTGAAAGCAGTATCCTGGATTTAGTCTATCCATCAAATATTTATGATACACAGTGGTGAAATACACATAGCTGAGGAAGGGGAAAAAATTTGACGGGAGCTGTTTGCAGTTTTGGTGCTGCTATGACCATGCACATGATGATATGTGGGTATCGTATAAACTGTGAGCCACCTGGCCAGGTCACTGTCATGCCACATCCGAACTGGAGCCTGTGCCTTTCAGCAAACCTCAGACAGGGTCTGGGAAACAGCTGCACTGGAAAAAATATGGTCAGCCTATTTACAAGTCAAATTCTTTTCTGATGCAAAATTGTCAATTTTACAATCACTTTTATGTTCAGCAACAATATTGCACTTATTGAGGCCAGCATCAGCAAAAATTCATAATCTGAGCACACCTTGATCACCATTAATACAGCATTAAGCTATTTTAGCTTCCCTACAAACATCACTCTTAACTCTTAGGTTTTCAAGAATTAGAAAAAAACACATGTGAGAGCAAGGAGAACTTTTCCAGTCTCTTTTAAAACAGTCATCTATTTCCTTGTAGTTCTTTGCTTTTCTCATTACTGTGTGGTGCCTCAGAACTATGCAAGAGCATAAGTTGCAAGGTTTCATTGTGACTGGTAGCATGCAGTCATTAGTACAGGCTGGTCCAAGGCCACCAAATCCGCATGCCAGATATCCCGCAGGCATGGAGCATATGATATACACATATGTATGTATGCTTTGAATTATAACCGGACTTTTTGGCAAGCAAAAATTTTAAGTCTTGAGGTACAAAAGTTTGCAAGGTAAATGCATGTACATAGCCTGGAGACCCATGTTGAATTACCAGAAATTTTCTGTTTACCAACATGTCTGGAGCTATGGAAGATCTAGTTATGTTTTTTATGCCATGGTTTAGGAGGCCAAAGGGCATTACTGCTACTGTCCATCTGTCTGTCTGTCTGTCTGTCTGTCTATCACTTGTTACCACACTAACTCTTGAGCAGAAGCATCTGGCCATCGTAATTTTGTGTGAGCCAAACATGTCATAGTATTTCAGAAGGTCAAGGTCATATCTGTTTGACCTGATTTCAACACAAACTGACATTACTGCTGTAACTATTAAACAAATCAAGCTGGACATCTGAATTTCACTTGACTTAAGCATCCAAATGTGTTCCTAGAAGCCTAATGAAGGTGAAGGTCTATATTTGACCCATTTTTCAGAGGTCAAAGGTCACTGACCAACAACCATACCATTCAAACTCTTGAACAAACGCAACCAGCCATCTGAATTTTACAAGAGTCAAGATCTTGTTATAGAAGCCTGTTAAAAGCTGAATGTCATCTCTACATTTGATTTTCTCTAGAGGGCAAAGGTCATGATCAAAGATGTTACTGCTGGATCTCTTACACAAATGGCTGAAATGCAACTAGCCATCTGAATTTTGCCTGAACAAGCATCTTTTTTAAATGTTTCAAAATTTGTCGAAGATCAAGGTCATGTCGCAATATTTAACTTGTTTTTCAGGGGTCAAAGATGATTATCACATCTCTAAAAGTAAAAGTGATATTGGCTTATGTGTGGAAAATAATGTAATTTAGAACCATGATTGCTATAAAACATAGGAAGTGACAAGTGGTTTCATTCAGGACTGTTATATTTAACCTTGAGGGATGTTGAAAGGTCAAATCAAGGTCGCAGCATGATGGCTCATACCTTGGAAAATGTGCATTTTATGACCAAGGTGCATAGGAAATTGACACACATGCTGTCATTTGGAACTGTCAGATTTGACCTTGAGTTACCTTGAAAGGTCAGATCTGGGTCAGGGGCATAATGATGGCTTATATCTGGAAAACTGAATTTTGGGACCATTATTACTACCAAACATGAACAGGAAATAACACCTGTGCTTTCATTTGGAGTTGTCATGTTTGACCTTGAGAGACATTTAAAGGTAAAGTCAAAGTCAGTAGACAGTAATTTCTGATTACAAATTTGTAAGGAGGGTAAACCCCATGGACTGAGGGTGTCAAAGCAGTGTTAAGTGCCATGGACTGAGGGTGTCAAAGCAGTATTAAGTGCCATGGACTGATGGTGTCAGAGCAGTATTAAGTGCCATGGACTGAGGGTGTCAGAGCAGTATTAAGTGCCATGGACTGAGGGTGTCAGAGCAGTATTAAGTGCCATGGACTGAGGGTGTCAGAGCAGTATTAAGTGCCATGGACTGAGGGTGTCAGAGCAGTATTAAGTGCCATGGACTGAGGGTGTCAGAGCAGTAGTAAGTGTTATGCACAGAATTTTTGGTTGCAGCTGTGAGCCTGCCGTTGTCAAGCAAAAGAAGATCAAAAGGTGAAGCAAGTTTTTGTCCAAATTGCAGATCTGGCCCTGTGTTGACAAGTATATATAGCCCTAATTTGAGTTGTACAAGGTTACTTTGTAATTTGCTTGATATCTTGGGTGTTTCAAAGGGGATGACGAAGGTACAGAATGGAGACATCTGACAGGGGGAGCAAACTGTGCTTTTTAAATCAAACATGGCCCTTTTACAGGCAATATGTGAACTTGAGCCATATTAACATGTGCAAACTGAACTCTAAATGAACCATAGAGAAGGTTGAATAAGGGCACAATCCAGGAATGAGATAAGTTTCATAACTATGGAGACATCCAAGAGATATGGGTACATGACTTGACTGGCCAAATTATGAGACTGAACACTAACAAGATGCCTACATGGGTGGGCAGAAGACTGCTGGTGTTAGTTGTAATAAAAAGAATGTCTAAATAGCTCAGATGGCCCAGGTGGACAGCAGAAAAATCCTGCCTTACCCCCCCCCCCCCCAAAAAAAAAGGTTCCAGTCTTTTTAATATATCAGACATCAACATAGAAAGCTGATTGTAATTTAAAGATATTTCATTAAACAAAAAAAAAGAAGAGAGAGTGAGACAGAGTCCAGTAGTGCAGTGGCTCATAAATAAGAGCAGAACTTAATGATCCCATATATATTCAAATATTTCTGTTTTATGAAGCCTGTATAGTAAAACTACACCTACAGGCACATGTCTGCCAGCTTGAGGGGGGGGGGGGCTGCATCATTAATGCCAGGAGTATTAAGAACGCACACAAAGTTGTGGCAACATAAATACATGAGAGCAGACATTGCCCACAGTTGCTGGCCCTCAGGCAGTATTATGGTCTGGCTTGCCATGCAAAAAGTTCTCTTGTGACGAGTGCTGCTCACCAACAGACTGACAGACGTCTTTTTACGCCTTGATTGGTGGACATGTCGGTGCAAGGTGTCAAGTTTTGTCATTTTTTAAGTGTCTTATATTAACAGCTGCCCTAAAATGAGTGAAGCTCGCCAGCTCCACAGACAACTGATGAGATTTCCATATGCCCAATATGATAAGTGAAACCAGGAGTAGAAATTGGTTCTTCTGTCAGAAGGTATAAGAAAACACAGTGCACCAAGTGTTTGCTGTTCATTTTGACACAATAACTAATGCCTGACGACTGGTTTCTTTTTCTTAAACCTGTGATGCTGTCTGTTTTTCCAGCACACCAGGCCTGTACAGTTGAGAGGAGTGACTTGGTAATGATACAGTGTCACTTGGACATCAATGGAAAAGAGAATTAGGCGTCTAGATTCAAATTAAATACAAGTGCATTGTATGTAATTCTACGTTGTGACCTAATTTAGGGGTCTCATGACCCAGTTATGAAGAAATTTGGCACATGTCCAAGTTCGTCCTAGGTAATTCAAAACATTATCCCATCCGTGGAGAGCTGGACTTGGGGTGCACATTTTAAACTGCAACAATTTTTTAATCAGAGATGAAGCACAAGGTCATGTGACACTTGAAATGTATTGGTGAAAATGTCAAAATCTGATGAACACACTGGCACTTGTAATTTTAGGTGGATCTTTATGAAAGTTGGTGGGATTGTACAGGATGTCAAACTCATGATTGAGTAAAGCAGTTACGCCATGTGACAAGCTGGCCACTGGTAAATTACCCAGATACCCCAGCATGCACCAGTTTTTCTGAACAAGTTGACAGCCATATTTATACAGTCTTATAGGTGTTGCATACAATATTTGTACCTGGGACACTTCAAAGGCAGTCAACATAAAATGAACCTCAATCATGGAGTTAAATTATATTAATATCTGATTTGCAGTCTATGTCTTTGGTTTTGTTGGCTGGAAAGACAAGGCTTGCCTTTTATCTACCTTTTTGTCTTATATTATGTAAATTATTTTGTATTTGTTTTGTGAAGATTGATTGATTGAAATTTGAACCTTGAAATATGAAATTGATGTTAAAATGAAAAAAATATATATATATTAAGGGAAATGAATTAAATATTTTTTTTTCCTTTGCTTAGATTTTTTTAGCTAGAAGTTTTAGGGGGCACATGAATAGCCCTAGGGAAACATTGGCCCCATATATATCCTAGATTTTAGTGTCACGTTTGGTGATTGGGAAAACAGTGGAGAAGAGTGTAATGTTATATTGACAATGTACTATTATTATATGAGGTAACCAGTTGTTAAAGTCATTGATACATACGTACATAGAACACCTCTGTTTGCTGGGGCCATTATGGGTGATTCTGTAGCCTGCAGCAAGTAGGGTGTCCGAAGCAGTCGTAAATGTTAGACAATGGTCACAAGGATCATACCAGCAGGTGATTAATTACGAACAACAGGGAGCAATAATTTGAAAGTTTCAATGCTATGCTCCCCCCCTCCCCCCCCCTGGCCCCCCTGTTCAAAATTGAAAAAAAAAAAATTGTCATTTCGGTCCTTTTGAAATTGTGGATTTTGGCTGGAGAGGAAGAGGACAGTTTTATTACTTTGTATGAATGATCATTATGCAATGTATGCCTGGGTGCTCAACATGTCCAGTAAGCCCTGCTCAGTCATCATCATGCCACTTGAAGTTGACATCAGGCTATGACTGGACATGTGACTGCCTACACTTACAGTGAATTCTAATAACTATAGGCCTTGAACTATGGATTTGTTGACAATTGAAGGGGACAATTTTGAAGGGTGGATGCAGTCTAAGGCAAGTTGACAGGTTGTGTTTCAAAATAAGCTACAGGACTAAAGAGCGTATATTACCGGTTTTGATAAGAAAAATATTTTGGTACTTGTATCAGGGTAAGTGGACAGACCATTGTATTGGTATAGGTGATAATGACACCTAAATAGAATATTAGGCTAGAATTTTTTTAAATGATTCTGGTCCTATTTTAGTTTCAAGATAAATTTGACACAAAAGTTCATTGCAATGGTCAAAGAAACCTCCAATAGAAAAGTTATTGACACAGGTAAATAGCTGTAACCTCTGTATGCTATAAAGATGACAGTCTGTTTGTCTTATGTCAGCTGTCTTTCTTTTTCTTTTCTTTTCCTTTTTTTTTTTTTTTTTGTTTGTGGTCATATAACTCAATGAAAGGCTCCCCATGGAAACTTGTCGGACTGCGAAAAGAGTACATTAGGCGCCTCTTTGATCTGTCATCCATTCATCCATCAGAAACGTCTTTCTCATGAAGGCGATGTAGTTGACAGTTTTCAAGCTAACTTCATAACTCCATGTAACTTTCAGGACCTATATCAATCAACTGCATGAAGATCTAGGTTAAATTTGATAATTGTGGGAACAAGTATCATGTCCAGAAGTAAAATGTTGTATAATATAAATGACCTTGACCTAAATGTTCTGGGTCACTGAAGTTGTGAGAGGGAATTGTCTGGTTGTGTATGTATGTATGTATGTATGTATGTATGTATGTATGTATGTATGTATGTATGTATGTATGTATGTATGTATGTATGTATGTATGTATTGCTTCATACATCTTGACCTCCTGTTGCATTGCTCTTGTATTATATGGTTATAAAAAATGATATTTGTGTTTGACGGGTGGGCATTGTTTGAAGAAATAATCAAGCATGACCACTGTTTAAAACACTACATGTCAAACCACTTGGCCAATGACTTGTGAATAAGATGAAAAACATTCCTGGTACCCGTAGTGTATGCATCAGGCTCACACTCAGTGCTGATACACATGAATATATTCCTTGAGTATTGCAAAATATATGCACAGATGATACTAGGACATAGGAAGATGGTTTGGTGCAGTTGTAGTCAGTGCTCAATGGCGACAGTCTGCTTCAGGAAGCTTGCCTTTCTCAAGAGTGATTTGTCAACACTAGTCATTTGGACCAAGAAGTAATAGAATTTATATACATGTATCAGTCTGGATGAATTTTTTCACCATTACTAACTTTGGTAAATGCCCTTATTATTGTCGATTTGTTGGAGCTGCAGATGAGCTGTCTTTGTCGATCTGGCCAACTTTTTGTTTGACTACATTTCGGGGACTACCAACTTCCTGCATATGTCAGGAATCTAATGGATCATGTCGCCTGTAGGTGGCACTACAAGTAACTTCCCCCTGGTGCCCTACTGGTGCAAGTGGAGACACCAAAACTTGCTTTATTCATTGGTTGAAACTGACACAAGAAGCGAGTGTTGCCACCTTGCAGAATAGTCTGTCTGACAATATCCTGTTGGTTAAGGTACAGAGAGAGATCTGATTATAGACAACAGTCTTCATAAGTTTGTGGGTGGTCATAAATGTTCTCACTAAATGAAAGGGAAGAAAAAATAAAGTGTAGAACCAGAACAGAACCAACCTTACATGGCAGTTTTCAAAAAATGCAGAAAAGGGTAGGCATGCCTGGGTTTGTCTAGCTGAACATTTTTGAGGCAAAACTTGAGTTTCAGTGTCAAAGTGTGGGTGAAATATGTAGATGAATATTAACCCTTCCCCCCTGGAATGAAGACTGAGTCGGCAGCTTTCCTTGGCATGGGTTAGTGACCAACCCATGCCAAGAAAAGCTGTTGACCTGAGGCATGTGGTCTTCACTGGTCTTATCTAAAATTGTTCGTCAAATTGTTCATAACTGTTAAAATTAGTTGAAAACACTGAAGTAGACATTTGACCAGCCGGTTTTGGACAATTCAACGGGGGAAAGGGTTAAGCAGTGAGTTAAGACTTTGCATGCCTCAAGTGCAGGCATGGACCAGCAGGATTCAAGGAAATGGCTGGGTGCAGATATCTGAACAGACCACCTCTGAGGAGATTACTTCCACCAGCAGCAAATACTGCCAATATTTTGTGAAGTGCATTGCACCTACTTTCAGTGCACTTGCATTGACTTTTGTCAACAAGTGAATTTTATTTTGTTTATGATTTCTACCATGTATTTCATAACTAGCTAATCATTTCGGAAGGATAAGCTGGATTAAAAAAAGTATGTTAACTTTTAACCGGTGCCTGTGACAACAAAATTCTTCTCATCTGCTGGATTATATGAAGATTCCAGTCTCAAGTTTCATGTAAAAAGATCTTTCATTAAAAAAACAAGCATATCTTACTTCCAGGTAAATAACAAGTGATGTAGATCAACAGTTGTCCTTGTACATCGCCCATAACATGCCAAGGAAAGCTGTTGACTCAGTCTCAAACTTAGCCCTGGAGGGGTTAATGCTGTGATATTTGGTTTGGCCGTTCTGGCTCAAATATATATATATATATACCCAGATTGAACACTATGCTTGTATAATCTTCAGGTGCTTTTATGTAACCTGTTTGTGGTAATTTCAAAGCAGAAAGGCCTATATTCTTGCCAAATATGACATAATGTTTGTTGAATGATGTGCACATGGGCTTGTACCAGTACAGTCACACTGCCCAAGTAATGAAGTGACCCCAGCAGATCAAGCACCAAACAGTTTTAATTCCACCTTGTTTTTGGTCTTTATTTTTGTCGGCCACTTCATTTGGTCTTACCTGTGTGTGTACTTTTTGCAAGCCTTGGGGCTGTTTTGCTGTGACATGGGTTCAAAGGTCACAAGGCGAAGGTCATGGTCTGTACTGTTTGAACCAGGATTTTCTGGGACCACAACACCCTGACAAATTCCTTCTTGTCATTGTTATGGGTGCATTTGATTGCTGGTGTATTGATTTCAGGGGGCACATATTCTGTGTGTCATGAGTGACATCACTAATCTGCATCATACTTTCTGGGTAAAAACTGAATGTTTGCAGCATTTAACCAGAAGCACATGTACATGCAAGTACAACTGTGTATACTACAACTTGTAAAAATGAAGGCAATTGCATCATATCCCTGTAACTTAAGTTACACTGGGTGAGTTCTTGGATAAATCGGCAGGTAGTTCCCAAGGATTGAAGAATGCTGATACGCACGAACAACCTCAAAGGAATTGACATTGATTTAGCAGAAACAATTCCATCACTAAATGAAATCTAGGACTGTGCACATTCAGAATTTGAAGAGTGTCATTTGTTTACATTATGGTGAGTTACCATGACAACCAGGAATAATCTGGTTTGTGAAGGGCATCCAGGGCTTTAGAAATTACAGGGGGAGAACACTGTATTGGCTTTAACTCAATTTTTTGAGTAGCAATTTTCTCTGCTTGATTGAGTAAGTGTGGCCTGTATTGAGAACACACTCAGCAGAATACACAATTTTTTTGGCATGGAGTAAACAGAGAAAAGTAAACAAACTGACTGTGTAAACTTTTGCTCTTCAGTTGTGAAGGAGGTGGTCAGTAAGGCTGTACTGAGACTTGTTGTCAGGACATCGTGTGGAAGCGTGCAGTAGCCTAGACAGAACTTGAAAAATCCTGGAGCCGGATCTGGGTGAATGTTTTACACAAACCTGAACAGCATGCAGCTGTTTTGGGAGATAACAGCCTCGCCTGGAACACGTGACTGAGCCTCCTATCCTCCCCTTGTATATATATATATATGTATACCTCCATGTATAGTTTGAAATGCACACGAGGAGTGTGCAGACTTCTTTGTTGTCAGAGTCCAAGTCTGAAAAGCTTGACCGTCAGTGACTCACCTCTGTACCCAGATGCTGGAAGCAGTTGCCATGACAATATTATTTGATGGATGAATTTTGAATTGTTCCACTCATGATGGGCAAGCTTTTTAAGCGGCGGCAGAGAGCTGCCAGCGAGAGTGAAGCAGGACGTTACCATTTGAGGGTGAGACATAAAACTTAACCTTGCCACTTTACTGTCGGTTTCAGATATCTGAAGAATTGTGACTAACTTTTGTTCTCTACGGTATAAAAGTTTATTTCAGACACAAATACATGGTCCATAGAACAAGTGCAAAATATATACAAGTGAGAGGGAAAAATGCAGTTAGTAAGTATCCATTCAACTTTCTTACCATGGATACTACCCTGTAGAAGAGCATCTGGTGCTAGACTTTACATACATCCAGGTTATTGTAATGTATATATACACACATACTATTATATTGGTGCTATGTATTACAATATATGTGTGTATATATACATGTTTTTTTGTTTTTTGTTTTTTTTTGTTTTTTGTTTTTTCAAATTTTGCTATTGAGGTGTTAGAAGTTTTGCAAGCTATAAACTGTTTGCAGGTCAATCGTGTGTAGATTTAACTGTATCAGTTGCATCCTAGCATTCAGTGTGTGGAATGCAATCATAATATTCCACATTGTCAACCAAGATCCTGGCTACATATTGAAGTGCTTTCCCCTCCAAAGCTACATTATTGGAAAATTTGTTTCCTGGTGATGATCCAACAGGGGTAATTTGCCTCATCATGTGATATATCCAATGCAAGATAGATTGGCAGTAGACTTTCATATAGCTCAAAACAATGTAAAAGGTGACATGGAAAGTCCAGTGGTTTGAATTAATAGGAAGGCCTTTCCCGGGCCAGACCTCATCGCAGGTAGACACATCACAGACTTTAACAGAAGATGTAGCTTGTTCACAAAGTAAAACATGCATGCAGGCAGTTTCATTGCAATATCGTGCATACTTAACCTCACTGGAATTTCAATAACGAGGAGCACCAGGTGTCCAAAATCCAGGCAATTGAAGGTGTATCCAGCAGGCAGGTCCTAGGACCATAGCATTTCATTGTACTGACTCCCAAGCTACACCTTAAGTGGTGGAGTATGGATTTGTCATTTTGACTTGCACACCTATACTTAATATGTCCTGCATACATTTGTGCTGCCTGCTACAGTGTATTTAGTCAGTCAAGGTCTATCAATATTGTACTGATGGTTCAGTGTTAGGGCTTTAGGGGCTAGTACACTTTGTGACTTTCATGTAGAAATACGTTTTATTCATTTTTCATGCAAGCCTATCAAAAGCATATATTTTCTCAAAGAAAACATTTGTCTAAATTTAAATTTACTGTTGAATTTCAGATTTAACAATTTCAATTATTTCAGTATAATTCTTTTTCAAATTTGCAAAATGTACATAAAATATATGATAGCATGTTCAAAAATTAACATACAAGTTAGCTTGCAATATCAAATGAAAGCTGGCAGCTGTGTCTAAAATACTGTATCTCAGATTTTTTTGAAAGGGCTCAGGGTTAGTTTTTCTTATAGATCATTGAAATTTTGTTGAAACTTTAAAAAATTGAATAAAATTTTAAAAGCTTTAAAATTTGAACTGAACCCTTTATGAAAAATTTGAGATACAGTTTTGTAACCAACAATATGCTCTGTCTATTTTGATCAAAACCAAATGTTTATCTGGAAATGTGTTTGAGCTATTTTTTTGTTTACACTCAAAATATGAAAAAATTAATTGTAATTTAAAGACTCAATAAGATTTTAATGGCTGAACAGTTACAAAAGATCTGTTGCTGGTTTTCAAGATGTGTTCTTTCATATAATATATAGTTTCAATGGGTTCAAATGAAAATTGTAGAATACACAATATAATATTGAACAAAAACTAGCATTTTCTAATATTATTGTAAAGTGAAATAGCCCAGCTCTTGACAGACCCCTTCCCTACATCCCTCAACCTCAACCCACCCTTCCACAATGGAATGGCTCAGTGTCAGGCAGAGGACCCTAAACATTGGATTTATGGATATCATAGCTGTATGGTTTTGACTGAAGGCTGGGGTCTCCGTTCTTGCATAAACAGTTCTCAGTTTACCTTTATGTTTTTAATTCTATCATGATAAAAATAAACACAAAATGTACACATTGAAACTGCTTAGACAACGTAAGACAATCTTGTGTGACATCACAGGTTAACTAATTGCAAGTAACTGCTGTTGACTGTTTCTTGCAGAAATGTTGTCAGTCTTAATGGTTTTACTGTTGGTAGTTGAGAAATAACAGGGCAAGTTGTGTGTGTGTGGGGGGGGGGGGGGATTATGCAGATTACAGTTAGCTGCTATCTAAAATTTATTTAAGAAAAAAAGCAAATAAACTTCTTTTTTCTTATCTCTCAGGTTGTTGACAAAATCCCTCCAGTGCATTATAAAGTTGCATAAAATACATTAACCGACTTTTTTGGGCTGGGGGTGGGGGTAGAGGGTTAAGAGAGTTGACCAAGCAATTTCCCCTGTGAAAGCTTTTTATGCAATGAAACTGACTTGAAAATATTGACAACTTAATTTCACATGAATTGCAGTGTATGGACCAATGGTTTAGCGATATGGGACAGACTTGGTGCACAATGTAAGAAGTCAAATATTTAGCTCATTGCTACATTGCAAATATGAATTCTAAAGATGCATTAAAAAATGAAGTAAAATATAAATAAAAACATACAACAAAGTCAAAGGCTGCATCCGGGAGCAATGCTGAGCTGAATTTAGAACATTGTTGTTTTAGGTACAGTAAAACCTGCTTTGAGAGACCATCCCTGGGACACATCCAAATGTGGTCACGTAAAGCAGGTGGTTTCCCAAAGGAGGGTTGATTGTTATGCCACCTGGCCAACAACTAACCTGTAGTTTGAATTTCCATCCATAATTCAGATTCATACATGTATGTTTCTACACCCAATTCCATCTGGCAGTCAGATGCTTATTTATCTGTTGACATCATAAACAGATTTAGATTTTGTAAACTCATTGCATCAAAACAGTTTTAGTAATCTTGCCAAAATTGGTAGATTTTACTTATCTAAATGGGGTATTTGTGGCTTGATAAGTGGTCTCTCGGAGCTGTTTTGGGTGGTCACTGGTCAGGTATTGCAGGTAGTCTCCCAAAAGAGGTAAATTACCAATGGAATGTGTTTTTGCGCAAGAAAAGTGGCCACAAAAAGCAGGTGGTCTCCCAAAGGAGGGGTCTCTCAAAACAGGTTTTACTGTATATAATTACAGCTATCCCCCCAACCCGAACAAAAATGGAATCAGGCCAAGGTCTGGCCTCTGGGTCCAGGTTTCATAAAAACATGGTATTTTGTTTACACAATATCCTGCTTTCCAGGGCTATGCTGCAAACATCACAGACTGTTTTCACAGGTTGCCTGTCTTCACAGATACACTGGTTCCCTGTCTTCACATATACAGGTTGCCTGTCTTCAGAGATAGAGGTTGTCTTGTCTTCACATGTACACACAACCTGTCTCTTCACACTGAGGTGTTTAATTATGTAACTGTAAGGCAGCATGATAATGTATCACAAATTATGTAGTACATTGTGCAGCCTCCTTGTTTTAAATAACAGATCAAAACTGTAAGTATAACTGTCGTCACTATGGGGGGGAAAAGGAAAAATTTTTGTACCTGACATTAAGTTCTTAGTAGGTTGGTAATAATCTAATTGACATGATGAGTAACTACATTACAGACAGGTTACGCACAGATCAGATTGGTGTTTTGGCATGCATTGTATGCTTAATGTCTAAAGAGTTGATGGGAATTTCTGCAGTGACAGGATTTCTGAAAAGGCACTTGCAAATTTTAATGAGTACAAATTATGTTTTTAACATAGTATGGCAGTTGTACTGAAAGTATATTCCCATATATTGGGAAGAAAATTGTGTTCCCAAAATGATAGGTCTATATGTGCTGTACATGTAAAAAAAATTGCACTTACGTAACAATAGAAATTAATATTAATAATTGAGGGACATTTATGAATATTGAAGGAGGTGGAAAGTGTTGCCCAGAAACCAATTTCCAGAGTCTTTCAATGACATACTTACTTACAAGGTATGCATTTATTTCTGTTTGACCAATGTCTACAAAACTTGTTTTCATAATCTGCGCAGTTTGGTAGGTTTTGGCTTCTCTATCAAGGGACAAAAGTGGTAAAACAGATTTTTCTGACAGACAAAGGGGTCTTTTGTATCTACCACAGGAAAATGCAGGAGCAAGCTGGAATGGCACTGGTGTCTGTTGTCAGTTTCAAGACAGATGTATGTATACATGCACCTGACATAGTTCAAATTGAATCAATTCCTGATGAGTTACTTAAATTCTCTAATTGAAGCCACAGCTTGTATTAGAATACATTTTTTTCCCTTCCGATGATTAAGTCAGGGTGCGTCTTCTAATAGACAGTTTTCCCTGCCCATAACCTAATGAGCTATTATGGTAGCTTCATGAGCAGACATACCGAGAACACATAACATCATAAGGTCAAGTAATAATAGAAGGGTTGCATTTTTAACATGCATACTTTTTATTGATAAAAATACCACAGACAGAAAAAAAGTAAAAACGTGCTTCTGTGATATTGATAAAATGCATGTTTTCCTGCTCCATTAGTTCTGATAAGAGCAGTTTTTTTTTCACCATAAGGATGCAAAGTATGACCCTCATTCATGTGGAATCTCATTGGTGTTTGGTCAGTGTTAAAAAAATAACTCTGTTTCAGCAGTGGTCAGTAATACATATGTGGAAATTTGAATTGCATTGCTGCAAGTAAATTGAAGATTTACGTTTGAAATGCCCAAGCTAACATACATTAAAATACTAACTTTTCTAAATAATTACTGGATTGCAGTGGCCAATAACATTACTGTGAGTAAATTGAAGATTTAAATTTGAAATGCCCAAGCTAACATACATTAAAATACTAACTTTTCTAAAATAATTACTGGATTGCAGTGGTCAATAACGCATATATGTGAAAGTTGTAGTAGCACTTCTATGATAGTATTTTGAAGGTATTCACGAAATAGATTTTGAAAGTGCCTCAAATTAGCATGACTGAGGACTCACAATGTGCATGAGATTTGGTCCTAAAGTGTAGGATTTTTAGGGGATTCTGTGGACTGACTTTACTATAATATATAATTTGCATGCATTAAAAAGAATTCAATGGAAAAAATGGGTGTGAGGCTGATCAAAGGGTGCCACCAGAACCAGCCCCAAGACAGAGCTGAGGTGCAGTGGTGTCCAGCTGTCCAACCACATTTTGCTGGGGTTATTAATTAGTCATGAGGTATGAGGTGTGGCAGCGTGGCATCCTGTGACTCTGTCCTCAACCCCCAATCCAGGAAGTGAGCTGACAGGGAAAAACATCCTACTAAACCCTGTCACTTCCATGGCTGGGGTAGCCTCTGTGCAGGTTGGCTTATTCAGACTCACTGAGCACTATGATCAGTCACACCCATTCCTTTCGTTTATTAAAAGCGTTGTGAATTCATTTAGTTTTACTGTGTTCTCATTTGCTTATTTCACTAATGCTGTGAAACAAGGAAATTAAGGACACAGTTAAAAATTTATACATTTCAGCATGGTAGTCATTAGAAATATAGTGAATACATGTATTATTTGAAGTCTCAGTTACAGGCCCAAAGTGCAAAAAAACTGAAAATTAATGCCGTTGGAGATAATTATATTTATGGTAAAAAGAACTAAGCGAGGGACTTCAGAAAATCTAGGCATTCTACCATGTTAGGCTTAAAAATTGATAAACAAGGTGTATACATTATGAAAGTGCATATGTTAGTGATGATTTTGTCACCAATACATAGTTTGTTTCCACAATTGCTAAATTGCACCAAATTTATATTATTCAACCAGGGAAAAACAAATTCACCTTGGAATGTAGACATTTCTCCATTTTTGCTGAGTTGGGAGACGTGACTGGCAATACAATTTCCACCGTCAAAGATGACCCATGCATCAGGGACACTTGTCGCTGGGAGACTCGTGGCATCGTTGCCTAGGCTGCAAAATAAGTGTGAAATCTATTGATAAGTCCTCAAAGTGGCAAGTGTTTGCTCAATAGTCACTGACAGGACAATGGTCCCTGACATAAAGGCAGAAGTTGTAATGTTATTTGTGTCTGTCATATTATAGTCATGAAGATATAATTTTGTAATTTTTCACCGCATTTCACACTGATTGAACTTGTCACTTTGTAAGTACATTCATTGAACTTGTTACCTTGTAAGTACATTCATTGAACTTGTTACCTTGTACGTACATTCATTGAACTTGTTACCTTGTAAGTACATTCATTGAACTTGTTACCTTGTATGTACATTCATGGAACTTGTGACCTTCTAAGTACATTCTCTTCATTCTCACTTTACCCAATATTCCTTCAAAGATGATAAATGGAATCTACTGCAGTGAAACATGCCTTCATTCTATCCCTTAGAATTATTCTCAAAGAAGTTGTATGTTGGAAGAAAGGCATTTGAGAAGCTTTATTGACAGTGTTTCCATTAGGATTTTTTTCAGGGGGTCACAAGACAGGAAATTCAGGGTAGAAGACTAGATTTTTACAAATTTTACACGTAAATTAACAAGAGGTGTGACCCTTTAGAATTTTATCAGAGGGTATTTCAGGTTTTGAAAGAGTAATTTACCCCCATTTGGTCTTAAACGGAAACACTGATTGATATTCATATTGGATACAAGATATGGTCAGCATGACAGTAGAAACATACAAGGAATACAAAATGCAGATTTATACTGCAAAACTAAATACTGGTACACCCATTCAAACACATTTATACCCATAACCAATAAGCTGTCGAGACTTCGCACACTGTACCGAGTTGTCACTGCCGATGCCACACAACTATTCTGCAAACTGTTTTGTCTCAACTATTTATGCAATTATTTTCTTCATTTATTGCGAACACTTTTGGTGGACCAAGTTAATCACGCATGCTAACTGGGTGGTATATTGTTACATGTGACACAATGTTTTGCAGCCTACAAGTTTCATCCCTGTACAAGTTGGATGCTGTGGATTCATTGAAGTTGTATGATGAAAGTTAGGTTGAAAATGCTTCAGGTGACTTGCCACTGAATCATTTATTCTCATCGAATCTGTGTCATAAGATGGGGAAAAATTGCTGCTTGATTGGCAATGAGCTAAACAAGCTCCCTTACGTTTCTTTAACAGGCTTTTTGTATGAAAAATTGTCAGCCTGGAGAAGTTGAAAACAAAAGAGAACAGGATGGCCTAGAGCTTGTTTGTGTGACCTTAGCTCACCTTGGGATAATTGAATTTTAGATTGCATGCCAGGTCTTCATTTGTTATGTAATTCATACATGTGCCCAGCATTTGTGGTTGGTGACGAATATCCAGGGTTCTAATTGCAAGTGAGGAAGTTGTTTATGGGACTTACCTTGGAACGTGTGACCCCATTATATTCAGACTGTTTGGTTGGTCACTGTATGTTTGGGGGGGGGGGGGGTACTTCCAGTAGTGACAATACTGAGTATGTGCCACTCTGAAGGCCCCTCTTTTCAGCAAAATTCCAATAACAAAGGTCCAGTATTTTGTGCCAAAAAATCCTGAAAAAGGTATTTTTCCCTTTTATGGCCCAAAATTCAGGAAAATTAAGATCAATTTTTTTCCTGAAGCACTTTTTACACCAATTTTGGACCATATTTTCTCCTATTTCGGTAAAAAAAAACAAAAAAAAACTAACAAAGAAAGTACCTGTTTTGTGAAAAAGTGCCATAACAAAGGGTTGGTTTTTGAAAGTTCGAGCCACACCGTCCCACCAAAAATTTGGGGAAGTACCCCCCGTCCCCAGTTTTCTTTGGCATCTTTCAAGTTATGACCCCCTGTTCAGAGTCATAACTTGTAAGCTTAGCTGACTATAATGGTTAGTGTGCAGCCTCATCTTGTGGGCCTCAATCCATCATCATCTCCTATCAACAATTGCACATTTTTTATTTCTTTGAAAAAACCCTAACTGTTGGCTGGGTCCTCATCAAAGTCAGTGGGGTTGTACCTTTGGTGCAATATCTCAGAAAGTAATTGAGTTAGACACTTGGCCAAGTTGATCCTTTTTCCTCAACAGCTGAAAAAGTTACAGCCCAATTCACACAAACAGACCATATACAGAAAGTTGGATGCAGGGTGCATATTTTGGACATGTATTTTTAATCTGAGTTAAAGGCCAGGGTCAAATGGCCAGCTGGAGTATAAGGGCCAAAATGTGAAAATCTTGTGAACGCTCCACCAACTTTCATTTTTACCAAATCATTATGAAATATGGTGGGATTAAAGAGCACGTCAAAATCTTGATTGATGGTGATACTTGTGGCGCCGTCTATAATTTGACAGAGGTTAGCAGGCAAAATGTGTTGCAAGAGATAAAATTGTGAATCTTGAAAAATAATTAAGCTAGAAAGCTGAAAATTGGGGACATTGCTCCACACAAATATATTATGTGATATGGATGATTTTGACTTTTATCCCAGGTCACTGGCACTGTAAAGTTAAAAGAGGTAATTTGCCAATGATGTCCATAGAAGAGGTAACTTGCCAATGGTGTCCACAGTTTTCAAGTTAGCCCCATATAACTTTCAGGACTTAACCAAGGGGGTGAAAATGTTCAAGTAAAGTATTGGTGGCGCTGCCTACACTATTATGTAATGTGTGGGCAGAACTGTGAAAATCATGTAAACAGTATGTTTGGCATCTTTAATTTTTGGGTGTAATTCAAGGAAACTTAGTTGGATTGTTGAAGAAGTAAAAATCTAAACTAGAAGCCAAGATTTGCTTGGCAGCAAATCTCTCTAGATACCTTCAAACTTTATATATATATATATACATATACACATGTACATGTACATACACATATAAATGGAATGGTACAACATGTCTTGATGTAACTTACCTCATTGGAACTCATTGCCTGCCTTTTCATGGGAATTTAAGTTGGAATAAGACATAACATTGAATTCATGTCTCTGTCCACATTAACACTGGCAAAGAAATATTCTATTTTCTTCATTGTTTCCCAAACAGGTCAGCAGAGCACTAGGCCCCTTGGCCTCTTTTTGTTTTTTAAAAACCTGAAAAGATCTCAAAAACAACAAAATTCACGAGTTGGAAATAATGCAGAAACACTTTATTTTGAGACCACAATTTGTTGGCCTTCATGGATAGCCTTTGAAGACAAGGCTTTCCTCTACCATGAAAAATCACATTGAAAAAAAATGTGCATTCAAAATACCAAGGCCAAAAAAAATAATTGTAAATATTTGTTTCCCCTAACCCAACCAACCCATATCCAAACTCCCCTACCAACCCCCTGTTAACTTACTTCTGACCAAAAGAAAAAAAATAAAAACACCTACCTTCCCAAAGTTGTGGAATATTTATGGGGGGAAACATGCCGACCCACCCCAATTGTCAGACTAAAAATGAAAATTATGCCTACCTACCTGCCTCAAGAAAAATTGGTCCATAAGGGGAAACACACTTATATATATATATGTATATATATATATATATATATATATGTTTTGCCCAAGAGGCCCTGCCAACAATGCAGTGCTTGCAATCTGCCCCCTCCCCCCCCCCCCCCCCCCCCACCGCCACCACAGTTTGTTTACCTGCCATGAACAATTATCACTGACCCAAGACTAATTGCATTTGAGATCAGTTAACAGGTCTGTTACACAATAGCCTGGTGTTAGTGGTTAACCACAAATGTCCAGCATGGATGTCAGGTAAGCCACTTGTGACATTTACATAGGTTTCAATAGATTGCCAGGCATGTGTACCAGGGTTTCTGGAGATTAAGTTGCAAGTTGAAAACTTGTTTTTCTGACCTTTGGGCAGATCGGTTTTAACAAAGCAGAGACCTCTTGAAGCTGGCACAAGTTGCTTTTACAGTACAATGTTTTAAGGATGTTCATGAATGTTTTAAAAATTGTGTAAGTTTAAGTTCACAGGAATAAAGTATTCAAACCATAACCAAAGAAATGGGTATTCACTTACTCCCACTATCTGAACATCTTGAATTTTGATTTATGAAATGCTGGAATTATTCATTGTTATCCCCTCAGCTTGATCAGCAGACAGGGTATTGCTGTCGTTTTGTCTGTGCATGGATACACCTGTCTGTCTCTCCGTCCATCTCCCTTGCCAAGGCCATAACTTTAGAACAAATTGAGTGAAATATACTGTAAAAAATTTCATTGGAAACTTGGCTGAGTTTGACATTCAGCAACCTTTAACTATTTTCAAAGTCACCAGGGGGGTCATCATATTTTAATGGTGGCCAAGAAGATCGTTAAGTCATTCTGACCATTATATTTTTATGTTCACTCCTTGATGAAGGCAGGGCATAAAGCTTTGCTCATGTTGGTCAGTGGGTCGGTATATAGACTGTGGTCTCTGCACCATAACTGGTACAGTTTTGAGATAGAACTTTTATAGTGCCCTTGTATGTACTCCTATATATATACGGGCTAGGTGAAGTATCAAGGTGGTTCACCTTGACCCTATTTCCAAGGTCGTGGAGGTACTATAGTAAGGTTTGTTTTCTGCATAATAACTTAAGAAATTTTCATGATAGGACCTGTATATTGCACAGGATTATAGTCCTTATCCAAGACTAGGTCAAGTTCGAACATGTAAATTCAAAGGTCACTTTAGTGAAATTGGTTTCTGCATTGTAACTCAGAATTTAAGTTATGACTTCAGTATTGCACATGGTAATAGACTTGGTCAGCTTAGAAGATAGATGACCTTGACCAAATTCCCAAGGTTACCACCTAGAGTCCTATTAGTGACCATGGTTTCCGCATGAAAACTACAGATGTTTTTGACCTAGCGCTTTCATATTGCACAGGAATATGGCTTTGTATAAGAGCCAGGTCAAGGTGTGAAATGGGTTACGTTGTTTCAGATTTTCAATTCCTAAGGTCACAGAGCCACATAACTCAATTTGGTTTCTGTTTAATAACTGGAGAATTTTTGGAGCCACAGCTTGATGTTTATAGTCTTTTATTAGGGCTAAATCAGCTTCAAAGAAAGGTGACCGTGGCCTAATGTCCAAGGTCACAAGGCCACTAGAGTGAAATTGTGAATTTGGTTTCTGCTTCCACGTCCCAAGGTCATGAGTGCCCCATTTAGTACTATTGACAGGGTAATGAAGGCGAACATGATGACAGTAGGGAGGCATCTATGGTTTGAAAACATGTCTTGTTTTATTTGCATTGTGATAAATGAGGTTTGGTTTGTTTGACTTCTTTATATTAAACATGTCTCTATATCAAAGCAAGATGTTCATGTACTATGCTGGCCAAATGGTTAATTTGCAAGGAACTTACCCTGAAAAGCAGTCCAGTGAATAGTGGGGGTGGCAACTGGCTATAATAATGAAACAGTCCAAAGGGTGGGGGGGGGGGGGGGTATCATTTGGTCCTCATCCTCAAAATTTGGTCATTGATAGTGGGTCTGTCTCATTTTGAGCCAGATTTATTTGGAACATTTGATGGTTTTGACATATTTGGGGGGGGGGGGGGGATTTCGTTAAAAACCAAAAATTGCAAGGGTAGGGTGTGGAGTCATTCAGGCCTACCCCTTGCACCCCTGGATAGTGTACACAGTTGACCAATGGAGACTATTGACTACTCTGCAATGTTTGCTGAGACTGGAAACAGCACATAACTTGCATTAGCTGTGTTTGTGGCTGAGATAATACACGTACACAAAGATCTTTGGCCAAAGAAAACAACTGGATCCATTTTGATCATTGTGTACAGTGTGTATGAAGTGCATGTGCATAAAGACCCTTCTACTTCCCCACCTCCCACCCAACCAGGAAAACGAAAAAAGAGGATGTGTGAGGCATTGTGTCTGTTGTCACTTCCATTCAAACATGAGCTTCTTTTAAGATGTCCTGTTAGTGTTACAAAAACATTGGTATAGAGAAATTTTGACCATGTTTTCTGTGTGTGTGTGTGTGTGTGTGTGTGTGTGTGTGTGTGTGAGAGAGAGAGAGAGAGAGAGAGAGAGAGAGAGAGAGAGAGAGAGAGAGAGAGAGAGAGAGAGAGAGAGATATTGAATTAAATTTCCATGCATTGTCAGGCAGAGTGTAGGAGAAAAGTAAGCAGGTCACATTGATTGTGCTGAAATGCCAGCTGCAGCAGTGAGGGGTTAATATGGCCACAGGTGTTGTATCCAGTAAATAGGCCAGAGTCACCTGAGCTGGTCATAGAGGTGGCTGATAGATCAGGCACATGGTCTTCACCGCAGGTCAGTTGAACAGACTTTGCATCCAATGTGTAGGATTTTAAGTTGAACTTTTCAGTAAAAAATTTTGGAAACTCTTGAGCTGCATGTTTGGGCTAGGAAGTTGCATGGTTGGCTGTATGAGGAACTATTTGGGGAGCACATGGAGGTAAGACCACGGTGCAGGCAGGGCCCCTAAGGCTGTGTCCTCTCTCTGAGCTTGACAAGCACCTTCACCATTAATGGTGTATATTGGCAATATTTTATGATTTGCCAAAATGATGCTTTTATTTTCACCTGTTAAGTGCAGCATGAAAAATTTGACAGGCAATTTGGGTCACTTAATTAGGTGCTGTTTTGTTATTAGGTGGTAATGGTAGCAGAAGATTGAGCCACGTGCAGAGGGTATAAATATTTTTTAAAGTCAGATTTATGAATTAAAATGGCACATGGCTATGAATGCAGGGTACAGGTGCATATTACTTATTGGTAAATTCAAACTGATTTTATGACCCATTCATGTGTATATAAGGAACTGGAACAGGGTTGAGGTAAATTTATAAGTTTTCTGTGATCATTATGTCTCCCTGTGGTACAAGGGAGAGTATTGTGTTTGAGCTGTTCAGTTATAAACATAATCTGGTTATCTTTTCATTGTTATTCTGCTTCCATTCTCTATATCAAAACAAATTGTTGTGCATGTGATATATCCATGACATTTTGATAAAAGTTGGCCAAACTTCGTTAGATTATTTGTAATAGTAAAACCATTGCATGGAATTAGTGGTTGGTGACCTTGACCTAATTTTCAAGGTCATGGGAATAACAGGGAATCAGTGGGTGTCTGGTAACTCCAGAAGTACTGAACAACTGTTTAGCTTAATATACCTGTGGGTAAGACCCCTTTTGAATTGCTGACCTTGACCTTGACCTTGACCTTGACATTGTTCTTAAGATAACAGGGATGTAAAGAAAATCAGTGTCCAAGCAACATTGTAAGAAGGTATGAACAGAAGTTGATCACACTCATTAAGATAATGCGTTCATAAAAGTTTGGTTCTGATGAAAAATGGATGACTGTTACCTCATTCTCAAGGTCACAGGGCTGTTACTCTGTACATATATTGTAGCGAAACATTATTCAAAGCTTATACGGAGGTAACATTTCTTTCTGGACGTTGCAGGTGTGGAGTTACAGATGGATATTGAACCATGAGCTATAGTTTCATGCAAATTTCTAACAAAACAAATACTTGTGTGAAATATGACTTTCTTGAACCCCAAATTCCATCAAAAATTAAACGAATGAAAGATTTTGTATTTGCAGGCAGTATCTTGCCTTTGTGCTAGACTATAGGGCCGTATTTTGGTGTTTTTAATAAAAACCAGCATGACAACACATATGTTATTATAAAGATTTGAGAGAATAGAACCTTATTGACAGAAATATATTGTAGTTTTCTGCAGAGATGTGTAACCTGGGGATGTTCTTTAATGCAATCATAGCATCTACATCTATAGGAGCTTGAATAATCCACCACACCAGGAGTGCTCACTACTTCCCTGCCATTCTATACCACATGTCAAAATCATGAACAACGTTGATGCCAGTGGTACCACCTGATGTTTTATGGAAAGTGTGTTGAAACTTATTTCATAATCTGCTGAAATAATTACAGGAAATATGTATCATACTTGGAACAAAAATCTTGAATATGGATGACCCTGACCTACATTTTCAAGGTCACCAGGGCTATAAAATGGAAAGAGTATACAGTCCAGTAACAGACCTTATACATTCTATTTTGAACATATGTGAATGCACATTGTGTATATCATGGACCTGAAAGTATGGCATGTTCATTACTGGTGGCACCACCTATGCTTTCCCATGGAGAATCTGACTTGAGAGGTTGTGGGGGGAAAAACAACTTAAATTTGCTTTAACAGTAAATCATGTTTGTTAATTTGTGTTCCTCAACTGCAATGAAGGCTGCAAGACCATATAAACGTTATTTTGGTAATTACTGTAGCTGGTGCACAAGATCACTGAAACCATGCAGCATTATTTTACTAATACACACAATTGAAAGACCAAGATTTCGGGGGCATGTCTTACGTGCAACTCAACCGGATGTACCAGATTAATATTGGGCACAGTAGATTGACTTGTGAGGCTTCTTGGCCTGTTGGTGTGCATGTACATGGATTGAAACAGGACATACCCGACTGATTTTGAATGAGTCCAAGATTCTGGTGACTTGGTTTAAAAAAAAAAAAAAAGTTTGACAATGTCAAAAGAAAATCCTGTTTGCAGGCTAAATAGCTATCCTTATGTCTATTTCAGAAATTTGAAAATCAATATACAAAAACTACGTTCAGACATGGTACAGGAAAACATTTGCAGAGAAGAAATGAGGGGTTTTTTTTGGGGGGGGGGGGTAATTGAGGGCAGTAGGAAGGGATATCTGAGAATGATGGTACTACAGGTAACTTAAGATATGTGTACATGTGGAAGGTGACAAGTTGTCTGACCAGGGGCCAGAAATGACACACACGTATGTAAGTCATTCCACTCAGCTCTCTCTGGTGTGGACAAGACCACAGGGTAGCTTCAAAGTATCAACTGGTGATATTGTATACACAGGTGTAAGATCGTGACATTTGCTGTCATGGCAACAGAGTGAAGGTGAGTGTCCAGCAGTATCAAATTTTTGCTCTGGTAGACCTTGTGGCTAGCACAGGCATTGAGAAGTTTTATTGTATTGAACATGTCGATTATGGTATCTAAGAAGATACTTGAGACTGGGGAGGGGTGAGGGGCAGACAAAAATTGCATTCTGTTCTGAATGACATTGATCATGATAATAATAGGCATCTGAAAATGCCATTGATTTTAAGTGAATGATGGGCCACACATTTGGAACAGTTGTTCATAGTTTATTGATTGCAAGCATGTGTTTATCATGTTATTGATAAACAGGTCAAAGAGCTTAGTCTTTGTTTACATGTGCCAAAAATAGACCAACCATTAATATTCCAGTTGAATCAGATGCCAAAGTTTATACATATCTTTTATAACTGAATGGTGAAATGCTTTGTACCAGGGGACGATTTATAACCAATTTGGCACCAGCATCCATGTTATAGCTTTGTTTTCCACTATTAAGTTAAAGCCTCACCCCAAATTTGACCATTGTACATGTGGGCCAAAAATGTTTATCCAGCATAATAACCTTTGTTGTCATCACATAGCTACCAGCCATTGTGATTTTATCAGAATCAGTCAGTTTTTTGTGGTTGCTGTTTCCATCAAAAAGTGTAAAAAGTTGTTAAAATAAGAAAATATTCCGATTTTTCTAGGCAGGTTTCCTTTGGTACTCTATGTAAGCATACCAGCTATTCTGATGTTTTCAAGTCACTCACCAAAATTCTCTGATTTTGGAGGCATTGAGGTTGACAGGTATGTCATTCTTGTGGGTAGAAATGAGGATATTTGGATAGAATCTTGTGATGTCATTGAGACCTGCCTTAAACTTATGATGATCAAACCCAAACATTTTCAAGTTATACCTACATGGGAGGAAAGAGCTTAGATACATTGCCAAGACAGGGTACAAAGTTACTGTAAATACCATTTTAGTTTCTTTTAGATTGTTTTTTGTTTTTTCCTGGAAATGGATGTGATTTGTCAAATGTCACTTTTGTAGGTAGATTGCCAACCATTTAGGTGTTACATTTTGAAGTCTCCCTGTCTTCTCTCAGTTCTGTGCCCCCCCCCCTCCGTTAATACAAGAGTTGTCACCTGGTCAGTCCACCTGTACTCTATGCTGTTGAATGTTGATTGTGTCCAGTGTTGTCATTTACCTTATTAGTATCATCAACTTCAGTCTGTTAAATGTTCAGTTCAGTTGTGTTTATTTCCTTGTTGCTGCCAATGTACATTGTCATATTTTCATCGTGTGTTGTCTGATATTTCCTCCCTCTCATTTTGTTGTATCAACTTTATTGTTGTCTTTTTTTTGTTATTTTGTGAAAGCAGGTTGTGTTGGGCAGAGTATTATTCTCTGATTATTTATAGAAATAAGATATGTTTAAAGTAACCTTGTCCCCCATTGTGTGTGTTCTGCTTCACCAGTTTAGCTCATGCTGTTGTGCTGAGTCACATCACTGGTGCCACCTTTTGGTTATTTTCTGAACTGCCTTAAGTAAATCCTGGAGCTTTGGCCAAAGGGGGAAGGCCATCTTATTTCAAATTCCATGTCTTAGAAAGAGTAAAACCAGCTGAGCCAAGCTTGGTGGATATATGTCCAACAGGTCCCAAGATTAGGCCAATAAGTCCAAAGTGCCAAATGCAGAGTCCTTTCAAGCTTTCAAGCCCAGGGTTGTGGGCTTGAATTTAAGGAAAAGATCATAAATGTATATTAAATGAATTATTGCTGATGGTAGGTGGGGGTGAGGTGGGAGGGAGAGGGATGGTTATCACATGGAGGTGTTTGTTTCTTGACTATTGATCTAGCAGATATTTGAATTTTCATTCTGTAGCTTGTCATAAAAATCAAAGGAGGGGAAAAGATTTTCAGAAGTGTTGCCGTGGTGCCATCTGTTCATGCCTTCAGAGTGGCCTCTGTGACAAAAACTGCAGATGAGCTCATGTACATATGACATGCACCAATGTTACAGATCATGTTGTGGATGTGGGCATAGCCTTGCGGGCTTTGGTCCACTCACTCGATCGATCGAGAGAGAGAGATGCACCAATGTTACAGATCATGTTGTGGATGTGGGCATAGCCTTGCGGGCTTTGGTCCACTCACTCGATCGATCGAGAGAGAGAGAGAGAGAGAGAGAGAGAGAGAGGGAGGGAGGGAGGGAGGGGAGGGAGGGAGGGAGGGAGGGAGGAGGGAGGGAGAGAGAGAGAGAGAGAGAGAGAGAGAGAGAGAGAGAGAGAGAGAGAGAGAGAGAGAGAGAGAGGAGAGAGAGAGAGAGAGAGAGAGAGAGAGAGAGAGAGAGAGAGAGAGAGAGAGAGAGAGAGAGAGAGATGCAACATTATGGGCATTCCTTTCTGTCTGAAGAAAACTGTTTTTAACATGGAGCAGACTTGAAAGCTGTTAATCCAGACGTTTGCCTGCAAATTAATGTGTCTCTACTTTCATTAAATGCATACTGTCAGTTGAACTTGTCATAGTTTTACTGTACAGTTCACAGGAAATTGCTCATTATCCATTCCCACCAGCACGACCTCCTTGCCCTTCCAGTGTATTCTGTTGGTACGTTACAGCATTGTTAACATGTTTGTGTAAGATTTTATAATGTAAATGCTTCCTTCCAGCAATATTTACCATATACCTCCCAGTAAGCACCCTTCCCATGTTTGTGGGGAGTCCAAGCATGTACCTCTAGGTATCCATACAGTTGCCTCTGAATGCAGTATTAACCTCTTATCCCTTAAACCAACCAACTGTTAATGCACTTTTGCCTTACAGAAGTTTTATCCAGACATTGTGTCTGAAAGGTGTTAGGGCAGGGCACTACAGTGGTGACCTCTAGATGAGGAATATGGTGAGAAATACAAATATGAGTTGAGAGGTTATGCAGTGTTGTAATGCAATCCTATGTATTTATCTGTCATTGTTCACGCTAGCCTTTGCCCCTTGGAATAAGACACAACAGCTTTCCCAATATGTCTAATCTTCTTTTTTCATACTGGTCAGTTGTTTTTTCATCAGCATTGAAATTTGTCAACAGCATTCAAGTAAGCAACATTTGACAAAATAGCTAGGCTGATGGTGGCTAGTGGCTGGCTACCTTGTCAAATGTGTAAAGACACTTTCAGCCATACAGTTATTTTATGCAGCATCATAGAGTGGCTTTTTTTTCAGTGAGCATTGCTACAATTAAATAAGAGTGGGAAAACATCCATCCATATTTTAAAACACCTATTACTGGTCTATTCCCCCAGCACCATTTTCCTGTACATCATGAAATTATAGCATATTGACTTCTCTTTCTTTTCCAAAAAAAAAAATTTGATGCATACGTTTTCTTTGTGTGTGTTGCAGGACTTAAGCTCCTTCGCCATGCCATTATTAGAGTCCGACCTTCCAGACGTAAACCAGCTGAATGTGTCGGCAGATGAGGAGGCTTTCCGCCCCCGATCAGGCTCAGGAGGAATAAAAGCATTCCTAAATTTCCGCAGGAAGCACAAATCCGGAGACGACTCTAGGAGTAGCTCAAGAGGGAGTTCCCCGGGGACTACACCGGCTGCAGGTGGAAATAAAGTGAAAAACTTCTTTGATGCGATACGACCACGGTCAAAATCGGATGCTATGTCTTCAGCAACTAGTACCAAAAGAAGAACACATAGTGGAGATACAACCTTATTGCAAATACCTCTGCCGGGCCATAACAGACGGAAATCTAGCCCGCCAGTGGAAATGAATCAGTCAAAGGCAGCACCAAGAACAGAGGATGGACCTACACCAATGAGTAGCTTACTCGCAGACTGTGTACACCTTGGAACCCTTGATGAAAAGGGGGGGTTTGTTGGAGATCGGGGAGGGCCTAAATCCCCTGGTATTATGGATAGATTTAGAAATCGTGCATATTCAGATCCTAAACCTCGAGCAAGACAAGCAGCATTAGCAGCAAAACAGAGAGCCATGGGAAAGGTAAGAACTGTTATGTCGTCTTGTTGACATGTGTTTTTGGTAGCATTTGAAGTTTAAATGTGTAATGATGAAGTGAATGTGAAAACTGTGACTTGCAGTTGTTGACACTTGAAAGCAATTGGTATAGGGTTAGGTCTGATCATATAACTTAGGAAAGGTGTTTTAGTTTCATTAATGACCTCTCTCCCCCCCCCCCCCCCCCCCAAAAGTGTGCAGTAAGAACATTAAAAAAATGTGTTATGGAGTGTCATTTGTTTAGCTGCAGTGGTGAAGATGTAAAGGTACAGAGTTGCTCTGTTTTAGTTTCTGATATACTTATAAATGTGCATTTAGAGTATGCTTGAAGGGTACGTCAGACTGGAAGGTGTTTACAATTTGAATTTCAACATAATTTGAAGATCAACAAAACCAAAGTTGCATGTTTATGTGATTATTAAATGAATGCATTGTCCAAATAGAATAGAATTATATCCAGTTAAACCAGAGATGCCCTGACAGTGTCTGGCATTGTGCGGAAGGGCAATTTCCAGATCCTTTGTATCTTCCATGTCACCAATATTCTGAGGAGTGGAGTAAAATGTTTTTCCCAAATGAAAACAAACAAATTGGTGTTAAAATATTGCTTACAATGTTCAGCTGCCGATACAGCAATGTCACAGCCAGGTAAGTTGGTCGTGCTCTACAGGTCTTTGCAGGTGGCTTTAACAGCTGGCTGCTTGACTGACCAAGTGGCGATTGTAATGCCATCTGCTGGAGAAAGACATAACTAATATTCTGGTCAGATCAGATTGATTCTGACATGGCCACTTGACATATAAAGTATTGCCTGCCTGCTTTGTTTTAAAAATGTTTCATCAAGTTGATGATTCAGGGTTGTGGCTTTTCTGCATGAGAAAAATTTGTGGTTTAATTGGTGCTGAAAAGATCTGATTTTTTAAAATCTGAAATTGAAGCCACTCTTTTCTTATCGCAAACAAATCATGGCCCCAAATTTCTAAAACATTGAAGTAACTTGAAAAAAAAGTCATATGTGACTTAAAAAATTGTTTGAAACTTGCATAGGAGGAAAAGGTACTCATTTTTAATTCTGACTAGTTTGACTCTAATTGCTTGGTTAACAAATGTCCATCCGTAAATTTGCACACAAAGTGTGTGCAGGATTGCGAGGGGATATGCATAAAAATGGAACATTGAGCAGACCGATGCCATGCAAGTTTTGACTAACGAAGAGCCAAGGATATATCAGTTAACATATAAAAAGAAACACAGCAGAAACTTGCAGGCGTAATTGTCCAGTTTTTTTATATGGAAATATGGAAAGCACATGCTCATTTCATAAATTTGTAAAGTAAATTTTTACCCAGCTGAGGATTATTTTTTTAAAATCTTGCCCACAAAATCAGCAATCCATTTTTCAAATTTAAACTAACTCTGGCCTAGCTTTATTTTTAGTCTTTTAGTGTACCAGAATTGTGATTAAAATAACAGTTACTGGACCCTAAGTATCCAACATGAAATAGTGTTTAATCTTTCAGTGCTAAATTGTGGAGCAAGTCCAGAGTCCTCTGTGTCCCCATTTGCTTGCAGTGTACTCAAAGGCAGGCCAATGAAAGCTCTTAATCTGGGCTATTCATCCTTTCATGCTGGTATTTTAACGATTTTTTTTTTTAAAACAAGGAGTTAGAATCTGGAATTATCACAGTACTTCACAGTACTTCAGAGGAGATAGGTTTCTGGCACCCACACAAAAAAAACAAACAAACAAAAAAAACCCCTGCAGCGGACACTTGGTGGGACCATTGTTTGGGTCCATACTTCTAAAACAGAAAAGCGACACACACACGCCTGAGTTATATTTTGAAAAAGCAATAAAAGTATGTTTCCTGTTGTGTCAATGGAGTTTCTATTGTTGGCTTGTGAAAATAAGTGCTTCATATGCCTTACAGCTGGGTTTTCCAAGTAAAGTACATATATTTTATACACAAAATCTTTGTGTAATCTAGTAGAAAAGAAAAGCAGATGAAATAATTGTTTTAAATTCAGAGTAAGACTATCATGTAACTCTTACTGTTCGTAGAGTGGATGGTTACCAAGAGTGACACAAAATGGAGAAGTGGTATTAGATTGACAAATCACTGGGACTAATTTCCATGTTTAATTGCCTTTAAGTAATGTTAACATTTGCTTTCTTTGTTTGCTGCAGACTTCGCTTAGTCCACCTATTGGTTATGGTAAGTACACATATACATGTTTATATTTGTTCACAAGTTGTGAATTGTTAAGTAGAGCCCATAGACTTGGCGATGTCCTTCTTTCAGGTTGTTTTGGCCCACATTGGCAATAAAAATGGAGTGCAACAGTTATTTTGCATGCGCTGAAGGTGCAAAGGTACTTACTAACAGACAGAGCACAAGAGAGAAGTGCTTGGTTCAGACCGATATAGACATGCATTGCCTTCTGTTGATGAAAAAAATTTGCTCTGTGCTATTATATTGGTGCAATTTGGGCTGGTACAGAGGTTTCTCTTGAGAGTGACATCATACATGTAATGCAGACCTGCTCAGCTTGAAAACGAAAAAAAGTGTAAAATGTGATCCCAAAAAGTGTTCAACTGGCTGAGAAAGTGTACAATATTCATTTTATGCTTTATGACATTTATTTCCAACTGAAGATGAGTTTTTTCTTGGACATTTTTGATGTGTCCTGAATTATTTGTTCAAAATGTTTTAAAATGTATCCACAGGATTTTTACTTTTAAGTCAAAATGTAAACTGTTGCAAGAAACTCCATTGTGAATTTCTACAGGTGTCAAAACATTGTGTTATTGGTAGGTATTTCACTAATTTGTTCATTTTATTATACTATACCTATATTTACTGCTTGACATTATGTGCATCTATTGCTGAGAAGAAGAAAAAATACAAATTTTCCATTAAAACTTACAGGCGCAATGTACCGTAGAGCTGAAAAGCATACATTGTAAGACTAGATGTTACAAGTTGGCAGGTCTGGTAATGGTCACTGACGTAGAGAAATGAAGCCAGATGGGATTTCCCTTTTGGTGTAAGACGCATGCAATTGGGCTCTCAAGTGGCTGTCAATTGCAGATACCAGTCTGCACCAAGTCCTTCCCTCCCACACGCTGTATGTTTGCACAAGTAACTTTGCACCTTCAGCGCATGCAAAATAATCACTGCACTTGATTTTTACCACCAATGAACCTGAGTGAAGGACTGGGGAGAATCCACTGACTTGAAAATTCATATGATAATGGACTCAGTGGCACTGCTAAAAAGTGATGATTTTTTTTTCTGAATGTGATTCAAAGAGTGATTGTTGTATCTGTTTTTACCATTTTGTGTACTCATTCACCCCATGATTGCAGATTATGCCAAAATTATTATTATAAACATGCATATATACTGAAGACCACGCAAATCCCAAGTCCCCAAGCAAAATAGTTCAGATTTTTTTCAACAGGTGGCAGCAGTTATGCTTTATGCCATGTGCTTCTGTTTGTAAACATGGCTTCACAGAGCATGCTCAGTGGCCACTCCAGGAAATAGTCTATTGTGATCAGAGTGAGGCTGAGCATATTCTCTGTGACCTTGACAACTGACAGTTGGCAGCTGTCACCATTGAATAAATTTTTTTTTTTACTGGAATATTTATAACAAAAGCCCAAGCGTGGAATGGAGGCAGTTTTTCGGTCTGAGAAACCAGGAAATTCAGAAGGTATTTTCAATGCATGACACAGAATTATAGTCATGGACATGTTGCTGTAGTGTAAATGTATCAGGCAAAATCAACCTTGGCTAAATATAAACAGGCCTAGCTGACTGGTTATTATTTTTGAGATTAGGATGGTATCTCATGGTAAAAGTGACCACTTGCTGAAAGGATTTCAAACACAAGGCCAAAAAGCTTGACTTCCTGGTACTTTTGATACATATTTTTCCATTTTCATCTGGATTCCTGGCTGATTCCAGGGTAAAGTTAAGTTTCCATATGTACCTCATTCTATTTATGATGGGAGGCACTTACTGCAAAATACAGAGAGTTGGCAGATAGCCAGGGAGAGATCAACATTAGTGTGTTAACACTACATTTACCCAATAATTTTGTGACTTAAATCCCTATTTTAACTCTGGTTGTGCCACAACTTTCTTCAGAAACACTGCCCCAGTGCCATATACCAATTTTTTGGTATGTTATGTGATAGGGTTCTGGCAGTTGACTAGGGGATAACAAAATATAGGTATATGGCGCTACCACAGTTAACTGTGTGTTTCAGTGATAAGTTGGTATCTTTGGGGGTCATAAACAAGGAAAAGACAGACAAGTACTGCACCTAGAGCAGGTGCAATATTTATTATAAGTGTTATCAACAAATTGAAGCTCTTTTGGCTAGTTAGCATGAGAATAGACAAGTTTTTAGGTTGTTATGATACTTTGACCAGGATAGAAAATGCCAGATTATTTCACATTTATTGATGAATTGTTGCAAGTATGTTCAGTGCTGGACATCTGATTATCCTTTTTGTATTTCAGAAGAAATTAGTACTTGTTATGGAAACTAAAGTTCATGTTTCGTGATAATGATTTTTTCTTTTTTTCTATTTTTTTTTTGTATGCTTCGCCACCAACGGGGCTTACCAGTTCCTGATGCATCACATGTCAAACTGTTCTCTGAACACATTTTCACTGAAATAAACAGTTTTCAGCAGTTCCCTAGCTGCCAGGCACTATTCTGGTGTTAGCATTGAAAGAGGAAACTTGGTTGAAAAAGTTGACACAAATATTGAATAAGAGTACATATAGAATTGACAAGAGCAAAAAAAGTATCATTTTTCAGCAGGAGGCTGGTTTTGCTCCTGCATGCATCCAGTAGTACGTTATTTAGGTCATGTTCCATTACTCATTATCCTGTTTGAAGCCAAACATACGGGGAACTAGGGTCAAATACATTTTACAAACAACTTAACTCAAAAAAACCCTGAAGGAAAGAAGGACAATCTGGCACATTTAACAGTCCTTAGTTTTCCAAGACGAAATGTAAAACACAACACAATATGCATTTATATGACATCATTCATTAAAGCTATTATGACCATGCTTAAAAATGTGATTGGTAAACATACATAAAATATCAACCAGAAAAGGGAGGATACTGTTTTTTTTTTTTTTCTCTTCATAGTGTATGTGTATCTGTAAATTACCCAACCACACAGTATGAGTGGCAATTGGCATTTTGGGTTCCAGCTTGAGATTCTTTTTGCATACACTTTTAACTGCAAATTAACTTTAAAATCTATCAAAACAGCATATCAAGAAACTTTCAACAGCAAGGATCCCTTTGTATTAATCGCAATATTAGTTTTAATAGTATGTGGCCATTTATAACAGTTCCTATGATTTTTTTTGTTTTTTTGCATGTTATTTTATTTTCCTTTTTACGTGTGTCTGTCAGCTGTGGGAAATTCTAAAATTTAATTTCAACTCCCATGTATGACTGGAAAATGCTTGTACCATTGGTTATATAACAATAAATGTTATATAATACTGTACCATCAGTTGTGCAAAAATAAAAATCAGGATATTTGAAATACAGGTACAAATTTGAGTTTCACATTCTAAAATGTCCAAAGCACCTCAGGCACTTAGGAATGATACAGTAATGCAAATGTCGAGTAAAACTCTGAATGATGGATATGCTGAAGTGGAAAAAGTGAAATACAGAAAATCACCAGGCTGTAGAAGTACATATTGTCTACATTAACCCTTTCTGCCTTAAACTGGCCAAAACCGGCTGGTGGTCAAATGTCGTCTGCTTCAGTGTTTTCAACTAATTTCAACAGTTATGAAAAACAATTTGACTGAGAATTGTGCATGCGACTTATCAAGATCACATGCCCCAGGTCAACAGCTTTCCTTGGCATGGGTTGGGCACTTAGTGCCCAACCCATGCCAAGGAAAGCTGTTGACTCAGTCTTAATTCAAGGGGGGAAAGGGTTAACAAATACCAGCTGCGTGGCCACAGACTGCAAGTGATGGTTTCATTCTGGTCTATGGATTCTTGAGTTGTGTGTCAGAATTTTAGCAAATCTGTTGGGGAAAAAAAAAAACAACACAAATTTATTTCAACATCTACCTGCTGCTGTTCAGTTGCATTTGAAGTGGAAAAAACCACTTGACCCACCTGGGTATTCCTGAGGGGAGAGGAGGCTCACAACCAGCTTTTATTGACATATGTATATACATTGAGGTGCTAGACAGTGACAAAAATTACATGCACATATAAAATCAAGCATTAAATTGTATTCATCATGTTCATAGCCGTTAAATTCATGACTAAAAGATGTCTGCATCCTTTATAAGCCCTGCAATGAACTCCCCTCAATGGTTCATTCACATTGATACCAGAACTTGCCATTGTCTTCATGTTTAACGGTTTTACTGACACAAGCAAAGACGTCATGTATGACTAAGCGTGTCCTGTTGTATGATGCAAGCTACACATCGTGGTAGACCATTGTGAAGAAATTGTGCCTTAGTGTTTGCAAAATTTAGACTCTACACATAAAAAAAGTCTCAATAATAGATCATTGACAATTGAATCTGAATTTATTCTTCTAAATTTGCATGATTTTGTTGGATAAATTGGACTTGCACATTGTACACAACGTAGGCTTATATGGATGACATGTTATAAACAAACTAACAAAATTGACAGCAGAAGCTCATTGTAAACAGGGATAACCAGTTTATTTAGAAATCTGAAGAAAAGCATGAATCAAGTCCCTTGTATTGAAAAAATAAATAGATTAATTAAAAAAAAAAAAAAGGTCAGTGCTTTGGGTGCATTGGGCCTAAAGCATGCCAAGGAAAGCTTTTAACTCAGTCCAATATGTGGCATTGAAAGCGTCAATGCCCTACCCCAGTAGGTGGACATTTACTGATGTAAAAGAGCCCCGTCTGTGACCAGGGCAAGGCATTGTGATGATAGCCTCTACAATTCTTATTCAGACTGAATTTCAGTGATGTGCAGATTAAATCGTAAAACATGCCCATTCACACACAATAAAGCTTGCGAATGTCAGTTCACCATGTACACACAGAAATGATGATAAATATGATTGATGTTAGTGACTATATGAGAAAAACTGAATACAAATACACTCTAGATGAAATTTGATGGTACTATTATTGCAAGCCTGTGGGCCTGTTTGGCAGCAGATAATGTTGTAAACATTCTCCAGCTTGCCCTGTCCAACAGTCAGTTCCATGGCTGATAGCTTTGCAATCTCCCAATATTTTGACCATAGCTGTAGTAGTGACTGCTGTTGCTGATTTGTGTGTTACTTCCTGAAAGTGTGTATTCCCATGTTCCTGGATGTTTGCTCTTATCTCTTATATTGCTCTCTTTATCTAAAATTGGGGTCATTTTGAGTGTCACTGGTTAGGTCCTGCATGTTGTTTCCGAAAAGAGGTCAGTTATCATCAGAAGGTACTTTGGGGCTGTGATAATGGTCACAAAAGGCAGGTGGTCAGTCTCCCAAAAGAGGGGTCTTTCAAAAAGAGACTTCTGTTATACCACACTTATTAGGGTATAAAGAGGGAAAACTGAGAGTTGCTAGAATATATATGTTGTTTAACCAGCAAGTTGCGTCCACATTGTGGCTGAATAAATCCCAGCTTTCCATCTTGATATAAATTGGACAGTAATACTTTATAAAGAAATGGGTCATAAAGTTCCTTGTGTTTTTCTTTAAAAAAAAAAAAAAAAAAGTGAAATATGAAAAGACTTTTACCCTTTTCCCATATTTGGGCAAAGGTTATCTACATTGTAATCTTGTCTTTTTGTTCACAATTGATGTCAATCCAATAACATCAGAATGGGAAGACCTGCCTCAGCAAATTTGATGTCTGAATCTGTCTGATGAAGCTATCAGAAGGGAGTCCATGTGAGGAAACTGGACCATCTTGTAAGGTGACAATATCAACTTCTCAGTTTCATGCCATGTTCAGTGTCACCACAGTAACTTAACAATGGATAGAGTTACCCCAACAAATTTGATGTGTGGGTTTTATGGACTGCTTGGATTAGATTGCATATGGATGACCTTGACCTGCTTCAAGGTCACAGGGGTCAGCTTGGCCAGTTTCGTGCCATGTTCAGTGTCATTACAAGAACTTGACAATGGAAAGAGTTGAGGCCAAGGAGTGTTTAGGACTTTCCCTGCTGTTTTTGTGACATTTTCATTTAGCTTTAAAACTCCAGAATAATTTTTGTGGTCACTACACAGAGATTTCTCAAAACAGAAGTTCAAACTTGCATTATGTCTTGTATGTTAAACGGTTTTGTCTTTCTCTTGCAGCAGGACAGGCAAGGAGCTTTGACCACCCAACAGTCTGCAGATCTCTAAGTGACCAGTTTGGATGTAACGAGTCTCGTACTTTGATAATATATCGCGACAAGTCTAAGGTACATTTATTCCGAGTAAGTTTGTGCTTTCTGCTTTATCAGCTACCCACCATTGTAGAAAAGTGAACCACAGAATGATGAATTATGACATGTGAATACTTTATATAGGTATACATGCTTTAAAAAATTTCTTTGTGTAAAAAATTACCATAATGATGACTGTACTTGGAAATTTGTATGTACCTCAAATCCAAATACTGTGAATATATTTATTTTCAAGGACATTTATTTTTACGGTTTTAGCATTTCGACCTTTCACTGAGACTTAAAATTCACAACTTTAGATTTACTTCCAATCAATGCCATGTTAAAAACTTTTTTCACTGTGTTCTTAACTTCATGGTTTGAAGCATCAGCGAAATAAGCGAAAATAAGAACACAGCAAAATGAAATGGATTCACAGCAGCTATTTATGCAAAATGTGCAATTCCTGTTAATTGTATTGTGGGGTAGGCATTGTTTCATTTCAAACAAATGTATTAATTCATGTTTCTGTGGTTCACACATATTTGCCATTTTCATGCGATGTAAAAATTCCAGGCCAACACCAACACCTTTCTGCCACGTAGCAGCCAAAATTTTACTGTACATGATGCATGTACAGTTTTGCTTGCTGGTCAAGACTGCCATCTGCTGGCCAAAAGTGGTCTCAAATGACAGGTAGTCTTTAATTACAGCTAAAGCAGGCAAAGAAATAGGCTCAGGGGTCTTGAAATGACAATACTCAGCAGTTGAGCAGTCATGTCATTATATTAGTAAACATGCTAAGCTTTTTTTTATGTATGTATATATATTATTTTTTTTTTTATTTTTATTTTTTTTTTATTTTATTTTATTTTATTTTTTTTTTTTTGGTGGTTTGGTGGAAGGTGGGGCTTCTGGTCAGAACTGTGCAATATTTTTGATGTGCACAAAGTTGACAGACAATGTGTTATGAATTTGATCGTGCAGACAGGTCCACCTTGCCATCTTTGAAGGCCTATACTTGTGTCAAGTGTTCTACTGCAGTGCACAAGCACAGAACATTTTGGGGCTGTGTTTTATACAACTTTGTATTTCCATGGCTGGCCAGTGGACTGACAGAGCTTTCTTTTGTAACACATCGATCTGGGTGGGCCTTTTAATATGAAACTGTGACACTGTAAGACAGTCCAACTGAGTGTTGCAGCTCTTCAAATTTGGAGGAAAGGAACATTATTTTCAAGGGAGAAAAGTGTCCCAAACTTAAGCATCACAAAAGATTTGTTGAGGCTTTAGCTGTTACATGCACAAGTAGACAAACCACTTTGCAGCCTTGGAACTGCCCCCTCCATCTCCCCCTCCCCTTCCCCTTGCCAGGACTGAGGAGGACACTACAAGCATGATGCATTCATTTTCTGCTCTCTTCAAGTTTCAAAAGTTTGAACAGATGTTGTCATGCATTATTTTGACACAGTTTGGTCTGATATTTTTGCATGGGTCCATGAATTGTGTGGTTCATCACAAGCACACCAGGGTCCATTGTGGTAGAAATTTACCATAGCCCTCTGGTGGTCATTTTTCAAATTACAAGTGGCCTGCATGGATACAATAACTGTTGCCAACATCAAACTGAAAGTACAACTGACTTTAGTGTGCCAGTCGCCAGAATGTTAATATTCACCATCTTTATTAATTTTGCCATTTGTATGAGCATCTTGTAATGCAGATCTGTATATATTGTGCCTCAAAACAATAAATACAACAACCCCCCCCCCCCCAAAAAAAAAAAAAAACTGAGGGGAGAAAATTCTGAAGGGGATACTGAGCTATTCTTCTGAGCCTGTGTTTGTGCACTTTTCCTGGTGATACTTTTGGTCACATGATGTCACCAAACAGGGGTCAGTGATCAGTGGTGAATGAAAATACCAGGGCTCCAAAGAAAGGCTTGTTGAGTAGGATACGGGTCATTTGGGATCATAAAGAAAACACTAGCACTGCGGGTTACTTTGGTGACCTAAATATGTATACTATATCAGGCATATACACTGCTGTCATCTTGACTTGAGCAAGAGGATGGGGGGGGGGGGGCATCTGGAGATACATGTAGCAGCTGATCCTGCTGTGTAGAATGACCCCTTGCTGGATGTTTATCATTTCACTTATATATTTCTTCGTACGGCAACATTAGCTGGTAGTTGATTGTGTTGGTAGTATTTGGCACTTGATTGTTGGCAATGAATTTGCACATTTGTCTTGTGGTTTTGAATTTGTGTAGTTGAGATTAAATACTTGCATTAAAAAACTGTGCAGAAGGATCTGGAGCTCTATTGACAGTCATCATGGATACAACATATGGTCAGCATGACAATAGAAATAAGGAATACAAAATGCAGATATATACAACAAAACTAGATACAGGTACACCCACTCAAACACGTATATGTATGTACTCTTGAAAAGGTAGGTTCTCTTGTGTGAGTTTTGCCAATTTGATTACATGTTCATATTGCAGGTATAAAAAGCTCTGCAATTGGGTGTATATGAGTGTTCAATATGGACTTGAATAATTTACTTTGTAATTAAAAGTGAAGTATACAAAGGAGATTGATTTATTAAAATCTTGAATCGTGGGAAGTTAATTTGATGTGACATTGGGATAGTTGGAGTTCCCCAACCGTTGCACTGCTGTACAATAGTCATACAGCAGGTGGGAGTATAAGGCACCATGGATGTATTGCCGTGGCCACACAATTGGCAAAATAAGATATGAGGATTGATTTATATTGAAATTTTTAACCCTGTGTTTTCGGAAATGTATGTATAGCTATTTTTTTTAGCATAAAATGGGTGTATGTATAATGAATGAGTGTAGGCCTATATACATGCCAGATGATTTGGAAAGGGTGGTATGGTCTTGTATATAATGTGCATATTAAACAAATCAATTGACTGTGTCAAACAGAGCATGGTAATGTGTTGTACCTGTGCAGTATTAACACTGTCTTCCACTAAAATAGCACTAGCGGAGTGCCTATGGCTGCTCAACGTAACTTCAATTGTGTCAAATGATATCAGTTTGATTTCTGTGATATGGGTAAAAAGTAAGTCTTTTTTGGTGGTTTAAACCTTTTAAGTTAAATTATACAAGTCAGTCCTGTCAACAATGAACTACCCTTTCTCCAGGAAAAAAAAATGCCCCCACCACAACTACAAAGAAAAAAAAAGAAAAAAAAAAGATAAAGACAGTTCCAACAAAGAACCAGTCGGACTCTATAACGGTGTGCTCAGGAGTGTGGCAAATGTAATTGGCTCTGTGGATAATGAGTGAAGGAATAAAATAGGGACGCCATAATGCCACAAACTAAATATACATGTATGTATATTGGCCATTTGCCAAAGTAGCCATTATAAAAATCAGGACAGATGTATTTTGATTGAAAGAGGAACTTTTTGTTGATTGTATGGTGGGTGGTGGGTGGTGGGTGCCTATACATAGTAAATTAGTGAAAAGAGTTAAAATGGTAAGAGCCATGAGTCCCCAATTTGAGGTACCAAAATCAAAAATAGAGTGCCCAATATGTACATAGTAAAACACATGCTACAGCAGGGCCACCAGGGGGCAGTTGTGGAAGACATAGTCTGTAATAACACCCGTTTTGTTGGGTGTAAACCATGAAATGAGGGTATTTTTGTAACATGAGTTGTGACTGCAGTTTTGATAATTAATCATGAATCATAATATTGTAATTTTCTTCCCATGACAGCATATCAATTTTGTGAACAAAGATTGCCACCCTTATTAATGTATATCTGTTAGAATTAGGAAACTAATTATGATTTCTGAACACATTAAGAAGGCATTAGACTCAGTGCCCTTGAAAAATAAAATGACGCTGACAGGTATTAGGTGCAGTTTGACTTGTCATGATGTGGACAAAAGACGCAACAAGTCTGTTAATTTACAGTTTGTAAAAGTTGTGCTTGCATCAGAGTAGTCTTTCTTTATTTCCAATCCAAAACCATGCATGACACATATTTTGCCGCCATCAGAATGACCAATTAGGTGGTCACACAGTAAGCATCCATGGAGATTGAAGAATCTGAGTCATAAATTCTGATTGGCTAGTGCAATCTGGGTTTCTAGGTCACATGATTCATATCGGAGGAAAATTAACTAGTCCATGTTATTTCGTGGTATGATGTCAGTTTCCTTGGATATACTTCAGCATAGTTATAAACAGCATGAAGAAACGGGGGGACTTTCATAGCACTACTATTATGCATTCATCTGAAAAAGTCAAATGTCGCACAACACTTCCGTATCATTGATATCCAAAAGCTGTGAATAGCAAAGTTCTATGCAGTATGCCAGTGTCTTAAAAACTGAGCATAAGTAAACATTTCATAAATGTTTACTGAAAAATATCAAATTTATAGATGATATGTCTGCAAGGTTGATCATTTGGACATCTTTGACTGCTGTCTTTAGGATGTCCTCTATATTCACTTCATTTTGCAGAATTTTTCTGCTTATTTCACTGATACAACAGAATAGTGAAAGTAAAAACACAATGAAGTGGTGTTTTTACTTGCATAGGTTTAAGAAGTGCTCTGCTCAATATAGAGAAATTAAAACCAGATAAAAGCCTAAAATGTAAAAACTGTTAAATTATTACATGTGAATATAACAGGAGCGGGAATTGTCAGCTGATCAGCAGATTTAAGTTTCACAGTTTTTTGTGTAAATATACCAGTTCTTTTCTTTAATTTGTTAGACACTTAAATTTCAGGGTTTTCCAGCTCATTTCAGAGTTTTCCACACACAAAAAAAAAACAAAAAATGCATTCTCATCCCTGAAATAAAGACATTTATGGTAGAGCTGAAGTGTATTTGGGGATAATTGAATTGAATTTTTTTATTAATCCAGCACAATAATACAATCAGATATAGACAGTAAACATCAAATGGGGTAGAAACTCTAGTGAGCTTGTAATATCCCCATCCAATTGTAAACTTACATAAATATAATATTCATATACCAGATGGCATACCATTTCCAAGTGTTGTTGTAGCTAATGAGTGAAAAAGTAGGGGGATTTGGATTTGAACAATAAACAAGTCAAGTTTTATGATAGGAATTTAAACTGGCAGTGCCTGTGTTCAGTTACTTTTTGAATTAAAAGCAACAGGATAGTCTTGAAGTGCAGCATTTATTTCCATACTTGTAAAGGAAATGCTTGCAGACAGATAACATATATGTACAAAGTTTCTCGAGGTATTGATTTTCCCCGAGTTGTGCCATTCGTGAAAATAAAAACTGGGGAAAAAAAAGCAAAACATGAAATGCGCCCAAGACATTGTCTGGTCTTTAGTGTTTCCGACCGGCGATTTTGGATAATAAAAACTGGGAAATTTTTAATTAGCCTATGTAAATTCGGAAAAAAATAATATTTGGCAAAATTTGTTCTTATGCAGTATGGTTCTGTAAATGAGCTAAGCACAGCTGAAGGAAGGGGGACAAGTGGGTGAGGGGTGGCGGGTCAGAGGCACAAAAAGCACGGCTAAGACCCAGATGGTGACAGAAAAATGTGGGCAGATTGTGGTTGGCAAAGGGTGCTGGGAAGATGCCTGCCACCTTCAGAACAACCATCCATCAACCTACTTCCTGTCAGCATCAGCTGGCTGCAGATCGTCTCCCCTCCCCACAAGTCAAATGAATTGGAGTTTATGAGTCGATGCAATCTGAGATAATTATATGCATATACACTGACAGGAGTGACTTGGAATTTCATTGTGAGTGGACAGGAACAAGTTTGCCTTTCTTTGCTTGACCTGTTTCTCACAAGTGATTTTAGCAGGAACCTGAACATGTGAAGTGTTCAGGTGACCATGATGGACATAAAGGGAGGCCTTGTATTGTATGTGGAATGATGAGACAGACTACCTCCCTTTGTGGCAGGGAAACCAGTTGATATTGATTGTACAGCAGCAGTGGTGGGGATGAAGTAGGGTCAACCATCGACCCACTGTAATAACTTTGTCTAGATTAACCCAGAAATTTGTATGATTTATTGCTGCCCGTTTGATGCCATTGATTTCTTGTTACCTCACTGCTGCATGTTATTTTGTCTGTTGCTTTCCATCCAGAACCAGCCTGATTTGTACCTTGTTTTCTCAAAAGAGGGAGCTTATCTTCATGTCTAATTTTGGCCAAGGCATAGACAGGTTGCTCCTGTTCATAACCAATACATTACTCTCCACTTTGTCTTTGTTGTATTGAAAATGAGTGGGCTTTAGCTGACAGTCTGTCATTTCCAGGAAGCATCAACTTATTTCAGAGAGGGGGGGGGGGGGGCAACAAAAGTATTTTTCATTTTCATGACTTAGCATTTTCATTTTCTGTGAATTATAATTTATGTAAACATGTATGGTGAACCACAAGAGATCATGTTCATGAAATTAAACTTGGTGTGTGAATAATAATTTTTAGCAGGGAGAATTTTTACATTTTTAATCCAGAAAACATGAACTGAACCACTCCTGGGTCCCCTTGATTTCAGTGCTAGAATATATAGATTGGTACCTTCCCTACTGTACAATCATATCTGATTGTGTTTATTCTATACTGCAATTTGGTGTCTCTATGGACATATTAAAACCTTGATACTGGTATTGGCTCACCAGGTCAGGCCTCAAGGAAATTTACTGTCTAGTGTTTGACCAGTTGTTTGTTTTCAGCCAGAGGAAAGATACATACAAATGGCAGAAATTGTTCTCAATATCAAAAACAGAACTTACAATACTTAAGTATCCATGTTACACTAAAAGTTAACCCAAATTTGTGTGTATTAATTGTTTGGTTGCTTGTTTTATTGGCATATGATGGGCAGAAAATTCACATTTTTTTTTTTTATTTTTTTTTGGTTGTGGGAAGCCTATAGTATTGTTTGTGATGGATTTTTGGAATACTTTTCTGAGTGACACATGATCAGAATGTTTCCTGTGAGCTATGAAATGTTCTGGCCAGCCATCTAATCCCATGGGGTGCCCAAGATAATGAAAGTTGATGACCTAGCTTTAGGACAGCCTTCCACAAGTTGGTCCAGATGTTGGACTGAAAGGCCCAGTGCTACTCGGGCTTTTGGTATGGATTGCTGGAGGGAAACGTGTGTTGAGAGGCAATGTTTTTGGTAGTGGATGACAAGTTGTGTAACATTAACCCTTCTTATCGGGTGCCTAAGAATACCAAGTATCCTTTAAGCAGTATTCAATGGCTTTCCTTGATGCTGTCTGGGCTTGAAGTGGGAAGAGACTGGGGCAGGTTGAGCTGTTGAACAGGGGTAAGTAATGAGCTTCCTTGGACCACTGTTACCATGGTTACAGTGCAGGTGGGAGTGGGAGACATGTCAGATGTATGGACAAGTTTCTGAGACCTGGTCTTATGTCCGGCCATACAGTCCCTGCCTCATTCCCCTGTTGGCTATGTGCTGGTTCCAGGTACAAGGCAAACACATTGTTGTTGTTTTTTTTTCGGTTAACCTGCCTGCACTGCAGAATAGGGAAGTTGAATTTGTTAACATCCAGAAACATTTTGTGAGTTTCAATGTGACAGTATCAGATGAAACCAATAGCATAAATGTTGTAAAACACAGATGAGCCAAACAGACAGGACTGTATGGGTAGATTGAAGGCTCAGGGCCCATTAGGACCATACCACACTGGTCATTAGCCAGCCAAGTTAAACCATGACCACACCCCAGTGTTCCAACTCAATTAAAGCAGCAAGAGTTAGTCCCTACTTAACTCAGGGCCACACAGCTTACTGATTGGGTAGCCATCAGGGACACGCAGCTTACAGATTGGGTGGCCACCAGGGCCACACAGCTTGCAGATTGGGTAGCCACCAGGACCACACAGCTTACAGATTGTGTAGCCACGAGGGCCATGCAGCTTACAGATTGGGTAGCCACCAGGGCCACACAGCTTACAGATTGGGTAGCCACCAGGGCCACACAGCTTATAGATTGGGTAGCCACCAGGGCCAAACAGATTACAGATTGGGTAGCCACCAGGACCACACAGCTTACAGATTGGGTAGCCACCAGGGCCACACAGCTTACAGATTGGATAGCCACCAGGGCCACACAGCTTACAGATTGGGTAGCCACCAGGGCCACACAGCTTACATACTTGCACTTGGGCTGACCTTTTCTGGTATTGATCTTACTTCAATCTACTTCCTCCCATCCTCATTTGAGAAAATCATTAAATGGACTGGCCTTGCATGTTCAGCACATCTCAGCAGCCTTCAGTAGATGTGCAGGCATTTGTTGGTAGTTTTGTAGGTGAAAGTGGGTATTCTATCAAGTCTAAGGAGCCACAAGTGCTGAGGACTTACAGGGGCTGTGTTGCAGTATTCTCTCTGCATTTGTTGCTGCTTTGGGTTCAAATCAGTTGAAAGTACAAAGTTGTCAGATGAAATGTTGACGTTTAGTTTAGCATAACCAGAGAGAATGCCTTGACCATTTAAAATTTTTTTTGTCAAAATGACATCACACTGTCTGCTTCATGAGTGGGGAGAAAGCAAACAAGAGACAAACAAAAGGCCCATGGGCGTTATGTTGTACTTTCGGTATTCATATTACATAAGATGTATATGTCAGACTGGCAGCTTCAATGGCCAGGAAAAGTAGGTCCAGGTCATCTATACAACATATCGTTCAGACATGACACACATTCTCTGTCAATCTGGACAAGCGTTTCGAAATGCTTGCAGCACCTGTCTTTACTTCTTTCCCCCTAAACCGGCCAAAACTGGCTGGTGGTCAGATGTCGTCTGCTTCAGTGTTTTCAACTTATTTCAACAGGAATGAAAAACAATTTTGACTGAGAATTGTAGATGAGCCCTATCAAGATCACATGCCCCAGGTCAACAATTTGCCTTGGCATCAGTTAGGCACTTAGTTCAAGGGGGAAAGGGTTAAAAGGACAGACACATTTCCATAGCCAGGCAAAAAGATATGAAAGAAGTTTCTTTAAGACATCAGGGCACAGGAAAAATATGGGGAACCACAGGTGAAGACAGCAAATTTCTCCCTGCAGAATTTGAATGCAAAAAGCAATGTTTTTTATGTATTCTTGTGATTTGGGAAATTTGTTCAAGAAGTCAACTGTAGCCATACATATGTGAACAAATAACTTTGAAAACACAGATCACAAGTCTTCATAAAATGATGGACAAGTATATGGCTGTATCTGTGATCATAACTGACTAGGTGGATAGAAAATAATAATGCACAAGTGCTTGGCTGTCTCTGATCATATTGGACATGGTGAATGGAAGATAATGCACAAATACATGATAGTATCTGAGATCATGTGTGACACATGACTGTATCTGTGATCAAATTGGACACTTGAGTGTACCTGTGATCATATTTGACACATGACTGTATCTGTTTGTATGTTTGACACATAACTATATCTGTGATCATATTTGACATGTGACTGTACCAATGATCATATTTGACACTTGACTGTATCTGTGGTCATATTTGACCCATAACTGTATCTGAGATCGTATTTGACACATAACTAGATCTGTGATCATATTTGACATGTAACTGTACCTATGAGTATGATCATATTTGACGCATAACTGTAACTGTGATCCATACTTGATGTGGCAGGCAGAAAACCAGGCTGTGCCTGACATTAACTCTTTGTTGGCTGTGATTGACTCGGGCAACAAGTTTCGATCCTGCAGATTGGGGACAACACATGCAGACTGTGCCAAGGAGACTGTCCAAGGCCATGTATGGTGTCACCCTCATACATCTTGTCAGCATTTCTTTTTCGAAAAATTTTCTATCAGCAGTAAGTTAGTGAAAAAACTGTAAAGCAGAGAAGAACACAAGAAATCCAGAGTTTTTGTTGTAATGTGTGTGGGAAGGACTTGGAATACGTGGTGTTAGTGTTCCTAATTGTGCACATTATTGTGGCATAGAAAGATGACACTGTCCAGCTCCATTGTTATTACCAGGTAATGCCTGGATTTGCTGCTATTCCTCAGGTCATTAACCCTTGCCTTTTTAAACTGGCTTTAGGTGGCTGAAGGTAGAATATCGCCTGCTTCAGTTATTTTTATTAATAGTTAAAAACGTTTTGAATGACAATTGCAGACAGGCTCTGTCAGAATAGCAAACCCCAGATCGCCAGTTTTTCTTCAGGTGGGGTGAGTGCTCCACCGCAAGGAAAGCTGTTAACTCAGTGTTAACTCAAGGGGGAAATGGTTCAAGTGGGAAGAACGTGGGTGTATTGTAGACAAATACCCAACAAGCAGACTGGATGGAGACTTTGTTCATGCTATCCCCTCTGTGTGTAAATGCCATGTTTTACCACCTTTCTGGGATAGACTTGAACAGATTCAAGTCATCTTGTGTGAATCAAAAAAAAAAAAAAAAATTAGAAAAATAAAAAATACATGTAGCCCCCACCCTTCCATTAAAGAAAAAAGTAATTTAGAATTGTATTCCTGTACGGGTTGTTCACTCATTTGTGTGGCCACAAGATACGCAAAGACTGTGTTTGTCATAAAGGCAGGTAGTTTTTACATGGCCTGACGAGTGATGCTGTCTTGTGGCAGAAGCTTAAAGTATGAGTTAGGAGAAACAGTCCAAACACTGACAAACAAGTTGGTGTATACACTGTACATGAACACACGTGCACACATTTCATGCACTTGCATGCCCCTGTGTTTTAACTTTATTATCAGAGGGTTTTATTGGCACCTTGTTAAAAATTATGATGTAGAGAGACGCTGGCAGACAAAGACAATCATACAAAGGTGCAGCATTTTTAGAGAACACTAAAAACTACCCATCTACAATAACAGTGGCAAGTTTAAAATGTTGCAGAAATACTGGGATCCTTCACTCTCTTTGACAGACGGTTTCAAACTACAGCACTTGACTGACATGCAGCTTTTCTTCAAGTTACAAGATATTGCTTTTAGTTTCCACGTTTGATGAACATATCATAGACCCCGTGTGAGGGGAAATATATCACTGATAAAACAGTATGTCTCGCACACGTAGAGTTTTACGTCTATTTCCCATGTTTGGCCAGGCGATAGGTGCGGAAAGTTGCTGGGTCAAGATCTGTTTGTTCCATGATCAAATCATTAATATATTTAGTAGTACTGGTATTACCTTTATACTGGTGTACGTAAGTCCCTGGTTCTGGGATAATGCCATACAGAGTACATAGTATTGGTCCATATGCAAGCAACCAGAACTGTACTGAAGATGCAGCACTGTTGCACCTGTTTAAAAACAGTGTAATGCAATGTGGCCAAAGTGTATCATAGAAAATGCTCAGCCAGTGTGCTTAGAGTTAATGATATGTGACCTGCCATTATCTTACCATTCTTCCATGGGCATTCCCTCTAATTTTGACAGTACATGTGCCAAGAGCCTTGTGACACAGGTTCTTTGGCTCATGCAAAATTAAATAGGCTTCCATTGCGTGCGGTCATCATGACACCTATAATGATCTCTTTGAGCATCAGCAGCAGCACCTTCCCCTTGCCCTCAAATGAAGTATAGTGGGTGTACCATCAAAATTTGGAAAAAAAATGCCTTATTTTGTGATGTTATGGCAGTGAGATTGTACTGCAGGTCACCTGTTTGAAACCTCAGTGTGTCACTCCTGTAGAAGAACCAATATGTATTAAATATAAAAAGTCACAGATGATATTGTTGCTCAAGTTATCTCTCGGAATTATTACCAAGTTAGTTAATCAGTTGGCCTTGGAAACTGGGTCAAGGTCATGCGTGTACACCCACAGCCCAGATCCTGCACAGCTGCAGTATGTTAAGAGCCTGTAAATGATCATATTTACATGCAATGTCCCTCTCCTGTCCCCAAATAGTTAAAGTAACATTAACGTGAAAGGAATTTCACACTTATGGAGCTGTGACTTTGACAAATAGGTCAAGGTCACCTTAACACAATGCCAGCTTAGCATGTATAGAGGACTATAATAACATGCATTATATAAGTCCCCACACAAATAGATCAAGATGGGAATTATCCTTTTCAGATAAATCAATTACGCATGAATTTGTCTATGTACTCTAATGATGTCCAAGGGTATCCTTAATTAATATGATTAGATATCTACAGGTGAACAAAGAGGTGCCATTTGTACTCAATATTGGGAAAAGAGTTAATTCCCTGCTGCATATAAATTACGTGTATGTGCAAATATATCACCAGTATGGATTGAGTCAGGTTTAACCTTTCAGCCGTGGCAGGGTAAATATCATGAGACACTGTACATAGCTTTTTATGCCATAGTAACTCTGTGTGTGTATGTGTGTGTGTGTGTGTGTGTGTGTATATATATATATATATATATTATAAGACCACACCCTCCTTGCTTGCTTATGGCCTTCGCCAGAGCAGTATATTTATAACACATAACACCTGTCATCTCGATTTCTGATGTGCTGCAACCTTTTTTCAAAATTTGGGGTGGGTGGGTGGTATTAGGAATACAAAAGACTTTTGCAGCTTTTGAGACTAGCCAGGGATTTAGAAATAAATTTTCACTGCACACATTTCATGTGTTCATTTCTTTGATTTCCATAACTGGTTTTTTGTTCTCAAGTTGAGAATAATAAGCAGACCAAATCAAAGGCAGGAATCAACAGGTTAAATCACTTCCGTGAAGGCACTTGCGTGTATGTGTATGAAGGCTCTAATATTGTGTGATGGGTTACAGTTAGGGCTTGGTAACAAATATTTAACTCTCCTTTGCTTAGTTCTCGTTCCTACATGTAGCATACAAAAGAGCACAAAAAGATTTAAAAAAACAATGTGCAAAGACCACCATTTTTTTAAAAATTGGGGATCTTTCTGCATCTAACTTCTAAGTTTCTCTTACATGTATAGTGTTAGGGATGATATCATGATGATGATCATCATCATCATCTGTTTATTTAGTGCAGCTTACACAGATGAAAGTAGTCATGGTCTGTTGTTTTGGCAATCGCAGATTGAATGTTAGTAAGGAACAGGCCATGGACAATGGCATTTTGCCGGGACAGTTGAGACCAAGGTCAGCTTGCAACACTTACTGCCCTTGGTATATACACGTGTAAGATATTAACAGCAGTTATGGATAGCACCACCCATTAGTCAAATGACCAGAGTCAGAAAAAAGGTGTGATTTGGCAAATGATATTTCATGGTTGTTTGCCAAATTAGCTTATTATGTTTAAAATTTACTGAACTATTGAAACATGTACTAATATTTAGAGTTTGATTATTTGGAATTATCAAAGATAAGACAAACACATAACTTTATTTAAATATGGTTTTGACCAAGACACAATATTTGGCTGAAGAGCGTACAGGTGCTTAAGCCAAATTCTGGCTCTGGACTCCTTGTAGCCGCCCAGCCAGTCATGCCAGTACATTGTATATATGTCTTGTACCAGCATAGTATCCCCGAAATTTAGTCCCTTAGACTTTTTTTTTTTTTTTTTTAAAGCAAAGAGCAATCAGGAAAACTTTGCTCGTTTTGAACAATTATTCACTTTTCTTGTGGTAAATGATCAGTCATGCAGAAAACGTTTATCTTCAGTGGATGTTTTAGGCTTTAATATTGCCCACGAAGAATAAAAAATTGTGAAGATTTGGTTGAAATATATAGATTTTAAAGGAGGCAATGTTGCAGTGTTGGTTTACACAATGACAGAGAGGGTTGGACTAGTAACTGTTAACTCTATACCCACTAAGGCAGAAAAGCATTAAGGACAATTGGGTGAATCCAATTTGCCTGGCGTGTCACTATTTGTGGTACTGGAACACAGGATCCCACACCTTTAGTGCCCTTTATGTGAAGGTCCCTCTGGTACCTAATTGTCTAAGGGACAGTTTCAAGCAGTGTTCACGTATTTAGTAATTAAACCCATTATGTGAAAAAAAAGAAATCCTAAAGTATAGTATCCCCCCACACCACCCCACCAGTCCAGAATAACACGAGTTATTTCAATATAGAGAGATGCAGGTAGAGGTCATCCAAACGGGGCTTTCTCCTAGCATAAAAATGAATGGATTTGTGATTATTGGTCTGCGCCAGCTGTTGATGTGTGAGAGAACTCCATTACACGTATAAATATGTACATGCTGATGAGAAGGCAAAGCAGGGACTTGTAGCAGACTCAGCTCAGCTACACAACATTATTGGCTAGGCTTGAAGCTTTTTATGTGAATGACTGTCGGAGCACTGGAGAAGACTAGAGGTGCATAATCTGGACTGCAGCAGAAAGAGAGCATGTTGGGAGAGCCGGGAAGAAGGCAGAATGGTGACGCGGCTTTGTGAAATTCCCCGTGCTGGTCCTCGTACATTTACGTGGAAGCTAGGGTTGAGCATATCACTTCCAGATGCAATTATGCAGTGAAAACTGGATGGTGGCAATATGCAGGCAATGTGCTATCAGGGATAAGCTCAACTGATACCCGACAAATGAGTAGCCCCATTCAGATATTGTACCGCAAATGTAAGCGGAAAAGCAGACGGACCAAATCACTGGGCCAGGTAGGTTTTTCTATCGTTATTATATGACAGAAGTGTCTTTGAAGTTATAAGATCACCAAGAACAGTCAATAGCTCTAAAATGTTAATGTGAGTTCCGTTTGATAGATGTCAAATGGTAAAGGTGAGTTCACCTTGTGCTGGTCAAGATTTAGGGCAGCATTGGGTCCTTTTCAGATCTTACGGTTATGAATCGCATGTGTATCATCACGTAGGGTAGCGGAGCTAAAGGGGTATTATTATTTTGATATGGAAAAAGAGACTTGGGTCAGCTCGTGTTTTTGGTGAGCAGACATACTGCTGGTTTGCTTGGGCAGTCAGGGTTGAGTGAATCAGTTGCCAATTGTTTGTTGGTGTCATTGAAAGGTTGTGTATTTTAGGCCAGGGTGCTCCAGATCCCTCACATGCCCACAATGGCGTTGAGGAAAGGAGCTCGAGGAGTGTTGCGTCTGATGGTGAACACCACCATTCTGGTATGTATGTGTACCGTCAGCCAGTAACGCTTGGTGTCAAGAGCTCCCTGGAGGCCGGGTTTATAAATGGCAAATCATAACCCTACAACTGGCAGCACTTCTGCTGGTCTTTTGTTAATCAACGGAAACAACGGCTTCAAGTTTCGTCAAGTGTCTTCATTTACCTTCAGATCTGTCCTGTGACATGCTTGTCATTTTGGCTGTGTAACTGGAACCATTAACAAATGTGTAGGAGCTCAGCTGGTAGAACAGTTGCATTTATATGTATTGCAAAGATCGGAGGCCAATTCTCTCTGGTTGTGTAGGCAAATAAATGCACATCTTGCTTATTAGATGGGAACTGCTTTGACTCTTTGTTGTACTGTTACAAAGTCAGTGTAAGGAAAGGTGGCTATGCTTTCATATAACTATGCAGGTGAAAATGGTGGACCTGGGCAGTGATTGTCCAGGGGCCTGATGCGTTATTTCTGTTGCCAAGACAGATGAAAGATAGAATAATGAACGCATGAGACAATCTGCCATGGTTTCCCTGTAGAATGTGAAAAAAATTGTATATATATTATATTAAATTTTATATATATATATATATGCATCTAGGTATGTGTGTACCTCATGAATTATATGGTATATTGTTGTCATGAGAGTGATGGGATTTTCCTTTTAATAATAGATGTTGGTCAGTAAAAAATGCATACCTAAATTCCATACAAACAGAGCCTTCATTCAAGTACCAATATGCCTCGTCTGCAGTTGTGTTCCTATATATAATGTATAAGCAATACAAAATCTCTAATGAAGTCCGATGAGAAATAGAAAAGTAAAAGGCATGATTTAAATTATTTTTCTTGCATTGTCAGTAATAAATATCTTTATACACTGTTGGTTGTGGTATTTTGTGGCTTACAGTTTTTTGTTTGCAAACCCATTCTTAATTTTCTTCACATTTGCAGTAATTCCTGACAGAAACAAACATGAACATTTGTACACTGTATTATTTCTGTTAACCCTCTCTCCCTCAAGTTAAGACTGGGTCAACAGCTTTCCTTGGCATGGGTTGAGTGCTAAGTACCCAACGCACACCAGGGAAAGCTGTTGACCTGGGTCATGTTATTGTGATATAAAAAGTCTGGGGGCACATAGTGGGGCAGGAGCTGCATGGGGCACATAGGGTGTAGGGGTTGGGGCACATAAGGGAGCCAGGGGACCAAAAAGGATAATAGGACACAGTAATTAGGCCTATTACTTTCTTTTTAAAAAAAGGGATAATGCAACACAGATAATTAATACTTTTTTTTTTTAAAGGGACAATGCGACATAGATAATTAATACTTTTTTTAAAAAGAGATAATGCGACACAGATAATTATTACTTTTTTTTTTTTAAATCAGAGAATAGCATATAGAGCATGGCATGTGGGTAACTGATGATACATGTAAATCAGTCTCAAATTGGAATGAACTTGAAAGCCGTGGATGCCACCAGATTATTGGCCAGCTTATCCAACAAATCATATGGGCATTTGCCATAATGTTGTGTAGGTGGTATTTGTTGCTGGGTGGAGAATATTGTTGTACATTAGCAGATGTTCCATTGCCAAAAATAAATACAGTGTGAAGTGATGGCCTTGCAAGCAGAGTAAGCTGTAACTACCAAGGACAAAGCAACCATTGGTTTTGACTTGGTACCAGTCCCAGTGACAGATGTCCCCTACATGTACATGAAGCCAATTGCATCAAGTTTTCATCTGCCGATTCCTCATTAAAATAGCTACCATTCAAGAAACACTGTATCAAGCATGAAGGAAGTAATATTTTCATATTGCGTGACAGCATGGAGCAATGGACATTGGGAGATGAACACTGCAGTCCAGCTCCCTGTGGCTGTGTTTCCAGGCAATAGTCCTTCATTGTCGTAGTTTGTCTATTTTTGAGCTATGTAATATGTGTTGGCTGGTTGGCTTGTCAATGCAATTACAGAAGTTCAAAATGATTTTAAATGATCATTCACATCATTGGTGTCTTGCTGGGACATTATATGGTGAAACCACTGCCTTTTCCACAATAGGATTTGATGGTCAAGTATTATATCAATGGTATGCTGGATGCCTCGTATTTGACACCAAACTGTTCCTTTCCTGTGCTTAACTTAAGATGAAAAAAAGAGAAGTCCCCAATCACAGAGTGATTACGAAGAAGTCTTCCCCTTGCCAGCAATCCTGGTATATTTACAGATATTTAAATGTTTCCCAAAGCTACCATCATGTACCAAATTGAAGTTGGGGGGGGGGAAGAGAGAGGGAGGAGATAGACAACGGGTTTATACTGAAGTATTGCACATGGCTTCTGATATTACCAAACTAAATCAGCTTGTAATAACTTAAGTCATCGCCAAATAACTTAAGAGGTTTGAAAAATAATCAGTGTTGCTACTCCTCTTTACCATTATATCAAGGGGTTGGCCAACTCGGTGAGACAAATAGTCATTGTGGACCTGCATATACTTCTGCCATAGTGCTCCTCATGAAAAATACTCAGAGAGCTTTCATAAGAAACTACATCTGTGCGTCTGGTCAGGAACTCTCATGCTTCTACCCACATTGTACAATAAAGTACATTGTAACACCATTTTGTATCCCTATTGCCTGTGTGTCATTTCTTGTGGGTCCTTTAATCACATTACTCATAAGTTGGCCCATCTGCCAGCACAGTGCATCTCTACCAGCATAGTACCATCTGGGACACTGGATGGGTCTGAATGCCTCCAGATGCATAAATTATCCAGTATTCTGACTTGGTATCGAAACTTGGAACACTTTTATGGAGCTCCCCATATGAATAAAGCCCATGGAATCTTGATTAATACTTGAACAAGTTTGTTAATTTTTTTTTTTAATCACATAGATGATCAAGTTTTGGGCTCAAAATCATGCAGTTTTATGTAAATGTAAGGATCTGTTGCACCTAATGATCTAATTCATTGCACCGTTCCAGGTGTTCTGACTGCTTAAAATTTTTGGCGGATTTAGGATTATGATTTGAAATCATGCTGAAGTACATGTATCTTGCATGACCTGCCAGAAGTATGATGTCACCACCTCACATGTCGTGTAATTTTGCATCCCCGATGCATATAGTGTTTAGTCCTGTCGTCCGGCGCGGCGGCGGAAAATCTTATTTTTATATTTCTGTCCCCTCTTGACCTATTGCCTCTTAATTTGGTACAGATAATCTATGGGTCTAGGAAATTTGTCCCATATAATAATATATAACCTTGAGGTCAAAGGTCAAGGTCAAATCCTTGTTGCATTTTCTGCTGACTCAGCAATTTTCACATATTGGCTTCTGCCTTCTTGGTGGTGCATCGTAGGCCCAAGGTTACTATTAATTGTTAATAGGAAAGTACTTATGGACTTTCAGTTGGTATTGTTTATTTTAAACCTGAGTGACCTGGAAAGGTCAAACTGCATACATTCCTGTTGATTACTATGTAAGCCGATGGGGATTGCAATGTTAATCACCACATTTTCCACTTCTCCAAAACAATTGGCCAGATTCATTTCAAACTTGGTGGGGTTGTACATCAGGTAGGTATCTACCAACTGTGTTTAAATGGTCATGCTTCAATGATTTTTGGATTTTTTTGGGGGGGGGGGGGTATTTTTGCATTCCTATTGAATACCATGTAAGTCAATGGTGTCTGCAATGGTAGTTCATATTTTGAATTCTTCAAAATCGTTATCCAGATTCACTTGAACCTTTGGGTGCAGATACTCCATAGATTTGGAGAATTTTTTACATATGATTATGATGACCTTCAGGTCATAATGCCTTGCAAACTTAAGTGGGTTCCCTGCCACATCTTCAAATGGGTGCCGTTCAAGTCCATCAAACTTTTTCATCATTTAGCCCAGATGAGACATCCCTTAATTTGATAAGAGGGGACCTTGAGGTCAAAGGTCAAGGTCAAACTTGCTGCAGAAGAATGGTGGCCCTCTTACAGGGGAGGTGCTTGCTCGGGGGATGCATTATGTTTTCGGACAAAAAAACTCGCTTCTAGTTGATATTTATTCTATGTTCAAGGGTGAATTGTCATTTTCTAGAATAAAATTCAAAAGTAGTAACTTGCTGTAGATCACATGACCTAAACATTGTTATAACCAAATGTTGATACACCTGAATCAGTAACGTGGTGCATTAAATTTAGACAACATCAAATGTGCACATGAGATGTTCGATTATACATCTCATGTGATGTGGAATAACTGCAACGAATGTAAACAAACATGACACACCAGTTCTGCGTTGAAATTAGGCCTAGAGCATACATTTTGTGATGAATACCCAATTAAACAGATGATAAACAAAATCTTACATGGCTGGAGAGTGAGTTACTATTTTTCTCTCACTGGAGATCATTGTGTTGTGGAAAATCATTCATGACCTACAGTTACGGTTGTGATTTTCCCCATTAACAACAATCCCCGGTGAGAGAAAAATAGTAACTCACTCTCAGCCATGTAAGATTCTCTATTTTCCTAGATAACCAGTTGCCACCACCAAAATCTTTAAACCACGAGCCTGCCTTGAGCACTGCAGCCAATGCCTGATTCATTGGCCTCCGTGCGTGTATTTTTATAGGTCCCTGCAAGAGAAGACCAATTATATATATATATGTCGGTCTATCCATGGTTCTGTCAGTGCACCATTTGTTTGCAAACAGGATATATTTTATATCTCAAGAATGACTGGCCCCCTGAAACTCGCATATACCCCATTTGTACTGTTGACACCATTTCTTGGCTTGATTATATTTTTATGACCTTTAGCTGATTTTCAAGGTCACAGAACCCATATATATATATATGCAGGCAAAGATGGGCTCGTCAGTCAGTGCTTTGCATTGGAATGCCTCTAGTGTGTTGCAATGTTTACATTTGCCATAACACATCTTCGCAATTTGTCACTTTGCTAGAAAGAAAATTGTTGACACCTCTGATTACGTAACATCACAGTTTACACATTTCCATTACATGTTGATAATATGTTTCTTGTCCTTTGATATGCCACTGATTTCAGATATAATACCTCAGCAGTAGTACATGTAGCTTTTTGGAGAGCTACTCAGTGCCAGGTGAATGCAGAAGGATGTCAAATGTGTAATGTGTCTCAAGCAGCACACGCACCAATCTCAAATGAATTCATCAAATGCAAACTATCTTCACCTGTTGCTAGCACAAAATACAGTAGATTAAACAACTGTTTTTGCCTGTTTCTGGTTGCCATGGCAACATCACAACACACAGGCAGAAGAGGATTGGAATAAATATACAGAGGCAGGGTTTGTGTACAAAGATATTGAATGCTGGCACAGCCAATGTTAAACAAAAAAAAGGGGGGGATAGTTATTTAGGAAGGTTTAAAAGGAGAAAGGAAATCTTCAAGTGTAGCACAGTAATTTTGGTATGGTGATCATTTCTTATAGAGCTCGATGTCTGGTGAGTGGATGCTATGGTCTTAATAAAGTACTCTCAGAGCAACAATGGAAACTTTGCACACTTTAATAGAACAGTTTCCATTTCAGCTCTCTTAATATCGGATTTGCTTGGCGGTGAGGAACACAGTGAAATTGGATGTGCTTGTGAGAATATTATGTATGTCAAGAGCAAGAGACTTGTAAATCTGTATGCCGGAGCAAAGTAGGGTGAGTGATTAGTGGCTTCCTGAGCTCTCCAGCAGGTGAAGAGAGCAGAAAGAAGTGAAGTGATACATCACTGGCCTGGCCAAGAATGCTGGTGTGTTGGTGCTGGGGAGTTACAAGTATTGTGATGTATAGCTGTCCAAAACAGTGGAGCTGTGTGCAGGGTGGTTTTATCAGCTGAGTTTGGGGAGAAAGACACTTAACTCTTTAGGGGCCAAAATTTAGACTGAGTCAATAGCTTTTCTCGGCACGCATTGGGCGCAGTGCGCCCAATGCGTGCCAAGAAAAGCTGTTGACCTGGGGTTTTCTCTCTGGAACTATAGGCATACTGGTGCTTGAATGAAAGGTCTTTTTACGAGGGAATGCGAATCTGGGATCCTAATGATAATTCAGACTTGTCTGACATAAGTGGATTGACTTTAGACATGATTGGCACTGAAAGAGATAATATTACCAGTTAGTGATCATGTCTCTGTCATATAGATGTATATATTTTCCAAGTTGATTACTGTTAATGATTGAAAACCAAATACCCAGTCTCTGTCAGTTTCTTTGCCATTGGGGAGTTGGGTGCGTGATTTTGCCTCTCATGCCATGCTGGATGTCAGGAAGTTAAAGTCATGTCTGTCACAGTGAGCCTCCTAGTGCCATGCTGTAGCAGAAGTTGTATATATGCTCTTGGTTTGTTACTTGTCCATTTTGTCACACGGTTTCATTCAATATTGCAAAACCAGTCATGGAAGATGGCGTACATGTACATATTTTTCCATAATAGAAACAGCTTGAATGTAACCTGATTTACTTGGTTTTTCATCAGAACATGTGTGCAATAGAAGTTGATGGATTACCCATTCATTAGGGCTTTTTATTGTCCAGCAAAACAGCCAGGTTTACAAAAAGTAGGTTGCCAGAAGTAGACACTAGTTTCACTGTGATTTGTGGTGAGGCTTATCAGAGGCACCATTTGGGCATACTTATCGACATCAGGTGGTAGAAAAGCGACAAGGGTGAGTGCTTTGCTCCATTTTGTGGGAGCCTTTGACTTAGGTTGCCATGGTAACTATAATACCAAAAGTACCGTTGCTGATGGACAGAGAAGTAGAAGTCCAGACTGTGTAATAAGTGGCACTGTCCTGATAGAAGGTGTACCCTGGGAATCGTCAGTACTAAGTAACATGCAGGAGTCAGTTGCGTTCCTTGCAGTGCTTTGTGTGCAATATGTGCAGCTTGTGCCAAGAAAAAACTGGTGTGAACATTCCCCTAGAGGTATAAGTAGGCCATGTAAATATGTCTTTGATGTGGATGTTCTTCTCCCTTTCCCCCCCTCCCGGAAACATAAGTAGGCCATGTAAATATGTCCAAATCAATACCTGTATTCTAGGATACAGTTAAGACTCTATGTTGATTTTGCACTAGTGAAGCTACAATGTGTGTGTCATTTATAGATGACTTTAACCTACTTGTACAGTGCTCCCTCTTTATAATGCTGGTGGTAGGGCGACACAGTGGAGGGGGGTATAGAAAAACTGCCTTATAAGAGAGGGATTCATAACAGAAGTAATGGGAAAAGTGCATCAAATGGAGCCAAGGGACCACAATTTTAAATCAGAATCGGCCTGCAATGAGTCTGTTCTAAAGAGGCAGCATTGTATTTTTGAAGGTCACAGGAGATTCAGCTCTACATTGAGCCATTCATAGTACAGCTGGTGCAGAATCCAGTGAAGACCCAATGTTTTAGTTGCCTAGGATCATCTTGTTGTGGAATATTGTACAATTCTAATCAGAGTTTAGTCAGGCAATTGAAGTTTGTCAATATTTTAGCCCTCCCCCATCATGATCATGATGATGCCTTCTGAAAATTCTGATATAATTACTGTATATTGTAAATGAGGGATTCTAGAAGTACATAAACATATTGTAATTAAGCCTTTGATTGAGTATGTGATTCTTGGAATACATAACATACACATCATACAAAAAAAGAGAGAGAATGAGAGATTCTCCATTCTTTCAGTCAGAGATTCTAGAAATGTATAATGTACATGTTGTAATCTAACCCTTAATTAAGGTATTCCAGAAATACAAAATATGCATGTACATATAATCACATGGCCTTTGAACAGGGATTCAAAGAATACATAATGTACTGGCCATGATATGGCCATTGAATTAGGGATTTTAGAAATGGGCAAAGCACATATCATGATCTGTGCTTTGAATAAGTGATTGTAGAAATATATAATATGCAGAATAATGATGAAGCCTTTGAATAAGGATTATAGAAATGCATAATGTACATATCATTATCTAACCTTTGAATAAGGGATTGTAGAATTACATAATGGACATATCATGATCTGGTCAGCTAACACTGCATTTTTACATAAAGAACAAAAAGGGAAGGCCAGAATGCTGTATGTTTCACGTTATGACAAATTAAGTACAGTGCAAATCCCAATTCATAATCTTCATTGCGTCAAAATCTGATTGGTAACGTGTCCCCTTTATTGATGAAAAAAGTTGCATAATTTTCATGCCAGAGATGCGTAAAATAAAGATCTGTCGGCAATTGTTATTGTTCTGCCAACAAATAATCAAAACATGAATGGTATACTGGCAGATTATAAGGTCTAAGTTTGTTAAGGTGCTTATTTGACTGAATACGATTGTCTTTTTCAGCTTCCTAGCACAGATGAGGAAGATCGTATGGAAGTAGAAGATTTAGGTAAGTGACAACATGATCCAGATGCCTGGCGAACAATCACGATGTCCTGAAAATTGTATACGTCTAGCACATTTTGTCAGTATAGGTAAAATTAAACACAGTTTGAGGATAGTTGATGCAATTTAGCTAGATGAATGCATTTATACAGCATTTTCTCGGAGGAGAACGGCCCTACCACTGTGTTAGGGTTCAGGTTTCCACAACATTTCCACTTTGGGGACCTTTTTGTGAACACCTTCCCATAATACTCGACAACTGTTGACAATTTAACTAATCTAAAGTGAACACAAGTTGGCTTCTCTTGGAGAACTTGTCAAATGTCAAATGCCATGCATCATGTTGATTATTCTATGTTTCAAAGTTGAAAGTTATACAATTAGTTGTATGCAGGAATAGATATTACAGCAAGTTTTTTTTTGTTTTTGTTTTTTTTTATTGTACTGCTAGGGGTTTGTATGTGTGTGTGTGTGGGGGGGGGGGGGGTCTTTAATTTCATGCACTAATTTATGTCATCTGGTGATTATTTTTGGAGGTACTGCCTGCTTTGTTAAGTCATCCATGAGTCTGTCCAATAGACCAGGCTTCAAGGCTCAGGCCCACAGGCCAATGACAAAACTACTAGAAATATAATAGCCCTGATCTTTAACTTGACACAAATGAGATTATTGCCCTCATTAATTACATGTAAGGTTATGAGCTAGATTCTTGTCTTCATTAATTATATTTAAGGTTCCAGAGGACAATATATTTCAAAATGTCGGCTTGAGTGTCCAAAGTCTCAGTACACGTGGCTCGCAGCCTGCGGCTCTTGTCAAGGTCACAAGGTCACTTAAAAGAAATACGTTCTCATTAAATTACTTTAGGATTTTACTTCCATAGATCAAACTTGGTTAGGTCATATTTCTTAACAAGACATAGCTGTAGGTTATAGATGAGTGATCTTGACCCCATGGTCTAGGTTATGTAGTCAATGACAGGAAATTTGTTTCTGCTGTTACTTAAGATTTTCTATGTTACAGCAAAAACCCGTTGGGCTTGTAGAGGAAGATGCAGCAACATAGTTTATCCTGTAAAATCAGACTCTCCTAGTTTTGGGTTATTTCAATCTTGCTGAAGAAAATGTGGTGTCGGTGCTGGAGAGGCGACCCACAAGTAGTTATGGTGCAGTGTTAATCTTCGTAGGACCTTGACTAATGTGTCATTAAGATGTCATTGGCAATGGGTAACAATGAATAACAAAGCTGTTGTGGACATTTCATTAATGTGTACCTTTGATGTTGTAAATTGTATTTTAAATATGTGGATAAATATATACCATTCTTGTGTGTAATCAAATGAGGCATGCTGACAGAGTGTTACCTTGCTTGATATTACAGATGAAAACGAAGATTTAGTGTTTGTGAAATTTATGAAAGCCCACAAGTGCTACGATCTCATTCCGACAAGCTCCAAGTTGGTGGTGTTTGACACGCAACTAAATGTGAGTACATCTAGGTCCACATTACCTTAAAAATTATTTTTTAAAAAAATTATAGAATGCTGCCAGGACAACATGTCTGTCACACACAATCCTCAATTCTGGAGTTTGGTTTTACGCTCTTAAATAATCAAAAAAGCACTGAAAGTTGAAGTTTAAAAGTGGAGCTGTACTTTACACCTGTACTGCAACACAACATTTATCTTTCCTAGGTAACTACATTTAGTTTTAAAACTGTTTTAAGTCAGCTCAGTGCCTCAGATTCATACATAGTGACATTCAGCCAGATAATTTTGGATGAAAGAGTAGGATCAGTTAAAATAACAGTACCATAAGATGAAATAGCCACACTTTTAAAATATTGTGCCAGTCTTGGTAGCGTAAAAGCCATTACGCCAATCTGAGTACATGTATTTTATATCTTGGTATATTGAAATAAAAGTGTTTTCAACAGACATTGTTCCAGCTTAGATTTGAATTGTTTCACACTAGGAATGTCTTTAGAATTACATGGGAAGTCACTGTACATGGTGGCCCCAGCAATTCCAAAACTGTTGGTTTAAACATATTTTAATTTAAAAAAACTGTTAACATGGCAGTCTGTCTTGTGGGACCTTAAATTCAAGTTATAATGGCATTGTGGAGTATTTTAAGTATGAATTGCATTATTGTAGGTGTTAGTCTTACAGTAATATGGTTGGGGGGGGGGGGGGCGGGATGCCTGTCAAGTCTCCCCCTGAAGGTGGGAGTCTCCCACTTTTTCACCCAAATTTTCTTTATTTACGTGCAAAATATGGCAAATTTGGCAGAATCTCCCCCATGAAAATCTAATATTTTCTATTATATTCTTTGTTAAAATACAAATCTCCCCCGAGGATTTTTCAAATTTACAAAAATCTCCCTATTTTGAGATGTGGGATGTTGACAGGTGGGGGGGGGGGAGGGGGGGAGGGGGACATAGGCCCACCCAATGAAGTATAGGAAATGCTGTTTCTTTTAATTCTTTCCTCAGAGAATAAGTAAATACATGCACATATGTCTGTACATGTATGTGTACAAATGTATGTACATATGTGTATATACATACATATGTAAACATATACACATAATCTTGTGACTATTTTTGCAGGTAAAGAAAGCATTTTTTGCCCTTGTATACAATGGAGTGCGAGCTGCCCCATTATGGGACTCTGCTAGACAAGACTTTGTAGGTGAGTTTCAAGGGATACAAAACAGGACTATAAACATAATCTGCAGCCAAAATCCAGGTCATGTTAAACTTGTGTTTGGAAATGTCATTATGGTCTGATTCGAGAGTTGTGCAGACCAATTTGGCAGCTTCCGATATTATGATGGGGAATTCTGGGATTGCAGCCAAGACCTGGTTGCTTTCTTCGTTCCACCCCGGACAATTATTATACCTATTTTTGTGATTCTTTATATCATTTGGACAATAGGAAGGAAATATTTCTACTCAGGGAACTTTTTCAAAACATTACTGCAAGTCTTTAATGTCTTTGAGTACTGCCTGCCAGCCCAAATATTTCCCCATAGTAAAAAAAAAAAAAAAGAAGTCCCTGTAAAATTTGCTTGTTTTTATCAGAAAAAAAAAGTGAGGCATGTATAAAGTTTTTTTATATGTGAAAAGAATGCTATTTTTGAGATTGGAATGGTGTATTAAAAAATTGTCGTACATCGTGCTATTACTTTTCCCCAGTTTTGTTCCTTTTACTTTTCTTTTTTTACTGTGGTGTGTGATCTCTCTTTGTAGGGATGTTAACAATTACAGATTTCATCAAGATTCTGCAGAAATACTACAAGTCACCGTTGGTAAGTGATGTACTTTTGTCGTCGGTCTTTGGATGACTGATCCAAAGTTGGTTTGTTGGACCTTGCATGTTATGTCTATCTAGTGCAAGACCTTGCATGCAGCTATCTATTGCAGTATTTTCTTTTTTCGAAAACTTTTTCATTAATTCTTATGTTGTGGTCCATGTGTAGTTCATCAACACTTGGCATTTTTTTACTTTTTCTCAAAGATTGGTGACCAGAGCCTCTTTGAACTGGGTGGGAATATACATTGGGTGGCTCTCCACATAGTTTATTCAGCCACTTTTTGATTTTCAAACAAAGAATTTCCTTTTGGGAGAACTGAAATGCATGTTCTCTGAAATCACTGGGCCAGTTACTTTTAATAAACAAAAAAAGGAAGAAGGAACTCAGGGGCACATCTTTTGGCCCCTAGTTAGTGATTTTTTCATAGGGATGATGTTTACCAAATTCCGAAGGTTACAAGACGATTTCAGCGAGTACAAACTCTGGGTGAAAACTTAAGAGTCGTTTGAGCTAGAACATCAAAATTGGGTATAATGGTGGTCATGTCTATGTTAAAACAGGCCAGGATCAGCTTTTGGTAATCTTGAAATAAACTTAACTGAATTTCATGGCAGGGTAACTGAAGAACTTTTGAGTTCATATTTGTTATTGCACATGATGATGGTACTCAACAATGACTAAAGATTGAGAGTTTGTACAGGTGACTAGGACCCAAATTCTCAGGATCACTGGGGCGGTTTAGTGAAATTAGTGGTGCCCTGATAACTTGAAAACTATTTAAGCTAGGAATTTGATATTGGCTGATGATGATCCCGTATTGAGACCAGGTTGAGATTGCACATGGGTGGCCTTGACCTACTTCTCCATGTCACAGGGTCAATAGTGAATTATTCATTTGATAATCCAAAAAGTATTTGAGATAAGATTGATATTTCACAAAATGATGGCCATTCATAATGGCTAGATGGAAACTGCGTTTGGGTGACCTTGACTTAATTCCCAAGGCCAGAAGCTCACTTAATTGCATTTTATTGTTGGTTTATAACTTCTTATCTAATTGAGCTGGGTCTTTGATATTTGCTATAGTGATAGTCCTCAACAAGGACCAGGACAAAAGAAATTTATTTTTCTAGACTTTCTTCTGTTTCAAGATACTATTTGATATCAGTTTCTTCTTGTCACTTTATGGTGTTTAATTTTGTTCCAAGCAATCTGCTGTCAGATTAGTTTGATATGATAGGAATGTAGAACTGATGCTTGTATTTTACACTGATAAGTGCACAGTGATAGATTAGCCTCACTCAAAATAGAGACTTTCTTGCTTTATTTTTCACCTGCAGAATCTGTCATAAAATGAGAGTATAGAGACATCTAGCTGGCTTTATAGAATTTGTAAGCCTCTGCTTTTAGTTTATTGAGTATTGCTTTACAGCTTTTCGTAACTATTTTTTAGTCTTGATCACATGCTTGTGTTTTCGCTGCAAAAAAAAAAAAAAAAAAAAGAAAGAAAAAAGAAGAAAAAAAAGAGAGTTTGTTTCCTGGTGATACATTACAAATATGTTATGCCAGCCACTGTGCCAGTGTTTCAGCACACATTTATTGCTGAATGCTTTGCAAGGGCTGTATTCAGCTGGTAGAAATGGTAAAATTAGATGTGTATAAAAATAGACACATTTGTGACCCATGTTCACCCCATATCCTCCATGCATATGGTAGGTCTGCTGCCAGGTGCTGCCACCTGGTAGGGTTCTAGCTAAAACACAATGCAAAAAATGGGATTAAATTATTCATCTCGATTATAATTCATAGGTGTCAACCCCCTAATGGTTTTAATTGGGAGGTTCAGGTAAAAAGGAAACAAAAACAAAGAGACTAGGTCATTTTCCCACAAAAGAACTTCATTCAAACAACTTTCTGGAATTGGAAAGAATTGGGACACTCCTGCCAAGAACTGGGGGAGTGGACAGGTATGTAACAAGTAAAACTGTGCCCTGGTAAAGTAAATTTTTTTTTTTTTCAGGTCTGGAAATTTGGGACTGGACCTAAAAATATTGTTGCTTCTCTGGTTTTGGATTCTTGGAATGTTCAAGTGGTTGTTGGCCTCCAAAATATCTTGAATTGATAAAAGTTGTTGCTCCTTTGTAGATGAAAACATTTGGAATAGGGAAAGCAGGATGTTCCTAAGTAACTAGAAGTAAATATCATTTTCAAAATGGACAGAAGTTGAGATCCCTGAGGCACAGAGTGTTATCATCAGAGGGCATTGCATGAAGAAATACTTGAAAACACAAGCATCTGGGAACTTTTCATACTCAGCAAAGCAATTTCCAATCAATTGGTAAAATTACATTAGGGAAAGAGAAAACAGGTTCAACTCTTTAAGTGCCAAATTTTGGACTGAGAAAATATCCCAGGTCAACACATTGGGCGCATTGTGCCCAATGTGTTGACCTGGGATATTTTCTCTGGAACTAGAGGCATGCTGGTATTTAAATGAAAGGTCTTCTCACGAGGAATAAGAATCTGAGATCCTAATGATAATTCAGACTAGTTTCATTTTAGTAGATCGACTTTAGACGTGACTGGCACTGAAAGAGTTAAGAGCTGCATATTAATGTGCACCAAATCATAAGATGCATAGAATTCTTTTCACAGACCGTTGTCATAGTTTTACCAGTTGACTTGAAAGTGTTTTTGTTGTAGGTCTGTCATGTAAATCCAACAGTTGATACCCAAGTGTGTAGAACACCTGGATAATAAGTGGAAATCAGCTGTGAATGTGGTATATTGTACACATATTGCCATCAGATGGACATCATCTTGAATTGAAAAGTAGGCTGAACCATCTTTTCCCTTGGTGTCAACTTTCATGACACTATGCATTTTGGATACCGTTATGCATCGCAATACACCAGTGTATTTCAAATGAATATGTGAATAGAAGCTGCAAATATTTTACTTTAGTGGCAGTCTTGCACCAAAGCAAAAAAAATTACAAAAGGATCTATTTGAATGATACGCAGGATTCCATGTTTCTGCAGAATCCAATTCAAGAAATGTCCACCCATAATGGCACAGTATTGTATGATCCTCAAGCCAGTTTTCATGGCACGTCAGTTTTCCTGGTACGCTGAGAAATTTAAGTTAATGTCCGACTGCTTGGTGTGTTCACATTTTAATTTATTCAATATTGGGTAGTTTGTAGGTGTAATTGATATTTTTCAATGCTTGTTTGATTAGAAATTATTTCTGACATCACGATGACCGGGCACAAAGTCAGTACCACAAAAACTGTGAAGGCTCGAAAACTGGGGAAGCCACCATGTAACTGTGATGCATTTACTGGGACAGTGAAGTGACATGCTGTAGTTACACTTTGAGATGTGTCTGTGTTGTCTCACTGCTTGGTTTTTTCCCACAGGGAGGTCAGACAGTGACTGACCTGAGAGTAAGTATGCTTGACCACCTCCTCTTTTCTCCTTCTCTGTACAGAGTACACAATGGACAATGCCTTTTTCTGACCATCTCAACCTCACCTCCATTTATGTCCAAAAAAACAAAAAAACAAAAAAAACAAAAAACAAAAAACAAAAAAAACAAATGGAAAAAGAAAAATTCAAAGTTTGTGGCAGGGGTGTATACTGTTTTCAGCTTATGCAACTGTCCATCCATAGCAGAATCCATGCAAGCAAAATATCCCGTGAATCAGAGACCACATCGAACTCAAATTTACCTCCATTGTATCATGACGCTCTTTTTGGCCTGACTACACTTTGGTGACCTTAGCTTGGTTTTCAAGGTCAAAGGACCCGGGTGTGTCGAAAGTGAAGGTTATCCAGTCTATCAGCAAGGGCCATTTTGGTTGTGGCAATATTAGCTGGCTATGCAAATTGTCAACACCCAACAGGATAAATTTGTGACACTCTTGGACACAGGTTTTAGACATTATTTTTAACCCTTTCCCCCTCAAACCGGCCAAAACGGGCTGGTGGTCAAATGTCGTCTGCTACAGTGTTTTCAACTAATTTCAACAGTAATGAAAAACAATTTTGACTGAGAATTGTAGATGAGCCCGATGAAGATCACATGCCCCAGGTCAACGACTTTCCTCGGCATGAGTTGAGCACTTAGTGCCCAACTCATGCCAAGGAAAGTTGTTGACTGAAGTGTCAATTCAAGGGGGAAAGGGTAAAATAGCCAGCATGTGAAGATGCAGAGGTCCAGCCTTTCCTCTCCCCACCTTGATTTCTCCCTCTGTCTCTTTCTCTTTTGACTCAAAATGGACTTGCGTCAGATTAGGTTCTCAAAAATAATATAACTCTAGAGTGTCTGACATGATAGTGGTACTCCGAAAAGTAATGCCTTTGTGTAAACATAAGCAGAAAGCTATTACAGGGGGTACATTTTGACCCTTTTTTTTTTTTTTGACAAGTTGGCTTGTTCAGGCTCAGCACTTTGAATAACAGCAACTACTCTCTTGTATAGTGCATGGGAGGTCAGCTGAGTGCCAGGTCTCCACGGTTCTCTTGTTAGAAAAATGAAGCTGTTCATATACGGGAAGAGTAAGAGAGCCTACTTGCCTGCTGAACCAGACAGTGAAGCATCAGTAGTATATTTTGAGGATGAACTCATGGCCGGTGACACTTCACCAAGTCAGCAAAGTAGATGGGAGTAAAGAAAAAGATGAAACAAACAATTCTGCAGTTACCAGTGTTTTGAACATCAAACCATTGGCTCCACAGCTGACTTGCCTGCTTAACTGACCTAGCTCCAATTCTCCTTCCATGCATGTAAATAACTGGTGCAGAAACAGCTTGAAACACAGTATACAAAGTAGATAGAGTCAGTGCCAATCAATGTACATACCCTTGCTCATCTGTTTATATTGTTACTTTTGAAAGATGCTACTCAAAAAACAAGTGCTTTGGAGTACCTGTACTTAGGCAGGCAAGAAGACAGGTAAAGTGGCATATTATCCTGAGCAGGCGAATCAATATTTGGACATTGAAAAGAAATGTTGGTGAGCATGTCATGGCCAGAAAAAGGCAGAGCAAAGCGTCGCCGTTTTCTGACTGACTTTGAGCATGTGCAGAAAAGAGATGTGCACTGGTTATGCAGCTGTGGTTCAAGTGGTTGAATGTAGTTGTCACTTGCAGACAGAGAGGATGCATACAGTTTAACCCTTCCCCCCCACAAACTGGCCAAACCAGTGAGGGATCAAATGTCGTCTGCATCAATGTTTTGGAATAATTTCAAAAGTAGTAAACATCAGTTTTGATGAAAATTGTAGATGAGACCTATCAAGATATCATGCCACAGGTCAATAGCTTTCTTTGGCATGGGTTGGGTGCTAAGTGACAATCCACACCTAGGAAACGTTTTGACTCACTTGTAATCGGAGGGGGAAGAGTGAGGAGACTACTGTGGTCTCCTGTGTATATAACACACAGATCACACTCCGATATTCCTTGAATCTTCAGTGCCACTCAAATCTCCCAGTAGCACCATGATGTAAGTTGTCCTTTAATGTTTTACCAAAGTTTCTCATGAATAGAAAACAATTTTCCTGCACACAGTGGATGATGAGGATGTCCCAGGTGAACAACTTTCCTTAGCACAAGTTGAGTGCACTGCACCCAACCTGCACCAAGGAAAACTGTCGACTTCATCATATTCTAACCAGGAAAGTGATTGTTTGTGCCTAACCCTTCTATTCGATGTTGGGCTCATCTTCAGATTCTCTGGGTTTTTTTTCACAGATATTTGTTACATGTACAGTGGTACCTGCTGTATGTGGCCATCGCTTCTGCCAAGAAAAAGTGGCCACATACAGCAGGTGACCTGTCACCACAGGTAAATTTTACAGAGAAATTGACTCCTATGTCTGATCCTAGTGACCACAAAAAGCAATATGGCTGCTCACGATAGTGGTTGCATACAGCAGGTACCACTGTATCTTTTTTGGTGGTTGGGATCTTGAGGGCCTCTTGTAGGGATCTCTGTATTGCTGTTGGCTGTGTACAACATCACTTTTCTACAGGAAAAATGGAAGATGGCGTATATAATTCAGTTAATTAACAGTGCATCTGAGTTTATATGCTAATTTTATTGGATTGAGAAAAAGTGTTTTTTTAATTGAAACATGGTTTTGTTGACAGCAAGCTGGATGTTCTTTCATTGAATTGTTTCATCTTAAACATATTTTATTAGTGCAATTGAGGAAAAATTGAATTGTATTGGACTCTTTCTCAGTCTAGCTGGTCAACAGTGACCGCTAACTTCAAAGGTTGTCTGCTGAAGCCATTTCATTAAATATTGTCCTTTCTCTAAATGTTTTCAATAAAAGGTTCAGGGAAGCCTTACTAGGATTATGTATTGATAGTCAGCAGCTTGCCTCGGCCCACCATGGGTGTTAAGCGCCCAGGGTGCATTAGGAAAGCTGTTAACTCAGACCAATAATATAACCGTATAATGGTTAACGTATATTTTTAGATGATACTTGTCACTCATGAGGGACAGTGAACAAGTGGAAACTGTATTTTTTGTGAAGTAGTAGTTGACTGGCTTCAAGATCTGAGCATAAATGCATGTGTTTCTATTTCCAAAGACATGGGGCTACAAGGCAAACCCTGCTTGCCGACACAGGTCTACTCTCAAATTAATATTTCTGCAGGCATGTGGAAAACCCACATATTGCTTAGAGGGGCAAGAAGGAGATACATGTTCAAGGATATATTGTCTATATTCCATAGAAATGTAGTTCAAGTTACAACAAATTATAATGGTTTGCTGCAAAACTACACTCTTTGATTACTTATCATTATGCAAGGTAATTTTGCTGCTTAACTCATTATAAGCTTCAGGGTCCTAATTGTATGCAGACTGGGCTGATGATGAGTGAAAGGAAAGGTGCTTGATGTAGAAATTTTGGGAAAACAGATTTACTTGGACTAGATGGCAGGTGCTAATTAGATACCATAGAAACAGCTGCTTGCATAACTGCAATGATATAATTATAGAGGCTCAAGTGAAGGTAACTCATGGTTAGTTGATTCTGGAAATTGGTGGACAAATGCATCAGTCAGATTTTGCTGCAAGAAATTAAATGGTTCATCAATGAAACATACAATGTTATACATAAGCTACCATGTGCCAAATCTGTACAGACTTCTGTCTAAGCAAGTAGATATATATTTTTTTTTTCTCCTCACAGCAATTGCATGTAATCCATGCATGTTTTCACTGCTCTTTGCCAAATTGATGTTATAATTGTATTGATTTTTGCAAGGCTGTGCATGCATTTAACTGATTGCTCAGGTCAGCTTGCCATTTCTGGGGACTGGAGGAGTATCAGTGACTTTGTTTGTTATTAATGACATGTCATCAATATTTTCCATTACATTAATACAAATTTAGGGAATTTCACTGGTATCTTTGTGATGTCTTTTTCTCTTAATATAAATTCTTTGTGTTGTTTTCATAGCTATCATTATTATTATATAATGCATCGTATGTCTTGTTGCAGAACATCTAACTTCTGATGCTTTCAAACAAAGATGTGAATACACAAGGAATAGGTTGAAAATGGGTCAGTTTTAAGATACTGGATTGTGATTGGCTGTGCTGTATGTTTTCAGGTCAAGATGGATGAATTAGAAGAGCACAAGATCCAGACATGGCGAGGTGAGTCCTTCCATTCAGGATAATGCCGTGGATGAGAAAAGAGCAGACAATTCCAAAGTACAAATAGTTTCAAAATGAAGTACAGTCTCTGGCAATGGCTCCAATGAGAGAAAAGTTGTCCTGGCAGACCACCTTTTTACAGTACATTACTCAGTACTTTTCATTTTATTTTAATACCCCCTGTGAAAGACCACCTATCCTAAAAGACCACAATTTGGTCGTCCCTAGGGATGGCCTTTGAAGACAGGTTTCACTCTATTCACTCGCCGAACCAAAATGGGTACTATACCACAGTACATCACATACATCAATTGAGGCGACATAGTGCATTGGACAGCCAAAATGATTCATGTGATCCCGTATTTGCAACTGCAAACCATAGCAGGATCAAAAGCATTTTTTAGAAAGGCATATAATATGGTTAATCCTGAAGGACCTGTATCAGCAGGCAACTCATCTCCATTAACAATTATCAGTGGATGTCTCCATTAACAATTATCAATGGGAAATCTGATGTGGTAAGCATTTGCTGCTTTCGTTCATTGAGAATGACATACAATCAGTTAATAACTTTCCGCATGTTCTCAGATCATGTGCAGGGTGTGTGCAGGAAAGTGGTTGATTCGGTGTCTAAAAGTTGAAGGTAATTTTTAACCTGACAAAGTGACTTCACTTCTGGGACAACTATCGCAGAAATATGCCTTCCTATGCAGTGCACCTGTATACTTAACCCTTTCCCCCTTAAACCGGCCAAAACCGGCTGGTGGTCAAATGTCCTCTACTTCAGCGTTTTCAACTGATTTCAATAGCAATGAAAAACAGTTTGACTGAGAATTGAAGCTGAGACCTGTCAAGACAACATGACCCAGGTCAACAGCTGTCCTCGCCATTGGTTGGGCACTTAGTGCCCAAGCAATGGCGAGGAAAGCTGTTGAATCAGTCTTAATTCAAGGGGGAAAGGGTAAATGGACCACAAAGCTTTCTACAATCTGTCTGCGCTAAAGATGGGACTCTGCATTCAAAGTTTTTGTATAAACACAAGCATTTTGGGTAAAAATATGTTTTCGTGAGATTTTGGATCTTTCTTGAAAAATGTTCAAAATAAAATGGTCAAATTTATGCTGTTATGATCTTAACACATATATGTACAAAATCATATCAGGGATTTTTCATAACTGCATCTGTGTTTTTACAGTGGTGATACAAAAAATGCAAAATGGCTGATTTTGTCAAAATTGATGGACTCTTCATTTTTGACACACATTCATAAAAGAACTGTTCATTTCTTAGAAAATCCCTGATACACTTTTGCTCATAAGAATTTTTTAGAGTAAATCCTTGTTTGTTTGATCAAAATCATATAATTTATTACAGAGAATAATCCACATGAATTGGACCTTTTGGTGCAAATACCTATTGTCTGTAATCAAGATTTAAAGGTGAACACGGTCCATTGACTACCATGTTAGCATTAAAAGTATTTTCTTAGTTTCTTCAGATTGTATTGGGACTAGAACTACCAAATTTGGACAACTGATAGAAAACATATAGGTCTACCAAAATGTCCCAAAATCTCAAAATGAACAAAATTATCCCAAACTGGTTGGATATTACATCAAGAAAATTGAAGCTGGGTCCCTTTATCCCATACTTGATTAAAAGTGTGCTGTTTTCTTGCATTTGGCAGAGGAGCTGAAGGAATATGACAATCCCTTGGTGTTCATAGACCCCGACTCCAGCCTCTTCCAGGCCATTAAAACGTTAATCCACAGCAAGGTTCACCGGTTACCAGTCATCGACAATGTCACCGGCAATGCCCTGTATGTCCTGACTCATAAGCGTGTCCTTAGGTTCCTGTATCTATATGTGAGTATTGACTGCTGAGCAAAACAATATGAATATATAAAAGTTTAACTGTGTTACCCTGGGAGACCTGATGCCATTGTATCAGCATGCAACTTTCTCTCATTAACCACCAGGAATGGTTCAATATCACGAATGCCATCTGCATTGTCTCTCATTGAGAATGATGTAGACAGTCATTGGACAGCTTCCTTTGGTGCGCTGTGTGTGTACCTGGAGTACTCAGAGCAAGGTTGTGGAGTAGGTCCCAGTGGGTTTGGCTCCATGCAGAATATCTGACTTTGCAGGTACCTTGGCCATGATGTCACTCTTGTGTTTACGTCGTAATGTTTCGTGTATCTCAGACCAATTATTACATCACTCAAAAAGTATGAAAATGAATGAAAAGTTTCATGATTTCTGGGTTTATAATACAGACCTGCCAACTTGTAAGATTTAGTATTACAATGTACGCTTTTCAGCTCTATTGTATACTAGTAAGTTTTAATGATTTTTTTTTCTTCTCATCAATATATTCTGTCAAGCACTAAATACAGGTATTGTGCAATAAAATGAACAAATTATAGTGAAATGCTAACCAATGATACAGTGTTGTGACAGCTATAGAAATTCACAATGGAGTTTCTTGCAATACAGTTTCCATTTTGATTTATTCAAAAGCAAAAACCCTGTGAATACATTTTAACACATTTTCAGAGGATGTAATTTATGAGACATAAAGAACTCATGTTCAGTTGGAAATAACTGTCATAAAGCATGAAATGAATATTGGTCAGTTTCTCACCCAATTGTACACTTTTTGTGGTCATATTTTACACTTTGATAAGATCTGGTCTACATTTTGGATTCTACCACGGATAGACTGCTGGTAAAAGTTACTACAGTTGTCAACGAAAGCTGATTTAAATTTGCAAGTGGTCAGTTTCATTGTGGTTTGGAATAACAGGTTTTACTGCAGGGTGTAAAAGGAGCACAACAGAATTAAGATGCAGCCAAAAAAAAAAAAGATGCATGCACATAAAAGAAGATTGGTTTCTTGTGTATCATTTTTTCGCTTGTTTCATTATGCCCCCTCCTAATGGAGGAGCGGCACGTAAAAAGCTTTTTCTGTGCATCCGTCCGCATTTCGTGTCCGGGCTATAATTTGCTAGCCCTTCAACGTAGATTAATGAAACTTTACACATAGGTGCATCTGGACATACAGGTGTGTTATGTGCCAAAAGTGGGTCACCAGGTCAAGTATCTGAGTCACAATGACATATCCTTATAAAAATCGTGTCCAGGCTATAAATCCTTTACTGTACAACTTAGTTTCATGAAACTTCACACACACATATATTTTGACCTGAAAGTGTGTCATGAAACTAAAGTAGGTCACTAGGTCAAGTGTCTGAGTCACGGTAACACAATCATGTAAAACTACATATCCTTGATAAATCGTGTCTGGGCTATAATTCCTTTACTATGTAACTTATTTTCATGAAACCTCATACACATATATATCTTGACCAAACGGTGTGTCATGAAACAAAAGTAGGTCACTTATCAAGTATTCGGTCCTCTGCTATTCATGTCCAGGCTATAATTCGCCTGCCCTTCAACTTACATTAATGAAGCTTTACACACAAATGCATCTGGACATAGGGGCTTGTCATGTACCAAAAGTAGGTCACAAGGTCAAGTGCCTGGGTCACAGTGCAATATTCCTGAAAAATCCTGTCCCGGCTATAATTCCTTCACTCTTTAACTTAGATTAATGATACCTTACACACAGGTGCATCTACACATAAGGGTGTGTCATGTCCCAAAAGTGGGTCACTTGCTAAAATATCTGGGTCATAGTGACATATCCTTATGAAATAGTGTCCAGGCTTTTATTCCTTTACTGTTTAACATAGTTTCATGAAACTTGACACACGCATATATCTTGACCTAAAGGTGTGTCATGAAACAAAAATAGGTCACCACGTTAAGTATCTGGGTCTCCACTATTCGTGTCCAAGCTATAATTCGCATGTTCTTAAACTTAGATTAATGAAAATTCACACACAGGTGCATCTGGATATAAGGGTGTGTGATGTACCAAAAGTAGGTCACTAGGTCAAGTATCTGGGTCATGGTGATAGCCTATTTTTATCGACTACAGTCATTCCAAAGTGAGACCTGTGATAGCAAGGTTATAAATGAGGTGGGGGGGGGGGGCATGGATCCAGCAATCTCTGATTGCCTATTAATTTTCGTATCCTTCACAGAAAGGTTTTCTGACTCCTGGAAATTTTTACTTTGTAGATCTATGATCTGCCCCAACCGTCTTACATGCAGAAAACAATTGAGGAACTTGGCATAGGCACTTACGAAAACATAGCCACGGTGAGTGCTGCTCTTGTCAAAGAACACAAGTCTCAACTGCTCAAACACAAGGGAGATTTCATGTCAATTTTGTGAAATAACTATCATGATCACGCTGAATGAAAAGATTACTTAAGAATCATAATACATTGAATTTTTATTGGTGAGATAAAATGCTGTGATATACCATAATGAATGGCAACATAAAAGATAAAAACATATTAAAAAAGTTGGCAATATCTTCTGTACAAAAAATATACATATCTTTCTTGCAGTGTGATACATATTCTGTTTCGGGCTTTGTGGAATAAACTTTTCATTGTCATAAATTTTGCTTCTCAGAGTGATTTCTAAGCTTTCAGTTTTGTGCAGTCATCAGTAAATAACAGTATGGATTTGGAATATTAATTCAGTGGTGGTTCAGGGCACCATATTAAAATTGGCTCCATGTCTGCCATAGGGTAAGACTTCAGGTAAGAAAAATCAAACAGGTTTTCTGATCAGACTTGTTACAGCTGGGTCACCTGGCCAGTGGTCACTCTCATTACATGGCCAACAGGTACCAACACACCTGGCACAGGTAGTGCCACAGGTAGCAAGAACCCTGTCACATTCCAGTATTAACCCTTTCTTTCTTGAATTGAGACTGAGTCGACAGCTTTCCTCAGCATAGATTGAAGTCTGCTCATGTTTTCGTTTTCTTTTTTGTGTTCATGTGTGTGTTTAGGCGGAGCCCAAGACTCCCCTGATAACAGCATTACAGATATTCGTAGAGAGGAGGATATCTGCGCTACCAGTGGTTGACGACAAAGGCAGAGTGGTGGATATCTATGCCAAATTTGATGTCATTGTAAGTATAGCCAACAGCTGGAAAACCTCTCTGTCTTTGTGGCTACACTTTGGTTTATACCTACTGTCTGGGGACGAAGTATTTTAGTGATGCACCATGATGCACAGAGCAGAGGCATGTGTATTAATATACAAATGAGTATCAAAAAGAAAAGAAAAAAAAGAAAACAACACACATTTTGTATATGACTTTAACGTGCAATGTCATGAAATATTCGCAAGAATAAGAAGTCTGTGGCAAGCATGCAGGCTTGGAATATAAATGGTATATAGCCACAGGTAACCATGCTATGTAAATTTTACAGAGCAAATCTGGCTTTGACCCAGAATTCCTTGTGGAAATTTGTTGCAACCCTGTTGGTATTTGACAAATTTTGTTCACTGATTTGCAAAGAGATCTTGAAGATTTTGATCCAAGTTATTTAGATCAAGTCGGTGCTTTTGGAAAACCGATTTGTACTTTTTGTCTGCAGTGAGTGGTTTACAGAGAAAGATACACTGTCCATATACATATGTATTATTCAAAATTTACGATTTCTTAAATTTTGTTTGAAGACCATTGGTGTTATGGCTTCTACATGAAATATGATGTGTTTTAAGCAAAACTTGAGGAGTCCTCCTGGAGTCCTGAAGGAAAATACAGTGAAAACTCGTTATAATGATACCATCTGTTTCCTAAAAAATGTGTGAGATAACTGAATATATCAGATAAATGAATCGAATAACAAAGAAAATGAACTTTCTCCTCTGAAAATTTGTGTCATTATATTGAATATGTCAGATATTTGAGTGTCGTTATAATGAGGTTTCACTGTATGTAACCATCAAGCCATGCATACACAATCCTGATGATAACCTTACAGAATCTGGCCGCAGAGAAGACCTACAACAATCTAGATGTGACAATAGAGCAAGCTATGAAGTTCCGAAAGGAAGTAAGTGACAGATGTGTGTTCATTCATGAAAGCAAATGAGCATGCTGGATATATTCAAGATAATGAATAAACTGTGGACAAAGAGTCTGTACAGTGGTGCCGTTAACTAATTCATGGGGGTAGAATATGGTATAAAGAGGGGGTTAAAGGGGTTGTCCCTGTAAGTCTACTGGAAGCCTCATTATTGGCCATACTATGTAACAGCTATTATTTATAATTATTCTTAATGTACCATGTTTTAGGGCAAAATTATTACCTGTACTGGGACGTAACCCCCCCCCCCCCCCATTCACTAAAGGCCTGAGTTATTTTTGTTTGTTTGTTTTTTTTTGGGGGGGGGAGGGGGGTACATTGTGTGGCAAGTCATGGTCCAGTTGCCTTTGCAATATCTTGGGCATGACTTGACTTGAAAGACAAACACCAGATTTACATTCAAGTAGATTCAATTTCCAGCTAAATATATGAAAAAATTGGTTATTTATATGTAGTGACTTGGACAAGGCACCGAGTTGAGACATTGTGTTTTATTTCTAGCAACAATAAAATGAAAATGGACATGTAAAATGAGTGAACAGTGTCACTAAAACCCATAGAATAGTTCCATGTTTATTGAGAACAAAGTCCAAATTTTGTGTGTGAGTGAAGTACATTTATAGATCAATAGTTTACATATTTTGTATAAAGTAGCACATGAAGTGAATGTAATGATTTTTATGTAATTTCAGAGTTTTGAAGGTGTCGCCACCTGTAAGAAGACAGAGACATTATCAACAATTATGGAGAGAATAGTAAAAGCTGAGGTAGGTTTGACACTTTGCATCTGATGCCAGTCACATGTACATGCGTATGTCATGTCCACAGGTTCAGAAGGGTCACTGTCTCTGAGAGTGTTCTATGACCTGTGCTGAAGAATTGAAGGATACTGAATCAAATACAACAAAGTCCAATGCACACCTGATATGTAAGGGCTAGCTGTTGTACATGTAGTTTCTGTAAAATAGCCAAAAGCGAGATCGTAGTGTGCTTTATGAACTTTGCTAATTGAGCAATACATAAGGATCATCACTAAGGACAAAATAATACTGTTGCACTACACTTGTTTCATATGAGATGCAGCTGTCACAAAAACCTCTGACAGCTAGCTGGTGCAAATTGCAAGAAGCGAATGTACAAGAACCGATGTCAGAAGAACCTGTTATAAAATTAGCTAATTGGCAAACTGAGTCTACTAATTACACACTGCTATATGGCATAACAATGGCATGACACTCATACTGTTTGCCACCCGCAGACATTGTAGATGGTTAACTATGATACTTCCCGAGAAATGGGCTGGAAAAGATCCAACAATGCTATGGCACACCTATCTGCCAGAACCATTTAGATGTCACCTGCTTTAGTTTCCGAGAAAAGACCCAAAGAAAATCTGGGGCCCTTAATGAACATCGCAGATTAATTAAAGAAGCAGAATAATTAACGACACAAAATTACATAAAGGAACCCTCAAGAAAATCTGGGGGGCCCTCGGTGAACATTTGTAGATTAATTAAGGAAGGTGAATAATTAGCCTCACAGAATTATGACCAGGAACCCTCCGATATGTGAGGCCTATCTTCTGCAAACACTTCAAATGACCAGGTGTCATTGTTTCCAAGAAAGAGCCTCAAAGTCTAGGGTTGATTGGCTAATACACATAGTTAGCAAAGTAGGATAATTGGCCACACAAAATTGTCAAAATGCACCCCTAAGATGTTGGACCTATCAACCATTGAAAAAAAACCCCAAAATAATAATGCAATGTATCAGTTTCTAAGAAGCAGTTCAGACAGAGACTTTTGTTTTTCACCTTGCTCCACCGTGTGGGTGAGGCACGAAAAAGTACAATCAAACCATAAAAATAAGTAAATTTCAGTATCAGGACTCTGGTAATTTCAATTGATATGTTCATCTTCTCTTTTTTTTTTTTTTCTTTTTTTGACAGTTTGGGGCTTTGGTATTTTATGTTCTTGAGAGACAACATCCATAAATGGCAAAGAATGTTCTGAATAAAGTGATTTAAATTCCTGTTATGTGAGATTAGGAAAAAAATTAGCTACTTATTAATTACAATCTCGTGCATACAGGACAAAGAAAAAATGATCCCCAGTGGTACTGAGCGGGTAAGGATGTTTAGTCAGAAAAGTGTTTTGAGGTCCATTTTGTCTGGACTTTAATATTTTGTTGTTGTTTTGAAAGTATTTAACCTTCCTCATTTATGAAATGTTCTGGGTACACCTCTTTAGCATCAGAGGTACAAAAAACAGTAGTTCCTTTATGTTTACCTGTTCATTGGTGGACCAAAATGTTAATTATTTCTCCTTGTTTCATGTGTTTTGCATGATCTTAGTTGTTTCTCTTTTATGTCGTTTATTTGGCATCATGTTGGTCTAATTCAATGAGGCTGAAAATCCAATACATTTTAGACATGGTTAAAGCTTAAATTTTATATACACGTTTTACTTCAAGACAATCTGCCCCATGTATATCTTCACAAAGGGTTCACTTGATAAAAATTCTTGCCAAAGCTCTGCTTGATTTGTAAATAGTATTTCAGTAGCAGTTTTGAAAAAGTATATGACAATAGCCTGTCAAACTTGAGAAAGCTGACTTGTTTAAGTGGCTGTTAAAATTGTATCCAAGCCTAATATATTTGGTGACAAGAGAAAAAGGTTTGGTTATTGCCATGCTTTGATCACTGTAAAAAGTGTATCACTGTAACAAGTTTAAATTTTATAGGTGCCAAGAGATCCCTGTTTGGATTTAAGGTAATGGAACTGTCACAAATCTCGTGAGGTCAGTTTCTAGCAATAAAATTGTGTTTATGACAAGAAATGACATGAAACATGTTATAGATTATTTTTTTGTTTTTGTTTGTCCTAGATAGATAATACTTTTGTGTGCAGGGTGATTGTCAATTTAATGACCTTGACCTCTTTCAGGTTCACCGACTGGTTGTAGTTGATGCAGAGCAGAAAGTGATTGGAGTGGTGTCCTTGTCAGATATTCTTAGTTACCTTGTGCTGAGGCCAGCGGGTAAGAAAATATCATTCTGTGCAGACATTAAAATATATTTTTCAACAGTAACACCACCTCCCTACCCATTTTGTGTCCTTCAATCCCTGAAGGACCTAGCGTGTGTATTGGCACATAACTTTTCTCCCATGAAAAGTTACCAACAAGCATCGTCTGCTTGTCTTTCATCTTTAACCCTTTCCCCCTTGAAGTAAGACTGAGTCAACAGCTTTCCTTGGCATGGGTTGGGCACTTAGTGCCCAACCCATGCCAAGGAAAGCTGTTGACCTGGGGCATGTGATCTTGATAAGTCTGATATACATTTCTTAATCAAATTGTTTTTCATAACTGTTGAAATTAGTTGAAAACACGGAAGTAGACGACATTTGACCACTTGCCAGTTTTGGCCGGTTTGAGGGGGAAAGGGTTGAGGGTATGAGTAGGTTTCCTGGGCGCGCTGTGGGCACTTTGTGGCCAGAGTGACCCAAGGAAAGCAGTTGATGGGGTCTCCAGGGGGTTAATGTGTGGCAACTATAGACAAAGCATGTGGTCCTGGGTTTATGTAACCATTTTATGAGCCACTAGGTACTGGGTTGTAAGTGTTGATGAGTTGGCCCCTTCGGCTGAAAACACCAGCACCACCCTCTTGATGAGTTACAGTTCTTCACTCAGTTGCTTATTGCAAAATTATGATTTTAACTTAATCCTGTCATTCATCATTAACTTGCTGTATGATCAGTTGGTCAAGCCCATGGTCAGTGGTTGTATTGCCTTGAAAACCATGCTGCAACTGCAGAAAAGGGGGGGGGGTGTAAGGGGTTTCCCATACTGGCGTACTGGGGCTTTTTATTTACCGTACTGGAAGCCCTCTTATTTTACGTACTTCGTAATATCCCAAATTTTGAAAGATTTTTATTTTCCGTACTGCGTACTCTAGAAAAATAATTACCTGTAGCAGCGTACTGAAACCCCCCCTTACCCCTCTTCCAGAAACAGCAACTAGAGCATGGCATGTTTAGCAATGGGAAGACCAGCACTTCATGCAAGGCAGCCATCCTTATTAGGAAGCTGAAGATACAAATCTTATTTATTATCATTTTTTGATTCAAACAAAATGTACAAATCAGGTTTCACCAGTACACAGCTTAATTTTTTTTCTAGTGTGTAAGTTTCTACAGGAAAGAAATTGTTTCATTTGACACGTGTTGCCAACTTATTGTGTTGTAGAATTGAAGGATTAAATCTTGTAATAGGTCTGTCAGATGAACACATTCAGCAACCACAGGGCAGAAGAGTACATTTTGTTTATTGTCTATTGATATTCTGACTGATTTATTTGAACCTTGCAGGAGAACTTCCTGGGAAGATTTCTTGCTGATGATTGGTCTGGGCTGGAGCCAGGTGTAAATACCCAGTTGGTGCAAAGAGGACATCATCGTCGATGAAGCATCCCCATGCCATCGCTCTTAGTTTATGATTGTGGTAAAAAAAAAAGACAGCCCCAGCTAATGTCCCAGCGGTTCACCCTATGGATTATTACCCTGGTGTACAGAGATTTGGGACAGGGTATTGTTGGGGCCTGTTTGCAGTTTTTACCCATTTGGTGCTTGCTCAGGATACAGGAGTTCTTGGGATACCAGCTTGGGAGTAGAGAGCACCAAGAAGCTCTTAGCTTCATGTTGGATTGGTAAAAATTACCCATTGGATAATACTGCCACCGGGTGGTAAAATAGCCATTGGATAATGCTGCCGTCTGGTGGTAAAATACCACCATCAGATAGTATTGCCATGTGGCAGTAAAATGACCCATTGGATGCAACTGCCATTTGGTGGTAAAGAAAACCCCTTGGATAGTGCTGCCCTGTGGCAGTAGAACAGATCTATTGGATGATGCTGCCACCTGGTGGTAAAATACCCCCCCAAAATTCAATGTGCCACCATTTATGGAAACTAGGATAAATTCATTCCTGGATTTTATTGTGTGCACCACCAAGTGGTGAAAACCTGAATGTGGAATTATGTTGAATATCAATGGATGACTGCTGAAGCCAAGAGATCCATAATGTGAGAATTTACATGCTCTTGGGAGAAAAAAAGTTTGATGGAGTTGGATGTTACACACAAAGATTAGTTAAAGACTTCAATGTTTATTTGACTCAACCTGTTTGTGACCTTTGGCCTCTTGGTATGAGTTGTTGCCTTGAAGCATCACCACAGAAACCAGCATTGGTAATTTGTATACATGTATGTATATGTAAATCTGTAGGGATGTGGTTTCTTAACTTCACCAACACAGACAAGACTAATGAGGGGAATATTTGTATAGGCACATCAAAAGTTCAAGTCTCTTTTTTATTTTTTGTTAGTTTTTCTCTTTTTTATACATGTATATTTCGGTCTTGCCGAGGTTTTTTGTTTTTGTTTTCTTTTTTTGGAAGGGGGGAGGGGGGCTGGTGTCACACTTGTGATGGTAGGGGTGGGTCAGTTTTGTAATACAATTGAAAGTAAATTGATTTGTTGCCATGGACAAGGTTTGTGTACATATAACAGTTCACTACTTTCATTATATGCCATAAATCATTTCGGGCTTGAAAATTTAAAATTTGAGAACAGGGAGAAGAGGGTGGCAGTGAATTTGGTTACCTCCAGTTAACTGGATCACACTGATCTGTGAAAATGATCAACTCACCAACACAAAGTTCAGATTAAAAAAAAGCTAACTAAGAAATAATGGAAGTCTAACTCTTTTGGGCCTAATTAACTCATTGTATCATGAGACAGATAGGACTTTAGGCATTTTGAGAGAAAATGGTTTCTGAATTTTGAACAATGAAAGTGGGATATGTGATGTGATTTTATAAAGGACATGAAAAAAGGTGACTGAAAATGCTGAGTGTACATATTAAGCTGTATGTTTCTGTATAGTTCTTGTGAAATTTATATTTGGAACATTTCTGAAACAATGATAAAATATTTTTGTTTTTAACTAGTTATGTTTGTTTGAAGGAATGTCACTTCAGAAGATATATGTGTGCATTGTATGCCATTTCAGAAGAGGGTACATAAATGTTGGTATTACTGGGGAGGGATGAGAACTCGTGACCTTTAAAAACTTTGTTTTCCTTATAAGCAATGTTGTGAAAAAACTTGGAGCAGATTTTGATAATTGGCGTGTAAATGATTCATAACAACCTTGCAAAATTTAGGAGAGGACTCTGGTTCAAAGGTTCCAGAAGTCAAGCCATGTGAAACACATTTTGCTCTGGGAATGTGGCTAAGGTTTCAGTGGAATAAAAGATCAGGGTGTTACCTGCATGTCAGGGACAGTTGAAAGAGGGATCTTGGACTTTTGTAACTGTGGCAAATCTCATATTCTGTGAATGCATAGGGTGAATTGATTTTTATGTTTTGAATGGTAGGCCAGGTACTCTTGACTTCAGGTTTACTCATTTATTTAAATAGCAACTCTCCTGTAGCAGGATATGAGCAGAAACTCACTGGTTTGGTTTGTAATTTTAGTTGTGTTTTTTTTTTTTTTTTTTAAAGAGTAGGTGAAAGGAGTAAGAATAAGTAAACTTAAGTAACACAGCAAAGTGAAAAGTATTCTCAATGACCACAGATTTATGAAAGGTGTTCTTGGAGGATGCATGAATGCTTCATCTACCCAGAAATATTATACACCAGCGGTCACTATTTTAACTGACGTTTACTTAATAGAAAACTCAGGTTTTCACATTGGCAATGGAGGTACAAGTCAAACTCTCAGCTTTCTAACATTTATTCTATGATTGCACACACAATATCGTCAGGTATATGTACATGAATATATTTTTTTCAACAATTTATGCAAATTTGTAGAGTAGCTTTACTCGGACATGCAGAAGTAGGTGGGAGAATCCGGCACTGTGGACATTTTGAATGAAATCGGTATCACCAGATACAATTTTAATGAGCGATACTTCCCGTAGAACTATTTCTTTTTAAATAGTTGATTACAGCCAAGTGTCACATTGGAATATGTGGCATTCGTGTTAGCGAGTAATGCTGCTTTGGCCCATACTATTCAAGTTAGAAGTTTGCATGTAGACGAGAAGACCCCCACTATCAACATAGCAAAATTTTTTGCTCTTGACAAAGTAAAAACCTGAGTAAAGTTAACTGTTTAAAAAGTAGTCCTGTTCTCTAAACAGATGCTGTTTTGAAGTAGGTAAGAAGGAGTCGTCATGTATTTGGAATAGGTATTCACCATTCCCACAAATGTTTATAACACTTTGTTTCCCATAAGTACGCATGTATCATGGGGGCTGATTGTCACCATGGCCTAGTGATAGGGCCCCATATTTTGGCTTGAAATTAATATGAATGTCCCATGTTGCTGATAAAAGATTATATGTATCCAGCTGCAATTGTAATCTCCAGGGTTTGGACACAAGGCATTGGGAATAATAGTTGGCAGTTCCTGTCCACACAATGTTGGTGATAATTTCCAATGCAGTAACTTTTCAAACTTTGTTTTTCATTCTTGTTCAAAAGAAAACTTCTTACTTTATTTAATGTATATATTGAAAACAAAAAAAAACAAAAACACCTGTGGAAAATCAGTTCATAACACTTTAAATAAAACACAGAGATATTTCTCAGAAATGTCAAATTGCTTAATAAGGAGGATGATTTATAGAATTTGGATGGTTTTAAGAAGGGCATAGACCCTGAGGGTCGATATATCGGTTTTAAACCCATTGCATTCATAAATACCAGGGTCCAGGGTGTTAAAGAAAGGTGATTGAATACCTCGAGGAAAGTTGCTTTTCTTCATTCAGTGATGTTTTTCTTGAGGCACACAAGGCTTGTGTCTGGATATATTAAAGTGTGCCATGCTACCTGGTGGTGGAAAAGAAAAACATTTCACCAAAGGTGCTTAATTGAAGATCTATATATACACCGGTATATGCATTTATTATTACATCTCTGGTTGCTGAAAAAGGGACTGCAAGTTTCCTGTTTTCATATAGGTGGAAATGAACAGGTTAAAAACCATTATTCCTTCTCCAATTCCTGTGAGGAACCTATGATCTGTGATGGATGTTTCCAAAGGGTGAATATCTTACATAATGGTACCACTTATCCTTGTTTGACTGGAAAGGCTCTAATATACTGCATATGTCCTTTGTGGCAAGTTGGTGTGGCAAAAATAGCCTCGATCTAGGATGCCTTTGATCTTGACCTTGAATGCATTAACTGAGCATGTCTATCCATTTGCCAACCAGAATCCATTTTAGTCAATTTGACTACAGTTCTTCGACACTTCAAGTGCTGCAGTTTGGTCCCACAAGATGACAGGACAAGGAAGGGGGAGTTTAGCAATTTGTGTGGCCAAATATTGTATCAACTTACTAGATAATGTGCTACATCCCATCTTGAATGGGATTAGAGCAAAAGAACCATTGTTATGTGGAAATTAGGAACGTTTTCCTTGGTTTTTTTTTCTCCCTCCACTGTGTGTTTAAAGAATGCGTGCTTCTCAAAGAGAAGTGAAAAATATATTTGTTGTTTCACCTAGAGAGGTCAAACCACATTAGATTGTGTTGATAGCTGTAGAAGTACCACATTCTTGGTTTTCAAGGCCTCATTTGTTAATGATTGTATAAGCAGGGGTTTTTCCTGCATTTTTTTTTTTTTTTTTTTTAGGTTTTTGTTTTCCCATTATCTTTGATATTTCATGTAATCACCAATATGCAAATACCAGGTAACTATCTCATCTGTTGGTCCCCAGTGAGGCAATACATATACAACTTACGGCTCCTCTCACTGGTCGAGGGTTGAGCCTGTAAAGTTGAACCAGTTTTGTAACAGCTTCCCCAATTGGTTTGGTTCCAGTTTGTTTCTTAAATATCTTGGATCTATTGGAATGCTGATACGACTGTGAAGATGAAATCTTTTCGGACAAGTCACTTTGAAAGAAAGACCATGCAAAAGATAAAGTATGGTAAATTTTAGGGGCAAAACAAGTATTTTTTTTCTCCTCTTGCAAATTGAGTGAGGAAACTATACACTAAGTTTTGTCCTGATCCTTACAATGCGGACCAAAGGAAAAACACTCAAAATGGCATTTGAAGATGCAAGCTTTCATCCCAGTGTTGGTCAGTGTACATACTGTATATTACAAAGAGAATGAGTTTTCAGTGGGGTATCAGAGAAATAGGAATAAATTGAATTGAAAATGTTCAAAATGTGTTCAGTTTTGTTTATATTTCAAATGGATTATAATTTGTTCCAATGTATGAAATGTTTTAAGGTATATTTTACTTACGCATGACCAATAATGTATGAAGTACCATATCTTCTCATTGTGAACTTACAAAGAATACATATTTTCCACCTGCATCATTTATCTACAGTACCCTTCATGTTGAACCATAGTAGGGGAGAATGTGCTATGTAGCCATATTTAAAATTTCTAGTTCATTTGTTGGTTTCTCCAGAAGTGAAATTGCTTCAAAACAAGTAAGAATAACTGATTTAGGGATGCCGTTTGCTTGACCAGAAAAGTTGTCTTGGAGAAAGTTGCTGGACAGTTTTAATGATGTGGTGAAGACTGTAATAAAAATACAATCAAGGTTGGAAGTATATGGAACAAATTGAAGTATATGGGAAACTGTTCAGTTTGTAGTGCTGTTGGGAGGGAGTCTGTATAGTGCCCTTGTACAGTTTCAATACCTGTAGTTGTAAATCAAGTTCAATAGAATATTAACACTTTCTCCCTTGAGTCAAAAACTTTCGTTGTCATGAGTTGGGCACTAAGTGCCCAACTCATTCCAAGGAAAGTTATTGACCTGGGATATATGATCTTGTTAGGGCTCATCTGCAATTCTCGGTCAAAATTGTTTTTCATTGCTGTGGAAATCTTTTGAAAATGCTGAAGCAGACGACATTTGACCACCAGCTGGTTTTGGCCGGTTTAAGTGGGAAATGGTTGAATGAGACTTATCATGATGGACACTCTGGGTCAATAGCTTTCCTTGGCAACTGGGAGGGAAGAAATGGAGTATTCTGACTAAAAAGTGGTTAATTTTATGTCCAGTTCGTGGTGATGTGTTTTGCAACTATACCCTTTGATTTTCAGTATACGTGCAACCTGAAACCAGGAATTAAGTGTACATGGCCTTTTAAATATACCTGATATGGTTGCATGTACAAGTCTCATTCAAAATGTTTTCTGAAAGTTTCTTTTGAGAAACTTCAAAAAAAGAAAAAAAGTGAAGCACAGGATATTTGAAATAATAGGAATTAGAGCAAGAAAGGTTTTGTTTTTTTCGTGTTTGAAGCTGGCCTCTTTTAATTCTGTTGGTGCAGTAGTTCTGGTTGTACATCTGCAGTGAACAGCTCTCCTTAACCCTTTCCCCCTTGAATTAAGCCTAAGTCAACAGCTTTCCTTGGCATGGGTTGGGCACTAAGTGCCCAACCCATGCCAAGGAAAGCTGTTGACCTGGGGCATGTGATCTTGATAAGTCTCGTGTACATTTCTCAGTCAAATTGTTTTTCATAACTGTTGAAATTAATTGAAAACACAAGCAGACGACATTTGACCACCAGCTGGTGTTGGCCGGTTTTAGGGGGAAAGGCTTCACGTGCTTTGGCATTACTCCACATGTTGACTTAGACCACAGTGAACAATTCGGCTCAGCACAACTTACGTTGTTGGCACTGACAAGACAGCAGCTGACCAGCATGTTCCAATGACATTTTAACAGAGAAATACACTGTGCATCATGACCTGGTTTATTTGTCCATCAAAATTGGTAAAAATTGTTCGAATATAACTGAACTAAAATGTTGTATAATGCAGTATAATCAAGACAACTTAACGCCATTAAATAAAACGGTATACATATATAATGAAATAATGTACTTGGAGTTATACAAGTAAATTGGGAGTCCTTTACTAGTGGTCCTCCATGATTTGTGGACATCAAATTAAAATAGCAAAGGCTTTGCTTTATTACTGCAGAAAAAAAAGTTGAGAGGTGCACAAGGTGCCTGTAAGGAAACCCTGTCCCTGCACCATTCTCCACAATACAGAAACAAACAGTACAGTGATCCAATGGATCTATGTCCACTGCCAGGCCATGTTTTGTTAAGACGGCATTTCTTGCATAATAAACTTACATTTTTCATCCACAGATTGTGTACAACGGCACCTTTCAGTTTGAATGTCCTGGGCAAATAGGCCCACTTGTGGAGTCCTGTGCTCGCTTTTTAATTCACCAACCTATTTCTCATGACATGGTTTGTTAACACAGAAAACAGAATGTTTTTTCAATTTTTTAATGGATTGCACCTTTTCCAGTGGAAATAACATTATTTCTCTTGGATATGGACGGCACAATTATACAGGTGACCTCCCCTGAACATATCCACAATATAAGTGATGATTTACGTAGTCCATAACACGCATTATGGACAACATCCAGTAAGAACTCCATCTTCCTCAAGCCAAAGGGAAACCTACCCTTGATAACGAGCCTTAATACTCCAGCCACGTGACATTACCCCTGGCCAGACTCCTGTGTAGCTTGGGTCACTGTCCTATGTACAGAGTAGACAGATATTGACTCAAATTTTTCATTGAGCGTCTTAACCCTATGTAACTAACGGTGCTCGGATCGACATTTACATACGGTGTACAAAGAATTGATGGCATCCGTTAAGTTCAGCCTCTGATGAGCCTGGTGAAGGGCAAAACCGCTCAGACTGTTGCCAATTATTAGCGGAATGCAAACTGGCACATTTGCCTCCACGGCACTCGCCTGGTTTCACATACATGTAATAAATTTAAGCACTCGGTTCATTGCAAGGCTTTGCAAACTCTTCCTGCACTAAATGCAGAACTGAAAATTCAAACTTTATGTGTTGACACAACAATTTTTGGGTAAAAATGTGGTTTTATGAAAACTTGAAAAGACCAAGTGCAAAATGTTCAAGATAAATTACCAATATTATGATCTCAATACACATATTTACCAAAATGTATAGGGATTTTCATAAAAGTATTTTTTTTTAATCAAGCTGATACAAAAATAGCACAGTTTTTTTTCTTAATTGGTTAAATTTGTGGAACACTTCATTTTTTATATAATCATTTAAAAAGAACTTTCATTTCATACAAAATCCCCGATAAGGTTTACCATATAAACATGAAAAGTATTTTGTTCCTTTGTACAGATTGGGTCTAGAACTTAAAAGCTGGACATGAGACAGACAACATATATGTTCACCAAGATATCTCAAAATGAACAAAATTATCCAAATTAAGTTAGAGATTACCTGGAGTTACTTGACGCATGGCATTATTAGGCACATGTAGATATATCGAAGGAGACTGTAGATATATAGAAGGAGACTAGACATATCCAAGGAGACAGAATAGGAGAGGAGACCTGTGGCTGTCTACGTTTAATTACTTTTCAAAATGTCGTCTTGTCATAGCATTGTTGACCCACTTTACCCCATATACTGTGGACAAGAAATTGTGAAATCTAAATGTAAAGGTCAAAGGTTTGACTTGGTGAAATGATCATTCCAGCTCTTGCAAGCTTCCCCTAAATCCATGTCCCACTTCTGCTGATTTTATGTTCATTCACATGAATATCCGGTTTGGCACTGAGATCAATCCGGAGTTCCGGGCTCCTGCAGTCAAGTATAAAATGAGCAATGAATTCATCATCATAATGTCATCTGGATGACTGAGCTGGGTGTATTCCATAAGCTACTCCCATAAGGACAGAACCACACCTTAAGGCCCCCAGATGGTCTTAAATGGCTGTGGATTTCTGTGGCAGAATGGGGGGGGGGAGGCTTTTAGTTTGGTCTATAACCTGTGCGGTGGCATAAATTTACAGCATTTATTTGACAATAACTTCATTTTGAATCTGGAACGTAAAGGGTCTCGGTACAGAAAGCTTTTCCTGGGACTTGTCGTCAAGGAATCTTAAACCACATATTACAGGTTTCCTCCGTCCATATACATGTACATGATGTGTGCATGTTCATCACTGAAAAAAGACCACATTCGGGGTACCAAACAGTTAATTTTTACTGCCAGTTGCTGGTTCTGAAAGACCCAGTGTCAAGTATATCTGGCATATTTAAGTGGTGCGCATGGCAAGTTTCAATGTAGAATTGTAACACTGGCTATATTAATGATGGTCCCAAACCTGCACTTCGCCCACTGCTGTCTTCAATTAAAGCCTCATGTTTGAATTTCCCACAAATGTGATGGTTAACATAAAGAACTCATTTGAGCCTCTTGTGCATATAACTTGACACCATAAATCATTCTATGTTCTTTTGAAGGCTCCAGGATCAAAGGAATTGATTTTTCAACTCTGTTTTTTTGCTTTCATCAAGGAGGGTAGAGACCCTCCTTGCTTTCATTGATGTCCTCAATTAATCTGTTTTGATTCTTAATCACTACAGAACCTGATTTCATCTGAAATGTCATGATGATTCTGTCTCCGGCTTACTGAAGACCTTTCATCGAAGTATCATCTACTAAAAAATGAATAAATAAATAAATAAACAAATTTAAAAAAAACAACAACTCCACCCTAAGAGCTTTCCTTGAGACCCTGTGGGTGAATACAAAGTGTTTCAAGGAAGCCAGTAGACTCAGTCTTAAACCAAGCACTGAAATGGTTAACATTTGCAGCTTTCAGTGTCCACACAATGGCAACAAGTGGATTATTATGCTGGTCTGAGTTTCTGTTTTCAGGATACAACTCATCAGTATTTGGCATGCTTAATCATCCTGGGTCCATTGTTCCGCACTCTCCAAAAAGTTTCACTTTCCTATTTTCAATCAGCATGTAGTTTCAAGTTTTGCTGTATTCCTCCTATTCCATTACACAACATGTTATTCCATCCAGGTCCACTGTGCTGTGCACTCCAGTTCATTTGTGTGATACAAGTTTGGGTTTCCTTATTTCAGTCTCATCTTAAGCCTTCTGGTTTCACTTTCGCCTGGACCTCAGCAACAATAGCAGAAAACTAATAAGGCGGAATCCTACCATAAAAGCAATCAGCACCATGAAGTTACGGAATACGTTATTCTGAAAAAGAAAATCCAGGCAATGTTTCAGCAACATGCACTGAGAACATACATGTATGGTGATAATAGCATTATGCCTAAGACTGATTCGGTTTTGCACCATCAAAAATTACAAATTTACATGTGAAGTTAAATTTTGTGATATTGATTGGATTGTGCTGACTTGAATGTCACATTGCCAGCATATTACAACTGTGATAGAATCTGTGTAATAAATCTTGGAAAAAGATCAAGATCATGTAAAGTTGATTGTGTCATTTTTGTACAGGGTACATTTGGGAGATAAAAGGTACCAAATTTTTTCTTGCAAAGTACCAAAATTACACAGGAAACTTTAAATATAAATTAAATGTCAGGAAATAGCCGTGTACAGTACAGGTATTTACCAAGTTAAGTCCATGCCCAGATAAACAACCGGGTATTTTAAATGTAAATTAGGTGTCACGCATAACCTTGTGCAGTGGAGTACTTGTCCAGTTATGTGGCACTGTTGATGCCCAGATAAATAAGCTGTACAAAGTACATGTACCATCATTTCTCGTGTAATGTAGTCCACACCAAGATTAAATCTGGTGCAGAGTTCCATCACATTATTATTGTCCTTTGTACATTACATATTACTCAATCCACAATACTGACTGTATGATAGGTTTAAGTTAATTATATATATATATATTTTTTTTTTAAAAAGCTGCACATTTTTCTTTTACAAATAGTGCAAGTTTGCTAACATATTTCTGCAGAATACAATGTTTAAACTACAACATATTTTCTGGCTAAACGGTGATTAAGTGTTAATCCATTCTCTGTGAAGACCCTGTGATATAGCATGAAGGTGGAAAATAAATAATCTTCAGCTGGTAGAATAACCCAGGGTTCTATGTCTTTCTTTATTTTCAAAACAAATGAAGTTGATTTTCCAAATGTGGAAAACAATTTCCAGCACGGGTTTGAACTTCCTTACAACCAGTTGATGTCCCTCTGACTACGCTGCTGTGTCAATCTTACATAGCAACACAGACATATGCTTGATGTCACAACAGCATTGTTACCTTCTTACCCGGGGTAACAGGGTATAATACAACAGTCCCTGATGAGGCCCATATCGAAATACATTGGACATAACTTCATCATGGCTACTTGCCTTGTTATATTTGATGCAATGTAATGACCATTATAACAGGTTTCACTAAATCATCTTAACCCTCTCTACATTACAAACAGCTCACCCCATGACACTGACTAAATGAGAGGTTTAGCCAAGTGATATTAACTATTATTATCACAAGTCTCACCAAATCATATTATCCTTACTGGCAACATGCCTGTGACTTGTATCACCAAATCATATTACCCTTACTGGCAACATGCCTGTGACTTATATCACCAAATCATATTATCCTTACTGGCAACATGCCTGTGACATAAATCACCAAATCATATTACCCTTACTGGTTAATGTGACTATGACATATATCACTGAATCATATTACCCTTACTGGTCAACATGCCTGTGACATACATCACCAAATCATATTACCCTTACTGGTCAACATGCCTGTGACATACATCACCAAATCATATTACCCTTACTGGTTAACATGACTGTGACAGGTATTACCAAATCATATTACCCTTACTGGTCAACATGCCTGTGACATACATCACCAAATCATATTACCCTTACTGGTTAACATGACTGTGACAGGTATTACCAAATCATATTACCCTTACTGGTTAACATGACTGTGACATGTATCATCAAATCATATTACCCTCACTAGTTAACATGACTGTGGCATGTATCATCAAATCATATTACCCTTACTGGCTAACATGACTGTGACAGGTATCACAAAATCATATCATCCTTACTGGTTAACATGACTGACAGGTATTACCAAATCATATTACCCTCACTGGTTAACATGACTGTGACATGTATCATCAAATCATTTTACCCTCATTGGTTAACATGACTGGGACATGTATCATCAAATCATTTTACCCTCACTGGTTAACATGACTGTGACATGTATCATCAAATCATATTACCTGTTCTGGTAACTGACTGTGACAGGTATTACCAAATCATATTACCCTCACTGGTTAACATGACTGTGACATGTATCATCAAATCATACTACCCTTTCTGGTTAACATGACTGCGATATGTATCATCAAATCATTTTACTGGTTAACATAACTGTGACAGGTATACCAAATCATATTACCCTCACTGGTTAACATGACTGTGACATGTATCATCAAATCATATTACCTGTACTGGTAACTGACTGTGACAGGTATCACCAAGTCATATCACCCTTACTGGTAACATGACTGTGGCAGATATCACCAAATTGTATTCACCTTTTCCAACTTCAAATAAGACTGAGTCAATAGCTTTCCTTGATGAAGTTGTTTGGAGACGTAGCTCCAGCCTGCACCAAGGAAAGCTGTTGACATAGACTGCTTTCATTTATGTTTAAATTTGTGAAAAACACTGAAGCAGATAATATTTCACCTCCAGCCAGTTTGACCAAAGAAAAGGGTTAAACAGTCCCTGAGAATATCTTACCGGATCTAGGCTCAAACTCTGAATGACGTCGTCTCCATTGTAAAAACATCTTGTGTTGACTGCACCTAACCCAGTTACATTTGTGAAAGGTTTTGGAATCTCACATGCTGCACAAAAAAAGAGAAAGAAAAAAAAAAAAAAGAAAGTGTCATAGAATGATAAGCTGTGATAACAAACAATAAGTTTTCAGATGGAGATATTAAAAAAGTGATGGTTGTGATAGTGTCTGTGGTAGTAAAATTGACAGTCCATCAGAAACAAATTCCTGGTGAGTAGGATATGATCATGCATTGATTGTTGTCTTTGTACCAGTGCAACATTTTTTAGTGAGGTTTGAGGAATACAAATTTGAATCATTAATTTTAATATTAAGGCCACAGAAAAATAGTTTTATCTTTGGATGATGTCAAAAGAACTAACATGTGACAGATCTCAGCAGCAGAATTGTGCTGTACATGTAATTTATCCATTTTTAAATTTTTGTCACTTTTAACAGTGCCTCCCTGAAAACATTTGTGTCCACAGTTTTACCATATTCAGGATCCCTGTGACTGATTTCAAAAAGAACAATATGCTGTACCCCTTCAAACTCTGAACACAGTTCTTATTTGCCTTTGACTTTTAGTCCAACTGGTAAGTTACAAAATTGTTCCTTTTGTGATAATGGCACAAAATTCGGCAGAGATGTACATGTAGTTCATAACATGTTTTCATTTCGAGATAGCCACCAAAAGTCTTTAGTTTTTTTATGAAAGTTTGCATTACAGTTGGTCACCAACAATGTTGCATTTATTTTATCATTTTTAAAATAAATTTAAAACAATCAGTGAGATGCCATTACATGGTACTATTGCAGTGGCCAGTTTGTAAGCCTGTTGTAGGAAGTTTCCAAATGTAACAAAAGCTTCAAATTTATTGAGGGTCAGTTACATAAAAGATTTCTCAATTTCCTTTGAAAATGTCTTTCCAGTGGCAACGAATGCATTTAACTGTGTAGTAAAACAGCTGTACTTGGAAGTCAATCAAAATTCTGTAACTATATTGATTTTATTTGTGGCTTATATGGCATTTCTAAGTACATGCAGTTCACTAATAGTTTTCACATCAATCAGTCTATTCAGAGAATATCCTATAGAACACTGTCCGAGAATATATATATATATATATATATGTGTGTATATATGTATGTATATATATATATATATATATGTACATATACATATATACATATACATACATATATATATATATATATATATATATATATATATATATATATATATATATATATATATATATATATATATATATATATATATATATATATATATATATATATATATATATATATGGTACACATGTAGATATGACATTGCTAATGTGAACACATGGGGAAATGAGCTAAGACAATAAAATTTTAGCATGAGAAGATCTTGCTTTATTTAGCAAGTGGAACACCAATCTCATGACCTTGCAGCATCAATGGCACCACAACCCACTGGGGAAGGGGTGTTATAAGTGTGTCAATGTGTATGGACTTCATTCGCACTGCCAAAACCATGTTTCCAGACTTGAGCCAATAAACGTTCTAGTAAATGTTCTGGTAAAAACTAACATATTCATTCATAAACACACAAGGGTGTGTCATACATCAAATTACATGTAGGCGAGCATGTATCTGGGTCCAATTTTTAGCATACAATGTTTATGACTTATCTTGAAAATGTTGACAATTCTAACATGGCACCAATACTTCTTGCATTGCAAATTATCACATGCATGTATAATGGCTTCCTTAAAAACACGAGTGACCTTGAACTATTTTGCAAGGTGAAAGACTCCCACTAACATGTCCAATATAGCAACTGACTGCTGCAGCCATACCCAGTGGTTCATCCTTCATATTGTGCACAGACAATTTTTTTTTTGACAAGGTCTAATTAAGTGACTTAATGAGTACTTTGTGATGGCAAACATACAGATATTTCATCAAAATAGCAAATGAAGTACCGGTAGCAAAAACCTTGGTTCTTACTCTCATGTAATTTGTTATGACAGACATATCACATTGGTGAACATTAAGTTAAAGCTCCCATATCTCCAGTCTGCTGCATTGCCCATCACAGACACAACGCGCTGTGTACATGTATTGCAGATTTGACTTGAAGAATTTGGGTTCCTACCCCTGGTTTCCCTTCTTCTAACCCCAGTCACCAAGGAAAAGAAGTTGTGGCATTGATACTGATGTCTGACCCCACACAAACCCTGCCTGGCACTGCAAGTAGCTCTTCTAATATGATGTATCAGAGCTCCTTGTGTTGGTGGAATGTTCTCCAATGCCCATGCACCTCATTGATCACAAAAAACCCTGCTAGCTCATTGGTCTTTCCTTGGGTGGATATGCCAAGCGTTTTGACATTTAATCCGATTTGGAAATTTTGCTAAATCATTTAGTAACATCCCCAAATGATTTGATGATATTGCTAAATAGTCCCATGTACTGATATCCCTAAATCATTCAGTGATATCTGTGGGGAACCATTTTACTTTTTATTAGGTTTTTCTTGATATCATTAAATAGATTTATTGATATCAACAAGTCAATTTATCCATAAATTATTTAGTGACATCCCGAAATTATCTAGCGGCATCACTAACACATTTGGTAGTTTCACTAAATCATACACATGTAGGGATATCACCAAATGATTTGGCGACATCTCTACATGATTTTGCAATATTGCTAAATGATTTAGAGATATCATTTAGTGAAATCACTAAATGATTTAGTGATATATGTGCCATTAAATAGGCTTAAATGTCAAAATGGCTTGCCATAGGTGGTAGCATTGAAAATGGACCTACATGTATGACAGCACAACCCATGACTCTTGGTCTGCATCGCTAGCACTGTTTTTCTCATTTGCGCCAGTGAGACCAATGCTGCTAGTGTCGCCAGCATGATGCTCCATGTGCCTGCATCGACTAAGTGTAGTCATTAGAACAATGGCACAGGCTGGCAATGTGCCAAATCACTTTCAGGTTCGAATGGCACAATGCTATGGGATGCCATCCTATGCGATGCGATTGACCAAATGCACATGGCCATTGCCTACCTCTATTTTGAGCATGAACATGCTCAACATGCTTGCCAGCTGATTTGCATAAAATTGACCATCCCCCACCTTCATTGTTTTTTATAGCAAGCAACACGGGCAAGGAATGTGGGCTTGCGATTGCCTTCTGTGCCATAGAAAATGAATGGCAATTTGCTTTGTGCAATTGCCTAATAAGATTACTAGCCCACCAAACCCATGGTGCGAATTTGGCCAACATGCTGGCTAGCATGCAAAATATTACTTCTATGCAAACGGCATGCCAACCTCCCCAATCACACAAGAAGCCTATGCCACAAATGCGAGCAAGGAACTTATAGGCCAGGCTGGTCGTACCAAAAGTCATGGGCTGTACTGTAGTTTTCATTGGGCTTAGTTTGTTCTTTGGGCTTCAAACTTCCAAGATACATCTGATGACCATTTTTATGCTCTGCAAAGTTTGTCCTTACAAAATTTCAAACAGCAAGATTTATGATAGACAGCCCCGTTGGACATAAATGTTTCTACAATGCCAAAAGTATCATCGCGTTTTACAATATTTATGTTCATAGGGAGGCTCTGAATTTGAGATCCCTGCGAAGTTTGTCATTGCCAAATTTCAAACAGCAAGATTTATGATAAACAGCTCTGTGGGACATAAATGTTTCTGCAATGCCAAGACCGTCATCAAGTCTTGCAATACATGTATTTATATAGAGAGGCTCTGAATTTGAGAGATCTCCACTAAATTATTTACAATTGAGTAATAACCAACTCGTTTTTTCCTTGAATTTGCAGGACACAAAAGAGGTCCATCTGCATGTTCCTGGCACAAAAAAACACACAGCCCAATCTGTGGGAGGTAGAACATTAGCTGAGCAGGCCTCCCCGTCAGGTTTAATAAGCTTGTACCATTTTAAAGCAATTTTTGGTGCCAGTAATAACTGGCATTGAAAGATTTTGCCAAGTCTGTGTTCAAGAGAGTCTGAGACCAGTATCTTTGCTTGAAAATGCCACCTCAAAGAAAAATATTTTGAATCAGACTGCATTTATGCATGAAAAATGAAAACCTATAGCCAACAAATAGGTTTCTGCAAAGATTCAATTCTGGGGGTCCTATGTCAATGACAGTGCTGCAGAGCTATAAATGGTGGGGAGATCTAGAACTCTCTATCATTTTGTCTTCTGTACTGTCACTCAGACTTAGTGGATTGTTATGCTCTATAGCATGTTGGGTCTATGCTTACAGGTATTTATCTTATTTATTTTCCTGCCTTTTAGACCTGGCTGATTGGTATTAGGTTTTACTATTATGTTACGATTACTGTAGAGCTTCATTTTCTACATGTGGATGGTGTTTATGTATCAGTCATTTTATGTACATTTATTTCCCAAACCTTGGGGCCTGAATAAATAAATGAATCAATCAATAAATAAACAAACAAACAAATGAATAAATGACATCTATTGCATAATAACAAAAGCACCAAAGATAACCACTCCCAAAATAAGAGCACTCCGGTAAAGAACCACAAATTCTACTTTTGAGCCAGTCAGTAGAGAGGAACACCTGTGAACACTTCAGAAATTGCCTCAGAGACGAAAGATGGTTGGAAAAGTTGAAGGAACTATTACACCCCAACTGTTACTCACATGGGTTATAAACTACTCTTTCTATTTGAAAATATTGTAAAAAATTGTGAGTACAATACCTATCATAAACAAACTTAAGGGAGATTAAATATATTCAAGCACATAACACCATTCAGATTACTTTTACTCTATTAGAACCTTCAAGAATGACAAATGTTTTGATTGAGATAGATATCTCCCCCCCCCCCCATTATCGGAAATGTGTATTGTATTTTGAGGCATTTTAACCATACAAATAAGATATGAATTTTAATATCAATGGAGGCATGCAAGCTGCACAGACACTTTAAAAAATGCATGTTATGTCTCATGTCCTGCCATAGTCATGTGATCAGTTCTTATAGTTCGCTAAGATATAATTGGGTTTTAATAAATCACACACACACACACACAGACATAATTGGGTTTTAATAAATCACACACACACACACACACACACACACAAATGAGAAATGTATGTAACACCAACTGCTTCATAATTTCAATACAGACTCCCACAAAAAATATTTTGATTAATTATGGAGAAAATGGAAGCAAAGGTTTTGAAAAAAAAAAGACAAAACTGAAAAAAACCCACAAAAACTTAAACAAAAATTTGGTGAATTCACCAAAGGAACTAGTAATTTTTTGTGGCTCCTACCTTTGATTAAAAATGTATGTTGTGAACTAAATCTTCACCAAATTTGGTCCTTTTATCACAAAAGGGACAATTTGGGCAAAATTTGCTACTCAGCAAGCTGTACTATTTGGGGCAAGCACAGTTGGACAACTTAGTTTCTGCTTTGGCCAATTGGGGGCAGCATCAACCATGCAGTGACACTGTTTCCCAGCAGAAAACTTGAAAGAAACTAAGAAATGAACAAAGGCACACATCACTGAAGCCCTTGTCGCAATCTGTGATGAGTATGTTGACCTTAAAAAACTGAGACCAAAATCATTATTTGTAGGCTGACAACAAAACCACTTGACCCTGTTCATGCAGAAAAAAAGTGATCGTTGAAGGACTTCACTGAACAGAAAAAAGATGTGAACCTGTTTAGCTGATACATGTGCTTATAAGTAATGTTCCCAAAAGCCCTCTTGCACACCCAAGCCTTCAGCCACAACAGGCATGGGCAGAGGAGGGCGGGGGGGCAGGGGATATCTGAAATTTGAAAAAAAAACACAACCTTTTGGTTCATACCTACACGGAAGATGTGGCACTGTCTCTCCTGTGTGTATGTTAATTTTTAAAGCAGCAACTGCTGCACCAGGACAGTTGTAATTTCTTCAATTACCACAACATAATATTCAAGATGGGTGTTTTATTCTTATTCCATTCTGAGGCTGTTCAATATTAAAACTTTTATTTCTAACACTTTTTGCAATATTGTTCAGGAGTAAGCACATTCTCATTTCGTTTTATCTGATGAAGTTTTCAGTTGTGTAACCTGCCACTCATTTTGTCATACTAATATAATTCTGGACAACAAGACTAGGACCTATCAAAAGCTGATCAAATGAAAGAAAAAGGCATCTTTTTATGAATGTTTGCTTTCAGCCACTTTAATTACTGCCAATTAAGATTGTGTTATCAACTATATGATCTCATTTATAAAGCATTTTCAAAACTTTGGTTGGTAAAAATGTAAAAATGACAGAACAAAGTTTTCAGTCAGAGTCAATTTAGACACACAAGTGAGATTGGTCTGGAGAACTAAATTTACTTTAGAGCTTCCAGGTAGGCCTATATATGTAACTGGAAGCTCCAAAAAAAATAGGAAATCTTCAGCAGAGTTTTTTTTTTTTTTTTTGAAAACAACAAAATAACAAAAGATGCACTCAGTTTGGTACAGACCAAATTGTTGCAAACCAGCGATGGAGCTTCCAATAGTTTTCTTTTTCAAAATCAGATTGAAACTCCACACAAATGGTTTCACAGGAGAAACAACATTGTCAGTAGAAAGTTTGATGCTGCCGTTTGAACTGTTGGAGCATAATTAATATTTGCTGCTAAAAGCACCTATCAATTAAGACATTTACTATCTGTGGTCTGGAATGACTACTTACTGATGTTTGAGATGGTCTGCCACTGGTTTACAACCATAATCTCATTGCAATAGTTGAACCAGGACAGGTACTTCAGCCAGATGAAGTAAACTGGTGTGGAGGCTGTGTTCAGGAAGAAACCACCAAAGAGCATCATGGGAAGGAGCAAGATGGGTCCGATGCCCAGTGCCACAGCTACATTGCTAGTGCTGCTTGATATCATGTAACCTGGGAATGTTACAAAACAAATCATTGATATCACTTGATATCATGTAACCTGGGAATGTTACAAAACAAATCATTGATATCACTTGGTATCATGCAACATATAAATATTACATAACAAATCATTGATATACCTGACATCATGCAATCGTTGATATTACCTAACAAATGATTAAATTAAATCATTGTTTCAATAGACCTTACATATGCATCACAAAAGCCTATTATATTCCTATTATATATTTCATTTACTTAATTTGCACATTCCTGTTCAGCTCTGCTTTCACCAAAGATAATTAAACTGTTGAATCCTGTATCCTGGCCTTGGTTTTCCATTATGCAGAGATTGGGGTCCAAAAAAAAGGGGGGGGGGGGGGGAGGGCATTTGTTAGCTTTATTCTGATCGGCTGATTATGGAATAGGGTATACATGATTGGTTATGCAGCTTTGCTGAGTGATACCACAGCTACACCTAGATGGGGTGGTTCAGCCCTAGTATCATTCAAGCTCAAACTATACCAGGTGGCAAATTTACCCTGTATAGTGCCCTGTATCCATGTACCTGGTGATAATACTGGATATCATGCAGTATGTAAACACAATGTACATGTATTACATAACAAATAATTGATATGACTAGATATCATGCAACCTTTCAATATCATATTCCAAAATCCAAATGATATTAATGACTTTCATCTACATTTCCGGACGTTTTATTTTAAAGTGCAAAATGTGAAGCCATGCATTATATCAGCACTGAATACACATGATCTTTGCACAGTGTGATGTAATGTAGCACCTGGAACATGGAGAGGTGTGGCGTGTGACAGGTGCTGTTGTTGCGATTTGATGGTGAATTCAATTTCTATGCATTGAATGGAGGAACCAGACAAAGTAATACTCGATATCATGTGGCCCCTGTGACTATTATGTAACATACTGTTGGTATTACTTGAAATTATGTAAGGTAAATATTATACAACAAATCATTGCTACTATTTGATACCATTATGATGTAACCTGCAAACAGAAGAGAGTAAACCATTGATATTGCTTGATATTGTGTAACCTAGGAAAATAACAAAACAGTTCATCAACATAACAAAACAGTTCATCGACATTACTTGGTATCATGTAACCTAGAAATAACAGAAGAAGTGATTTATATTATTAATTTCTGGTGAAACCTACACATAAAAGAAAGCAGGTCTCGATGAGTCTAGTTTCTAACACTCCCCCCACCCACCCACCATTTAACACCATGTGTACCTGTAGAAAATATCCTGGTTGTGGCTTGTGGTGTTACAGCTAATGACACTATCAAAACGATGGTAAAATGAATCGCATGATGGTTTGTTAATTGACATCCCCAAGGTTTCCAGTGGCCTGAGCTTAATTGCCATGTATGCATACATGTGCTCTCTGGTATCCACAGTAAAACCAGTGATTATCTCTAATGGCACAATTTGTAAGGTGTTTCCTGCCTTACCCCCAATGACCAATTTCTTTTACTGTGTGATTTAAAGCCTTCATTACTTGCAAAATATAATATGTACACGATCCTCTTGTTCAATAATGTAAATATGGTCTCTTCAGTCAACAGCCATGATGTTGACATTGACCAGCAAAACTAATGTTTGGTCAAGATACCCATCCAGCCTACTCAGTGGAAAATCCATAATTGCGTATTACAAAAATCTGTATCATAAGGTTACTGGGAGCATTCATCGAAAAATTGACAATATGCTGATGTTTGATCAGGGACCATTAATTGATAGCATGTAATTTCTCACTGGTATAATCAGAATTATCAAATCTGGTCACTGGGACTACCTGAAACCATTTAACCTAGTTGTGATGCAGGAGAAACGACTTAAATGTTGTGCAACACCTCATTTTTACTCCAGGTATTCCCATGTGCATGTAACTATATAGTAAAATACATATAGTCGACATGATAAGCCAGTAAGTTCAGCAACATAGTACTTACCAAAAGAGAGAGCGATGTTACTCATCAGTGTTATAGCAGCAGTTGCAATAAGGAATGCATCTACTCTGGCATTGAGACCTGTGGTGATACATCATTGGTCATGTTAAATATGTCACCTATTTTGGCATTGAGATCTGTGGTAGTACATCATTGGTCATATTAAATATATCACCTATTCCGGCATTGAGATCTATGGTGGTACATCATTGGTTATGTTAAATATATCATCTATTCTGGCATCGAGATCTGTAGTGGTACATAATTCATCATGTTAAATATATCACCTATTCTGGCATTGAGATCTGTGGTGGTACATCATTGATCATGTTGAATATATCACCAATTCTGGCATCAAGCCTCACAGTTGAGATGTAAGTCATGTTCTATTTATTATCCATTCTGGTGTTGAAACATAGGGTAATAGAACTGTTGACAGACTCGATACCCCCTGCTGAGATATACATCGGTCCCTGCATTTAATAACAACCTCTAGAGAAGGTCTTAAAAAGTGGTCCCCTAAAACAGGTGGTCTATCAAGGGACGTACAATAATATTACAAAAATTGTACCTAAAGATGGACAGATGGACAGCAGTCAACAAAGACCACCTTCATAATCAGACCTGTCCAAGGGGTAGCTTCTGAATGGAGGAATCAGAGCACATTTACAGACAAAATGTGCAAGTAATTTATTATTTGTCTAACTTTTGATATTTTTTTTTACAACATACATGTAAATAAGCAAAATTAAACTGTGCAGTATATATACTTACCAACCATCCAATACACAATACTGACAAACATCACAGGTATGAAAACAAACAAGGGCAGCTGTGGAAGAAAAACAAAGTGTGTTATGAAGGTTGGAGAAACAGCTGAGATCGCCATTTTCTAGAATTATATCATAATGTGACTTCTTTCATATGGATCGTAAAGCTATTACCATTATCCAGAACTACCCATGGTCAATGTATGATTATTTGTGTTTTATGAACATGATTACTTAACTCATTCCACCCTGATAGAAGACTGAGTCAACAGCTTTCCTTGGCGCGCTCTGGGCGCATTGCGCCCAGAGCGCGCCAAGGAAAGCTGTTGACCATGGGCATATAATTTGGAATGATCTTCCATGCAAGTTTCATACAAAATATTGAAAAATAATCCCTAAATTAGTAAAATACAATAAGCAGACGACATTTAGATATTAGCGGGAAAAAGCGTCATCAGGGTGGAATGAGTTAAGTCTTTCCATGTATGCTTTCTATTCTGGCATTGGGGCCTGACACTGATTGCACAGGAATCAATGAAGGGCTTTGTCTTTTTCCAGTCATTTTTAAAACAGAAATTTGTTTAACACAATACTACCCATTATGAAAGACATTTAGAAAATTGAAAGTAGAATCTATATTCATGTCAAACATTCATTGCTGATTCCACACAGGCATGTTGGTAATTCACTGAGAGCAAGGGGTCTAATGTGGATCCATGTTTGACTCCTTGATGAAAGTAAAAGCTCCTATTACGAAATTGAATATCTACCCTGTATGCAATCTTCAGCTTAACTCTTTCAGTGCTAAGTATAATCAAAGTTATGCCCACCCAAAATGTTATAATGATTGTTATTTCAAATTCTTCATAAAAAGACTTTTCGTTCAATACCAGCATGTCTGTAGTTCCAGACACGACAAGAATGATTCGGCATACATGTATTGCAGCACCTGAAACATGCCAAGGTAAAATGGCCACCCAGTCCCCAGCTTAGCACTGAGACGGTTAAATGTAGGTCAATGCCTAGGTAAAACCACGAGGACTGGTATAAATGAACTGGTGCCACTTCTGCTTACCTCTGAAAACATTTTACTGAGGAAGTACACATCCACTCGGTACATGCCATTGTGATGTTCTCTGAGGAAAACGGGGAATTCTGCTATGAATGTCTGAAAAGTACAACACAGAATGTGGCAGCTGAAAGGTGCTGACCATTTTTGCTATTATCTGGGTCCTTATCATGAAGTTTAAAGACACACAGGAGAGCCAAAAACACATGGCAGTACAGAGAAAAAGCGAGATGAAATTATGCACCAGCTAGCATTCAAAAAGTGTTTGAAGTCTAATTGGCCTCATAATCATATTCATGCAGGAAAAACAGTTTAATTTATGTCAGAGATTAATTGCATCATGTTTCACCAGAATGACCATAATTATACAATAAAAATACTGTAAATTAATAAATAAATAAAGCTAACTACGATACATGTACTTGATGCTGTTTGCAGGTGTACATGCACTTGCAAATGGCATTTGAAATTTTATAGTTAATTTCTCTGACACCAGATGTCACTTTAGTAGGGCTGCTGGCCAGGTAGATCACAAAACCAGCATCTGGCAGTTGAAGACCAGAGGGACAATTGTTCTTTTCAGTCACTCTCTTACACACAAAAAATCAAAACAGAAGTTGACACAGTCCAACACCCTGGATTTTGGATGTTTTTCTGAACTTGCATGCATGGGCTCCATTCTTTTAAGCTCGACACAGCAATAATTACAAAAGCTGTTAGTAATTAACAGTAGAATCAACACAACTGTGTGAAACATTTTAGCTTTTGTTGAAACACATCAACATTCCCCTGGTCAGAATAACATAAACCCTTACTGGTGCCCAGAGTACTCATAGGATCTGAAGTCTAACATATATATATTTTGAGGACATACAGTACACACATAAATTTGGAACATTAAAGGGATTTCATGTTGCAATATTACCATTAAAATGATGGCACTGAGCTAACAGCAGGAACTATTCATATGTAGCCAGTTTGGCTGAAGTGACTCAGCTGTAATAACCAAATTCATTTCTTTTTTTTCAGCCTGACTGATTCTATATTTATCAATCTGGTGTCACACAAGGAAGTTCAGATATTTAAAAACTAAAGAAATCTAAAACTTCGTTTGCCAATTTGGCTACAGGATGCAAATTATTTATAGCCAGATCCTGCTTCTATCAGCCTATGGTTAATGGGCCAGTGCCAGCCTTGAGACTACTAAGCACTGTTCCACTATTTCAACTTTTTTATTTATTTATTTATTTATTTATTTATTTATTTATTTATTTATTTATTTATTTATTCATTTATTTATTTATTTATTTATTCATTCATTCATTCATTCATTTATTTATTTATTTATTTATTCATTCATTCATTCATTCATTCATTCAATCATCATCATCATTTTGATGATATAGGTTTGGTAGTTATAAGGCAGGGGCTGTAATTGCAGACAAAACATTTAACCAAGTTGTTTTTGTGCTGACTTGTATATTCTATGCATAAGAACCAGCAATTGCCAAAAGATGAACGATTGTACTGCATACCTTAAGCAAACTACATGTACCACCTTTCACTTTAATAGACTTGGCCAAGCAAGGATATGAACTTGCAGTGAGAAAAGACTATAATATGTGAGACAGGGTAATTGAGTTAACAACATTACATTAACAACAGTGAAGATCATGCCAAAGGTCATCTGGATCTGCATAATGAAGAGCACACCATTGATGTTCATCACTCCCTTCTGGTTGACAGGCTGCTGTAGATACACCAGACCCAAGATAATGGAAATCACCTGTGAACATATGCAATTAACATATTGTTCCCACTCAGTCTACAATTACCATATGCTTTCCACTCAGTCTACAATTACCATATGCTTTCCACTCAGTCTACAATTACCATATGCTTTCCACTCAGTCTACAATTACCATATGCTTTCCACTCAGTCTACAATTGCCATATTGTTGCTGTTACCATGTTTCTTCTACTTGATGCTCATGTGCCTTTTCAGAATAGAGACTCCAGTTCAAGGCTTATGCACACTTCAGTGCTACCTGTTGTAACCAATGCTACCATGAGCAGCCACACAGCTTTTTTTCTTTTCTTTTCTTTTTTCCTCTTATTTTTGCCACACTTCTGCAACACAGCAGTCAATTTATTTGGAAATATACCTTTAAATGTCAAATGACCTATAATTGAGGTGTCCATTAGGAACATTATAACCATAGACAGTGGTACCTGCTGTATGCAACCACTGCTGTGAACAGCTACATTGCTTTTTGGGGTAACTAGGCTTGGACATACTAGTCAATTTCTTTGAAAAATGTACCTGTGGTGACAGGTCACCTGCTGTATGTGGCCACTTTTTCTTGGCCGAAGGGGTGGCCACATACAGCAGGTACCACTGTATGAGGCATCCCTTGGATGTTATATGAACCTAGAGAGAGTTCCATTGAGGGGCTGTGGCCAGCAGTGTGGACACAAGATGACATCACAGAGCAGTGTACAAGCTACCTTTTATGTCACTTATGTGACCCATATTCAGCATTTTTTTTTTATATATATTGTACAGTTTATTTTGCAAGACATGGTACAATTTATCACAGTTTATCATTTTTCTTTGGAAATGTAAATGCAGGTGTATTCATTTTCAAATGTTCAAATATTCATGTTTTGCTATTTCATCTCAGCTTTTACATGTAACTTACTATATTATTACTGAAAACATTTCCAATTAAACATGTTAACACTATCCTGTTTAAGTTGTTCAAAAGTACCCAGCTGTAAATTGTCGTCTGCTTTAATAACATCGTTACTTAGATGTAGTTGTCATGTTAATGGGATCCATTTTTGCTGGGAATTGTATGTAAGACTAATATCATGATGGCACACACAAAGTACAGTAAACCTCTCCTGACCAGAATGAGACTGAGTGATTATATACTTTATTTCTTCAAGGAGAATCGTATTCATTTTCAAATGTTCAAATATTCATGTTTTGCTATTTCATCTCAGCTTTTACATGTAACTTACTATATTATTACTGAAAACATTTCCAATTAAACATGTTAACACTATCCTGTTTAAGTTGTTCAAAAGTACCCAGCTGTAAATTGTCGTCTGCTTTAATAACATCGTTACTTAGATGTAGTTGTCATGTTAATGGGATCCATTTTTGCTGGGAATTGTATGTAAGACTAATATCATGATGGCACACACAAAGTACAGTAAACCTCTCCTGACCAGAATGAGACTGAGTGATTATATACTTTATTTCTTCAAGGAGAATCGGGAAAGTAGCCAGAGACTAGTACATCTGAGTCAATAGCTTTCTTTTGTGTGGGTCAGGTTCATTGTGCTCTGCCCATGCCTAGGTAAGCTATTGACTTACCGATAGCGTAATTCTGACCAAGAATGGGTTAAATATAAGCACTTTGTTACCTGTTTTAATTTTCTGTGCATTTGTGTCATCAGCAAGGTAATAGAAAAGTATCTGAGCTCTTGTACACATTCTGCTTTATCATAAAACAGTAAGTTTTGTGTTCTTGGCTTACCGTTGACAGCCAAATTGCAAGTTACTTAACCTGCATGCACTGAGACCAATCAATTGACAGTGCACTTGATGCCATTAAAAGCCCCCAGACTGGGAACTTGATGCCATTAAAAGCCCCCAGACAGGGAACTTGATGCCATTAAAAGCCCCCAGACAGGGAACTTGATGCCATTAAAAGCCCCCAGACAGGGAACTTGATGCCATTAAAAGCCCCCAGACAGGGAACTTGATGCCATTAAAAGCCCCCAGACAGGGAACTTGATGCCATTAAAAGCCCCCAGACAGGGAACTTGATGCTATTAACAGCTCCCAGATAGGGAACTTGATGACATTAAAAGCTCCCAGACAGAGAACTTGATGCCATTAAAAGTCCACAGAAAGCGTCATTTAACCCTTACAGCGCTGATTGAAGACTCAGTCAACAGCTTTCCTGGGGGCACTTTGCACGTATTGCATGCAAAGTGCCCCCAGGAAAGCTGTTGACTAAGACTACTTTTTGCTTTAGACTAGGCTTGCTTGTATTTGAATAAAAGGTAGCTTCATGAGGAATTTGAATCTTTTAACCATTCCATGTTTAACAGTAATGAGAAAACGACTATAGCAGTGATTAGCACTTTAAGGGTTAACAAAATGTTGCCTGCTTCACATATCTAGTTAACCCTCTCCTGGTCAGAATAAGACTGAGTCAATAGCTTTCCTCAGCATGGGGTGGGCACATTGTGCCCAGCAGGTGACAAGGATACTTCACTGCGTACATTGACTTAGGGCAGGCTGCCATGATAGATCTTAGCTTCAATTTTCAGCAAAAATGGCTTTTGTTAAAATGAAATGTATGTAAAGACATTAAAACAGATGAAAACTTACCTCCAGATGCTTTTAGCCAATTACAGTGGGCCAGGGTTAAAGGAACAATGTACAGTTTTTCATATTTTGTCAGCAAGACTAATATTGATTTGTCAACAGTTTTCTTGGCACATTCTGGGCATAATATGAAGAGAAATGTCATGCCTTGTCTGTGGAGAGTTATGGTCACTCAGGTGCAACAATTTTTATTTTTATGATTGAGTATGAATTATTGGTTCACTTACCAGAGTCTGGGCTATGCGAGCACGCAAAATTTCTGGTGTTCGATTATTTGTTAACCAGCAACGCCAAAACACCACAAAGAACTGTCTGAACCAGGATGCTTTGTATCTAGGAGGAAAAGAGATGGACTATAATGAAAGTACAGACAGTAACCCAGCATCCGTGAACCAGAACAGTATTCACATCCATAGTGTTCAAAATTCAAAGACAAAAATCATATCAACAAAAGGCTTCTTTGTCAAAGAGAAACACTTGCAGCACTCTACTCTCAAGATCCATACTACATCTGTCCTGCTGGAATTTCGAGACGTTTGACACATTTGCTTGTCCATCCAAGCTTCCATCTGTAACATATGTACACTTCTCTTAAAATATGTTGCAGTGAGGGGGGTGGATTTGTTCAAATTGAATGGACCACCCTGAAAAAATTATAATTTTGGGGCACAGCAATTCTTGCTGACTGAAATGTAGAAAAAGCTTCCTTCTTATAAATTAAGTGGTTAAATTCAACAGTGAGATTGGAGTAGCAGGAGGTTTGTGGCTGTTGCTATTCATTTTGGTCAATGTGATGTTTGTAAACTATTCCTTTATTCCATTGTTGCTTTCATGACTGAACAGACTTGGACACAAGACAGTGTCTGTATGACCAACGTGCAGCACATGTGTGTAATGTAAAGTAATGTCTGTAAACTCTGTCAGTGCCAATCACGTCTAAAGTCAATCTACTTAAATCAGACAAGTCTGAATTATCATTAGGATCCCAGATTCGTATTCCTCGTAGAAAGACCTTTCATTCAAGTACCAGTATGACAATAGTTCCAGAAAGAATACCCCAAGTCAACAGCTTTTCCGGGCACACATTGGGCACATTGTGCCCAATGTGCGCTGAGAAAAACTGTTGACTCAGTCAAAAAATTTGGCACTGAAAGGGTTAACATTTTCATTAGCCACACTTGTTTTTCACATGTGCAAGGCCGGTGAGCAGAGACACTGTGTATATATAACATGGTGATAAAGAAATGAAGTAATATGATGTTTTCATATTTAAATGTGGTCCTACTCTAGCACCTATTGAGCAAAAGAGGGAGCCACCTGCTTCAGGGCAGATCTATTTTTTTTAGCATGGTCAAAAGTACTTTCTCATTAAATGAACAACACAAACACAGAATAATCTTAAGAAAATGTATTGACATATATTTGAAAGATAAAGGATACCTAAATTCATTATAAATGGACTCTCTTTTGGTTGAAAAAGTGTTATTTATGGATGTTTATGTAGTATATAATACAAATCTGCCCTGATCATGATGGAAGCATCAATCTGTTGCCCTGGCAACACAGGAAGTGCGTAGGATCGCAGTTAAATTCATGAATGTCTCCTATTGCATATGACACTCCTGCCTGCTGAGCTAAAATAAATGTCAGCAGCCAATCAGCAAGGCTGGATTTGTTTACTGACCCACCAAGTATCTCTACTTGTAAGAAGCTAGACACCAAGTGTAAGTTACCAATGGCATCGTCTGTGACACAACATCCTCTATTGCTATTGAACCAATTGGACCTCTAACTGGTTATACACAATTACTAGGTTTTTGAAGTAATTTTTTTAACATATAAATTATACTCAGGTCCGCTTGGTAAACTACAGTTTGATGTAATTAAGACTGACACTTCACTGCTCACAAAACAAGATTAATTATTTTGATGACAAAATTCTTGCATGTCCATTGTACTGCAAATAATCATAGGTCAGATCGTACTCTATTTTGGACAGTTTTGTGCAAAAACATAAGCTACATCGGTTGGACTCAAATATTTGCAGAACTATCCTTTTAAGTGTGCATTTTTGTATGTGAGAGAGAGAGAGAGAGAGAGAGAGAGAGAGAGAGAGAGAGAGAGAGAGAGAGAGAGAGAGAGAGAGAGAGAGAGAGAGAGAGAGAGAGAGAGAGAGAGAGAGAGAGAGAGAGAGAGAGAGAGAGAGATTAATTTGGTATCAAACACTTACCTGGATTCTTGGACTATAGTCTCATCAAAATTACTATAGGAGTTGTCCAGGCTATTGGATTCCTGGATGATAGTGTCTACCTCCTTTTTGTATGTAGACTTGGAAAATGCATCACAAACGGCCTGTAAAGGAAGATTACATGCAAGTCAAACATGAACATACCCCATGGTCTGCTTGTGAGACCATGCCCTGTAGTGCTAACACCTAGTAGGCCATCTTAGTGATGTTGTCAACATTGAAAGTGTCATTTCAGGGACAAGTAGCCAAGATCAACAATGACACAAAATAATGAACAAAAAATATTCAAGCAAATACTCTTTCGATGAGGGACACACATGCATAAATTGTCAAATTTTCTGCTAATTTCAGGAATTAATCCTGATGAGGAGGGACAGTTGGCATCTCTGCATGGATCACTTTTGGACCTGATTTTTCAGGGTCTGCAAAGCAAGCAGGTTGTGGGTATCTTAATGGGAGGGGGAGGGGAGGAGACACATACTAAGTTTCATGAAGATTCAATGGATGATCTTTGAGTTACTGACCTTGACAAAAACTTTAACATCATACTGTAAATGATAGCATTGACATTTTTTTAAAACTCAAAAGAGGCTGAAAAAAATAAATTGCACAACTCCAGTTAACTACATGCACACATAATAGGTGTTCTGGGTTGCACTTTACAAGGCAAGAATGGACTCTTTGTCTCCTGTATTTCAAACAGACAGACCTCTACTTTCCTCCTGCACTCTTCCTCCTGTCCTGGTACTATGGCCAGCGTGTGGATGAAGTGATCTGCAGGGTTGTAGTTTTTGGGACATTCATATCCCACGCTGCAAGCAGGACAAGATAAAAACAGACAGAGGCTCAGTCAAACTTGCAAAATCAGATAGACACTTGTCAAAATAAAGCAAGTGCAAGTTTTATGATTTCTCTGCTTGATTATTGTCTCTGCACTCATTAAAAAGGGAGAAAAGTCAGTTAATTACAAATGAGGTTGTGGCTCCAAATGACTGACCAGATAAAACAGGGGAGCTCCCTCTCTAAGAGGAAGGAAAAGTTAGTGTCATGTTTAGGGCATTTTTGCTCCCTTCTGTAGGGAATGACTTAAAGGAACAGAATAAAGAGGCCCTCATTATATTTTTTGGAACAAAGCATCAATGTGCATATTCTTTTCTTTGAATTTGTCGAAAAACAAGTGACACTTTACCAAAATGGTAGATTTGGGAGATGTTCAAACGAGAAATCAGTTGATCTCCCACTACATGAGGAAACTAGAGGAGCCCCTGAAAAGGAACTTCTAAGTCACCAAGTATAGAAGCTTATTGCCAAGAGTATATATGAGCTACTCAGGTCTAGTCCAGGACTTCAATACTTTGAAGGCAAATCATGAAACCAACCATTACTTTTTATCTTCCCAATTTACATAATGCAGATACATCTTCTTCTTCTTCTTCTTCTTCTTCTTCTTCTTCTTGTTCTTCTTCTTCTTGTTCTTGTTCTTCTTCTTCTTCTTCTTCTTCTTCTTCTTCTTCTTCTTCTTCTTCTTCTTCTTCTTCTTCTTCTTCTTCTTCTCCTTCTTCTTCTTCTTCTTCTTCTTCTCCTTCTCCTTCTTCTCCTCCTTCTCCTCCTTCTCCTCCTTCTCCTCCTCCTCCTCCTCCTCCTCCTCCTCCTCCTCCTCCTCCTCCTCCTCCTCCTCCTCCTCCTCCTCCTCCTCCTCCTCCTCCTCCTCCTCCTCCTCCTCCTCCTCCTCCTCCTCTTTTAAATGTTTTGTATTAATACCTTTCAATCTGTGAACTGTCTTGGGTGTGATTTATGTTTTATACATACACAAAAAAGAGACCAAAAACAACATAAAACAAAACAAAAACAAAAAAACAAAAAAAAAAAAACAAAACAAAAACAAAAACAAAAAAAAACAAAAAAAAAAAAAAAAACAAAAAAAAAAAAAAAAACAAAAAAAAAAAAAAAACAAACAAACAAACAAAAAATAAAATAAACCCACTTAGTAAAGTAGTGTTTTTGCCTGTCCTGTTGTTGATACCGTAAATGTACAATTTTGGTTTTTCTGCTTTGATAATTGCCTCAGTACAGACCAATGATTTTCACATGAGCAAATCAATGAAGAACTACTTACCTTGAAAAGAAAGTCAGGGCATCACTGGATGAACCCATGAATGCTGTTCGCCCCTCAGCTAGGATCAACACCCTGAAAGTGTAAATAAACCAAACTTTTCACCCTAATGATTAATAATATCTGCTCTTCATTTTTGATGGCATTCTAACAGAGAACCACCAAAAATATAGATTACAGCTGTTGTTAGATCACTATTATGAACCTAGGCCGACAACTTAAAAATATATATATAGTTTGAAAAATAGTTCCACAATATACATGATAATTGTCCTACCTGTCAAATAATGCATATACTTCTGAGGATGGCTGGTGGATGGTGCTGATGATAGTCTTGCCTTTGGCTGCCATTGTTCTTAGTGTTTGTACGACATTTTCTGCCATGTATGAGTCCAAACCTGATGTGGGTTCATCACAAAACATCAGTGGAGGGTTTGTCATCACCTGTTAGTCAGAACATGAAATCAATGTCAAAAGCAAGCTTTTTTCAGGATGGTGATGATTCACAATCAACATTTAGTGTTTACAAATTAACAGTGATTTGTTTTTGTTATTGTTCTTTGAGTAGCAAAATTAATGAAGCTTGACAAAAATAACTGCAGTTCAACAATGGGAAACACTTTGCATCAAATCACTTCCTGCTTCAAAGGAAGTATCAGGGGAAGTATATTTCATGTTCGGAACGAGCGGGACTCGAACCTGCAACCTTTGGCACCAGTCACCTAGCTGACAACTCTCTGCACCTGTATAACCTTCAGCCTAGGGGAGAAAGAATTTTTGCAGTAATACTCTAAATTTGGCGAAGGTAAAAATTTACGTTTTATAATTTTTAATATCATGAAAGAGACCTCTTGCAATCTTTGATTGACAGCCGTACAATGTTTTGGTGCTCATATGACCCCCATAACATAGAACTGCCCCAGTGGACAGAACAGTGATATGCTTCAGTGTATCCCAGTGCACCCCATACCAATACAATATGCTTCAGTGTATCCCAGTGCACCCCATACCAATACAATATGCTTCAGTGTGTCCCAGTGCATCCCACACCGACATGTTTCAGTGTGTTCCAGTACACTCCACACCCATAAAGCTCCAGTTTGTCCAAATGTACTCCACCCCCAACTTTCTCTGGTACAATTTGAAGTAGACACCCATTAGATTGGTATATTTCAAACAGAATGGATCAAAGTGTTTTGAGTTCACATGAGTGATGTCATTAGGAAACGTCCTGTATTTCAAGCTGGACAAAAGAGAAGGAGGAGACTGTTCCAGCGTACCCCATGTCCCAACGTGTCACCCTGTTAGTGACCTTTAAGCTCACCTTCATGACCTTATAAAGAATTAAATATAGTTAATAACAGTTTCTGACTTGCAGTTGTATACTGCGATCATATCTACTGCTGGATTGAGGAGGGAAAAGAACAGCAAACTGCAGAAAAGGAATAATTCACGTAATACTCATCACTGTCAACTCTAAATCTCATTACATTTGGACTTTTCATATAGAATCCACTACATGTTAAAGGAGGAATTCCTTCCAAAGAAAGGATCTCTCATTATCAAGAAAGAATAAGAATTTTTTCTTAGCTTAGGGCTGGGTTATTAAGACAAAGCTGTGGACCAGGGCCTTGTATTCTGACTGGACTCCTCTATGGTTGTCAAACTATTTTTCATTCAAGTTTAATCGGTCAAAATTGTATAAACAAAGCATTTGGTAATCTGGTTTTACCTGATTTAAATGAGGAAAAGGTTTAGAGATGACAATTGAGATGCTGAATTGAAGATATTCATCATCAGTGTCTGATGTGTGGCTCCACTACACAATAAAAGAGCCTATGACCCAGGCATATTGATGCACCAAAGGTGACTCCACAAATGTGGTCCACTCATTGGAACAAAGGTTTCATAGTTTTCGTGTTTAGTTTGAAATAGCGAAAGTAAACGGCAATATCATACCATGGATCAATAACTCGTTTATTGCTGCATGATCATACTAAGATAAGGCAACCATGTTACGCATAGGAAGGACCTCCATAGCGCAGCACTAGCGGAGTAACGTTCAAAAAGCTAGTATGACGTTCTGTAGTCAAAGCTGTGTGGCAACAGGGACGTATATAGTAGTTATACGTCCCTGGTGGAAGACAATGTACAGGTCTTCACGCAGAACGAACCATTTTAATAGATTACTTCTGGACCTGGACCTGGACGCCCAATCTGTACCGGCAATTTTCATACTTCCATACACACAGACATCGTATGATGGTGACTTCTTTTGCATATTTGGAAACAACCATGGAACTTGCGACCAGTAACCTACCTCAGATGCAAAAGCTAGTCGCTTTCTCTCGCCACCAGAAATGCCTTTCAGTCTTCCAGGTATTCCTATTACGGTGTCCTTACATTTGGTCAGCCCAAGCTGGAAGAGAAGAAAGTCGAATGAAATGACCAAAGGCTGTTTCAGCGACATTCACCACTGAATCCAAAACATGCTCAGAAACATGAGCAATGGAACATCAGTTTTTATGCTCAGCCTACTTTTACAATGATTCAGTTAACGACGATGATATTTGACCAACTCATACAGGCACACACATGCTAAAATAAAACAAGAGCCCCCCCCCAAAAAAAAACAAACAAACAGACAAACAAACACCCCCCCAAAAAAAACAAAACAAAAACAAAACACACACACACACACACACATACACACACACACACACACACACACACACACACACAAGGACTGTTCCATTGTATGTTATATTGTGGATCATTTACATATTTTCAATTCTCTTGGGAAATAAATGCTTTATTTTGGCTGAAGAGCAAATACACAAGTGTCTTTGAAGAGGGGAGAAGTGCAAGCAACTTTAAACAATAACATTTTAGAGCAAATTTTTCATCATGGAATACACAACAAACACAATTCCTCTTCTCTCTATGTTACTATTTTAGAAGTTTGTTGTGTGGCAAAAGACAAAAACGTAGACTTAGAAATTCAATCTAAGGGTCAGCAAATAAAAAGATTGACATATTTTTGAAATATGCAAATTTTCTGAGGAACTGACTGTTGAAAACTCAACTAATTAGAAAAAAAAATCTTGAAAATACATATATTGTTGGGGAACAAAAGGCAAAATCCATGAGATAAAATATGATGCTGAGTTTCTCAGGTATGCATGGCTGTAACAATCTTCAGAACCCTGCCTCAACCTTTTTTATTTAAGTAAGAAAAAATATCGTTTTGTGTAGTTTTAGCCTCTTTCTATATAATTCAGGCCCTAGTGTGGCCCTTACGTGATAAATATTGGTGAAATACTAAATTAAAAATGGTTGCCTCTCAGATTTTGTTCTCATTTTCTTGAGAACCTGAGAAGCTTACAGTTTCTTTGCACGGCCTCCACGACCACACGTATTTTCAGTGTTTAGTGTTGATGATTAAGCGAGTAAAAACTACGATAAATGTAGCCATAAATGTATAGCCATTTATGAAGCGTATGGCAGATCATACTTCCTGTACCTCCAGCATGACTTCCATCACTCGCTGGTTTCGAGCCTCTTTGCTGACATGTTTTCCCATACGCAGCATAGACTACAAATCAAAACAAAAAAGATCAGGTGAACACCATGAACCAAACGCCACATTGGACTCCTGTGTACAATAGGCACAATGGCCGACATGTTTCCCTGAAATTGAAAGTTGAGTGTGTATGTATGTATCTATGTTTGTATGTATGTATGTATGTATGTATGTATGTATGTATGTATGTATGTATGTATGTATGTATGTATGTATGTATGTATGTGTGTGTGTATGTGTGTGTGTGTGTGTGTGTGTGTATGTATGCATGTTTGTATGTGTGTTTGTGTGCGGAGGAATTTAGCTTTTTGAAACGGGTAGCAACATTTTAAAGTAATATCAACAGATTTTGATAAAATGAAAATATGTTCGTAATGTAGGTCTATTCTCTATGGTGTAGACAAAGACATTCTGTTTACATGTACATTAATTTAAGTTGTGTGACATCTCAGTCACTGAAAATTGCACTTTGTGTGTGTATGTGTAATGAAAGTGTGCAGTGGGCCAGGTCCTAATAGATCATTTGTATGAATGACTTTTTCAGAAAAGAACACAGGGTAATTTGCATAACTGCAGATGACATAATTTGCATTGTGAAGTTTGCTGTTCCAACCCTTACATAAATCCCATGCAATGGCAGCTTATTGTCCGCCTACTCCCAGCAATATGCCAGTTATCAATTCAGCTGGTTGTGAGGTCTGCTAACAGGTTGACACTACTTGGTGATTTTTTTAGCCCTTAAATATTTTAAAGTGCTAATCACAGCTATAGTCATTTTTTCATTACCATTAAACATATAACGGTTACAAGATTCAAATTCCTCATGAAGATACCTTTCATTCAAATACCAGCAAGCCTGGTCTAAAGCAAAAAAGTAGTCTTAGTCAGCAATGCGCGCAAAGTGTCCCGAGGAAAGCTGTTGACTCAGTTTTAAATCAGCATTTTCAGGGTTAACAGTTAGACACCAGCTGCGTGGCAGGTACCCTCCAATATTGAAAATAACACGAAATTTAGGCTAGCAACTGACAAATAACTGACGCATACATAACTGCTACATTCAAAGGAAATTTTTAAGATCCAAATGAAATGGGGGAATTCTTTCACATCTTATGCCAAGAATGAAACCAGGTGGAACAGAACTACCTCACAATTAATCCTCTTGATGGAAAAAGGCATCAAGTTCTCGAATCCACCTTTTACACAACATTTTGTCTGTCTCTCTTCATTTGGATCTTTACCCTTCAAGTAGAGGTCAAAGGTCGACACGCACCTGAAACCACAGATGTTCCTGGACCTTCAGTGCCCCGATAAAGAGATCATCCTGCTGGACATATGCTGAAATATTCGTAATGCCAGAGCTGATTGCACAGCCGTTGACTCGCACATCACCCTGGACCAAAAGGTTGCCACGGTTTCGAAAATTTAGGACGTTAAGCAGCGTTGATTTGCCTGCACCACTGAAAAATAAAATCATTTGTAGGTATATAATTGTGCAAAAATATATAGAACTGTTGCCCAAACCATTTAATGGGTTTTTTCCATCTATCTTTCGTGGCTCTAGTTGCCTCATTAAGATGAGGCTCAACATAAGACACCTCGTTAGATCTGAGCCAATAGTGCACAAAGAGTGTTTACCACAAATTTCATCAAAATATTAATGCTCGATTATTGCCGTCGATCTTGCCTCGCATACTATCACAATTACAGAAAATGGCATGTTAATTAAGTAATATAAATAACAAATGGAAACTGTTTTGTGTTAAGTTGACTTGATAATTGAATCCCAGTACACCGCAGTGATTTTAGTTAATTTTCACTTCTGGGCGTTTTCCATTAGCTACATGTACAGAACAACAAGCTATTTCCCCATGGACTTAGATTACAATCTTTGGCTCAAATTTCTATGTTCAAAGGCATGAAAGCTATTTTTTCTTGGGCTTATTTTCAGAGATTTATCTAGAAAAACGGAGGGTCCAAGCCTTCCAATACAATGTAACGTCTTTTTTATGTCATAAAAATGTTTGTTAGATTCCTATCTCTCACTTTTAAAACGTTCAATATCACCATGTTACATGAATAGGGCTTCTTCTAGTTTTTACACCTTTTTCACCAACCCCTTCGGCATCTTGTGTTGTGCTGCTCAGAGTCTGTGCACTTGCATCATTTTTTTGTTGTTGTTGTTGGTTAGAGCTAAACATTTACCGAGAGCTTCAAGCATGACGCACTATATACCCGAAAAATTAAGAAGAAATAGATGTTGATGTGAAGTACCGAATACAAGAAAGGGCTTCTAATAAGCGTGGCAAATAAAAATGCCAGGTACGCCGATACGGACGCGCACCGCCCCCCCCCCCCCTCACCCACTGTCTAATTGTCAAAACATCATCCAATGGGTGAGTGGACAGCTTTGTTCTGCTACATTCATAATTCAATCTTGGGCAATGCTAAAGGTCAAATTAGAGTTTCTGTCCCATCAGGCACTTGCTGTTAATCTGTTATTTGCTAGTTGAACTCTGCATCAAAGTACCTGTACATGCAGCCTGGCTAGCTTTGCTCAACCCCTAAAACATAAATTTATGTATACAATCTGGACCCCTGCCTGAAGAACAAATCTAACTTCATCTCTTTTTACTTTTCTAAGTTTGTCATGGTCGAAGAAAAAAAAGACCAGATATCGTTGTTTAATAGACAAAAGGTTAAAGGCGACTCACCTTGCTCCTATTATGGCGAGGAGTGTCCCAGGTGTCACTGCACCAGCAACTGAGAAAGACAAATGATCCATTTATCTTCACCCTTCTATAAATCCGAGACATAAAGGGCTCAAACATACATTGTGTCTTCATGTGCAAGTTCGTTAAGGGTGGAGGTATGGAAGTTTCATTTGGGTGGGCGGGATGAGCAGGGAGAGCTGGGTAATGCAATACGAAGAACTGTAGGGCGGAGTCAGAGAGAGAGAGAGAGAGAGAGAGAGAGAGAGAGAGAGAGAGAGAGAGAGAGAGAGAGAGGAGAGAGAGAGAGAGAGAGAGAGAGAGAGAGAGAGAGAGAGAGAGAGAGAGAGAGAGAGAGAGAGAGAGAGAGAGAGAGAGAGAGAGAGAGAGAGACTCAGGCCTTTCATCAGTAAAGTTGAAGCCATGGGACAGATACTTTGTCTAACTAGGAAAGATGATTCGCTGCAGAGCAAATCAGAGTGTGTGTGTGTGTGTGTGTGTGTGTGTGTGTGTTTTCAAAGCATATTGATATGGCAATATACAACTATTCCATAACACAGAAGTAGAAGTTGGAATGGCATCTCTGTCTATTAAAGCTTTGAAGTTATTCAAGATTTAAAATTTCTAGTGTTTTGTTTTAGCATTATTTAAATAGCTACAACTTTTGTTTTTAATTTATTGGTATCCGCAATGGTCAATAACCCCCTAGTACAAGTTGGTTTAAACACATTTTATTCAACTAAAGTACATTGTTCTTGTTACAAACATAACTTTAACGATTGGGAAAGAGGGCACAACCCTTCACTAATCCTTCTCGTCAGAAAAGACAATTATGGACAGGACAGTACGAGACGTACATGGAGTCGGGAACATGCGGTAAGTGACAGCACCCAGACACGACAGACAGCGGGGCTGCACCAGTAATATGTTTTAACCCATGCAACCTGTACAAGTGACTGCTGTGAAGCCTAAATGACAAGTTATACATATACCTCGGTCCTTATGTTGACGGTTTATTCATACTGAGGTATGAATAATAGAAGTTGGAATGACATCTCTATCTATTATAGTTTTGAAGATATTCAAGTTTTAAAATTTCAAATGCTGCTAATTCGCATAATTTAAATTGCTACAACTTTTGCTTTAGATTCATTACATGCGTAATGGTCAATAACCCCCTAGTAGACGTTGGAATGACATCTCTATCTATAATAGTTTTGAAGACATTCAGGTTTTAAAATTTCAAATGCTGCTAATTAGCATAATTTAAATTGCTACAACTTTTGTTTTAAATTCATTAGATGCGCACTGGTCAATAACCCCCTAGTAAAAGTGAGAATGACATCTCTGTCTATTATACTTTTAAAGATATTCAAATTTTAAAATTTAAAATTCCTCTAATTTGCATAAATTCAAACATCTTCACTCCTCTGTATAAAACAGTCAAACTAGTTGTATGGAGGTATAATCATGCCAAGTTTGGAGTTTCTATGTATAATAGTGTCCCAGAAAATTGTCGTACAAATTCGCTGGTAAAGAAGGAAGGAAGGAAGAAAGAAAGAATAAATTTAAGGAAAAACAGAAAGTGTGTGTTGACACACACTTTAATGATAACGTGCCTGCCATAGAACAGACCTCTAAAATGCCGGTGGTCTCCTCTAACAGACGAGATAATTGAATATATATATATATATATATATATATATATATATATATATATATATATATATATATGTGTGTATATATATAGATATATATATATATATATATATATATATATATATATATATATATATATATATATATATATATATATATTAATATGGTTTAAACATATTTTATTATCCAAAGCAATTTGGGGAACAACAGGGCCACCTCGCAGAAGGACGATTGTACAGGACAGACGGAACATCTCAATGCCTGATGCGAGGCTCTTTTTGTCAGCAAACAGCGTTGAAGATATTACTAAAGACTTGTAAACATAATGAAAAGGGTATCGCACGCGGCTGACAAGTTTAAGAGACACCAATAATATCACAAGACAGAAATTGGGGGCTATTTCAATATAACAAAGTACAAGTAATACGTGTTGGAAACGTAGATTGAACAACTTATTGCAAGATCTTACGACAAACTGTTCATATCGTGTTACGGTACCGGTTCGAAAACATTTTGTTTTCAAAATATAGTCGTGGGCAGCCAGAAATATTGTTTCGCGGGTAAATGGGGTATAGTTTACAATGATTCCATGAAGATCATTTCTCAAAATAATATGATGAGGACAGAGAAAAAAGTAATGCAATACATCTTCAATGCCTTGCTCACACCGACACTCAGGGTTGTTGGAGACACCAATATCAAATAAATTATCATTCAGTTGGTTGCGGTCCATGCGCATTCCGGCGTGAATGACTGCTAATAATCTTTTACCCAGTGCAATTCAGTCGGTTTGACAGGGAGAGGAACACAGATATTGATTTAACTTCTGAATTCCGAGAGAGACTTAGAATTCCGTGTTTCCATGGGCAGGTTGTTCTAGAGTCTGCATGGTTTGGCAGGAAAGAATGAATTATCAAATAATTCAGTTCTTCCTCTGAAGTGCGGTAAATCCCGGGTATGTCTGGTATTGTACCCTCTACTAAAATTCGGATCATTCGGAATAAAATTGCTTAGGTATCATGGAACTGAATTATTTTTTTATTTTTGTACATTAGTGCTAAGCTACTCTTTTCTCTGAGTTTTGCCAATTGCAGTTTCTTCATATAATCTCACATTAGGTGTGGCACCAGAGATGACGGGGGTAGCACCCGACTGAATACTATATATAATATGTGCGTGTGCGTGTTGAATCACTTACACGTATTATAAAATATATTAGGAGGACATAGAAACAGACATTTGACATCCACCCAGTTTAAGTATTTAACTATTTATTGTGTTTTTACCTATAATATTCTATGTATTTATATGTATATATGGTTTTACTAGGTCTGTCATTGGGCCTGTGCTTTAAATCAGGGATGAAATAAATAAATAAATGAATGAATGAATGAATGAATGAATGAATGAATAAATAAATAAATAAATAAATAAATAAATAAATAAATAAATAAATAAATAAATAAATAAATAAATAAATAAACCCCCCGGTTTCAAAAAAGGGTCACCTATGTGGCCAGTAGTGCTAATAAGTACAATGATATATACTCCCAAAAGGCATGTTGTGTCTACTCCAAAGCATACGCAGCGCATATCGCGTGGCAAATATAAACATATCTGAAGCAAACCCTTGTACAATTATAACCACACCAAGTTCAAAATGATAGGTTTGTGACATGGCCGCATCCTATGAAACAGGAAACAAAGTTACAGCATTCTAATTTGTGCAAATTAGGCGAATACATAAACTTTAAATCTCACAGAACTTCAAAACGATTATAGACAGTGGTGGCATTCCTGCTTCAAATGGCGGGTTGTGGCATAGCTGCATGCAATGAAACATGAAGCAGAGTTTCATCATTTTAATTTAATTTAATTTCCAATAACTTCAATTCTATTACATACAGGTTGCCATTCCAATTTAATTGATGGGTTGGCGACATGGCTGCATCCAATGAAATATGAAGCGATATTGTCAAATTAATGCAAGTTGGACAAATTTATAAAATTTTAATCTTTAATAACTACAACTATTATAGATAGCGGTGCCGTTTTCCGTCCAAATATTCAAATCAAAACTGAAAGCAACTCTGTCAGCAGTGGATAATGTTCCTGTTTACTATTCCCACGAAACAGATTTTCCAACATTTGTCATACCCAGCTACGTGTAGGATTCTCGAGACTTAACTTTGATCTCTTTGAAGTCAACATCATCTCAAAGCCTACATGTTTTGTACATGCCCCACTAAAGATCTGATACACTTTCTGTTCTTTTGTCCAAAGTATTCAACTTACAGAATTAAACTTCTCAACTCCATCATCCCTACTATTGCTCCAGGCGTCCACCCGAATCAGATTACACACGTAGCGAGTAATAGACTAGCTCATGTTCTTCGCTTTGGTAGCCATTCCGTTCAACATACAAATTTGTGATGCCTTCCACAAATACATGCATCGTAGACACAAGACGCTTCACGTTATAGTTCTGTTATGCACAAGCAGTCAGTGCAATCAGTTGCAATTAGTTAGTCGCTGATTTACACAAACTTATTTTAAGTGTCCTTTATAAATTTTCCTACCGCTAGACCCAATTATTGTGAACAGGGACGTATATGTGTGCATCTACCTGTATCCACCTGTGAAGCATCTTGTTTTGTTTTGTATTTTTGGTGACTTTAATTATTTTGACTTTTGTATATGGGGTACATATGTGAATGATGTGTACAGCTTCTTTGGTAATTTGGGAACTTTGTTCTATTTTTGTCCTGTTTGTTTTTTAATATACATTTTGCATGTCACTCCATGTTCTGGATAATCTCCCGATTAGTTACATTTCGATGTACTATAGGGCCATCCGGTTGAAATATTATTTTCATTCAAGCCCCGTTGCTGAGGAAATAAAAGTATTGGTACGGTTCATCGAGATATAAATCATACAGAACACATATAAAATCATAGATGTAATGTTTAAATGATATAGTCAGATCACAGCGGGAGCCGACACAGCCATAGATATGTATAAACTAAACATTTTAACTTCAATTAATTGGTTTGTGAAATCGTGCATCCAATGAACCATGAATCAAAGTTGCAGCAGTTTGGTTCACGCAAATTAGGCAAATACACAAAATTTAAAACTTAAGTAACGTCAAAACATATATGGATACAGGTGCCATTACAAACTTCAATTTGTAGGCCATTGCTGCAGGAATTAATAAGTACCAAGCAGGCAGTCTTTAACAGTTTTCTATGCACACATGTATACTGATATGCTGACAAGCAAACCAAAATTGCCAGTTGATTTGTACTTAAGTTGTTTCTCAGTTGTATGATAGTGCTAACCGTTTGCCACTGTTTGATGGACAGTATGTCCATGATGTTCCGTTACAGAGTTCACACAGTAAATTTATTAAAAATTATGCAATTTCATTTGGTAAGACTTTGTATCAAAATAACTTTGTTAACATTTTACAAAATGTTTATAAATTGTAAATACGAAATTAAAATCTAAAATGACGCAAAAATTGTCACTGTCAAATTTGATCTACTCTGTACAGTAACTGAAATAATATATGTGAGATGAAGTAATATTTACGCCCCGTGTTTGTATTTGTGTCTTTTTGTCCAGAACCACTTCCTAGTAGTTATTACCCTATTCCGCAGTCCGAACTCTTTACTCTCCATGAGCTAACCTGTCACTGTCTAACCTATACACATATGGATGAAATATTGTCCAAATTGCATATCTTCTGTAGAATTTTGACATAGGCTGTATTAGCCCAAATAAATTAAAGAGTCTTCTGTGGTTTCTGTTCAATTAAAATAGGTTCTCGTCAGTTTCAGCCTGTTAGCATGATCATTAGTTCGGGCAAAATGCTGTCAGCTGTGTCCCAGCAGTCTCTCATTTGTTAGCCTGCTACGTGGTGAATAATGAAAACAGCCAGGTGTTTTTTAATTTTTTTTTTTATAAATGTTTTTCACTTTCGTGTGCCAGTGTGCAGTTATATCAGCTGATCCAGTCATAGTCCAAACAATCACCTACTATATAATTGTCCTGCTGACACTAATCTGTGGTGTCAGATATACTGACAAAGTACTGGCCTCCCTGCCTGGTAACCAGTTACCTCTTAGAAAGACAAAAATATGATTGCAGTTGGATGTCAGTCTGTTTTCAGTTGTTTCTCAAAATTTACCAGCTACAAATCAATGTTTTGTCAATGACTATTCCAGAGGTATTTTTGAAAGGTTGCCTGCTGAGTTACCAACAGACTACGTTCTACGTGCTTTCCACTCCACAAAAAAGTGGAGTGCAAACAGAAACACGGGGCTTTTACCATTTGTCGCTTCACTCCTTAAAACAACACTCCCTTGCACTGAAGGTAAATTCAATAATCATTCTCTATTTGAATTTTTTAAGTCCGCCAAAACTCACTTAATTATAAATATATCGAAAGATGCACCGTTGTAGATTGTTTTGCGTGCCTGGTCTTGGAAGTTTTTCGTGTATTTTGAATAACATTAGATCTATACCTTACTTTTTAGAGAGGGGGGCAAAATTTGTTGGTTTTTTTTTTTTTTTTTTTTTTTTGCAATGTTGATGACTCGGGCAGGAAGAGTAAGAACATAAACGAACTGTTGAATTTCCAATGTGTTAAGCATCCAAAACTATTTTCCCAGGTGATGAGCCAGGTTGAAATATATAAACATATCGATGTTCAATATTATTTATAGTCCCACATGATGTGCGGAAATCTAATCTTATTATTGGACCGATATGATCACAATATTGGACTTTCTGTAACCCCTTGACCTTTTTACTGCTATCACATAAGAGGGTTATAGGTTTTGCTGATATTTTTAGCTAACTTACATCAGGTCATGCGATTGATAATGTTTGTTTTATGTTAAATATTCACTAATCCTTCTTTTTAACAATATATGCATTTTTATTAGAAGTATACCCAATCACACTGATCAATTGAATGAAACGGTATAATTTTAAGGTCTTAATGTTCCTATTATGGCTCTCAACAGCTGTCTGTGGCAAGCTTGCGCTTAGATCTATGAAATTTTATCTGTGACACAGATATTCTTGTTTTCTGTGAAGTCTTTCTTTCTTCTTTATTTGTTTGCTTCCGTCCTGCTTCCTTCACACTAATCATTTGCATGAAAAGGTATAATTTTAACCTCTTAATATTCCCGTTATGAGAATCACCAGCTGTCTATGGTATGCTTGCGCTTAGATTTATGAAATTATGTCACTCACTCTCTTTCTTTCTTTCTTTCTCTCTTTCCTTCTTTACGATCAAGTTGGTCCAGAGATTTTTTTCAGACACTGTGTTTCCGAAAACCACCAAACTTGCCATGGTGACTGACATAACCAGTGAAATTGTGCATTTCATTTGAAATAGTCATGATGTTGAAAATTATGCATATTTTAGAGGCAACAAACATTTTAAAAGCACCATATCTTCCAAACTATTGCAGACGAACTCAAAATTTCAATGTGCATATATACCTTTGTGACACTTGCCACTATGATGGACAGTATAGTTGTAGAATTTCAAATTATGCTAATAAGGGGCATTGAAAAAGTTAAAATGCCATTACAACTTCAATTTATAGGTTTGTGGCAAAGCCGTATCCAATGAATCATGAACCAAAGTTGTATGATTTTAATTTATGCAAATTAGCTGAATATGCAAAATGTAAATCTTTAATAGCTTCAAAACTATTATAGAGGTGCCATTCCAACTTAAATTTATGGGTTTGTGGCATAGCCCCATGCAATAAACAATAAACCAAAATTCTTCTATGCTTTTAATTCATGCAAATTAGGCAAATACACAAAATTAAAATGTTGAATAGCTTCAAAACTATTATAGATAGTAGTTTCATTCAAACTTCACTTATAAGTTGGGGACATGGCCACATCCCTTGAACCAAGAACCAAAGCTGAACATTTTAATTTTTAAAAATTAGGCTTATGCACGAAATTTAGATTATGTTGAACAATGGCAACGTGTAGCATTTCAAGCTGTTCTCATTTTGAAGGCACCCAGAGAGATTTGCTGTGAAGCAAATCTTCTTTTCTAGTTTTCTGTTGTTTCTCTTTATTTGAATTGGAGCAGACGACATTTGATCACCAGCCGGTTTTGGTCGGTTTCAGGGAGAAAAAGATGTTAGAAAATACAACTTGCTGTTGATGTGTTTGAGAAAGAAAAGGTTAATCCCAAAATCTTACATTACAAAAACCTGGAACATAAACATATGTGACGCAAAAAAAAACAAAAAACCCCCAAAACCTTGAGCACAAGTTGACAAAGCACTTTTTGAATGATCAATTGTCAAAAAGTTATATATATATATTTCCCCTGGATACTAGAAATCCAGCTTATTATCATTGCCTGCCTATGTCCACCTTATAAAAATATAAAATAGCCCCCTTTATTTCTTTCTGTACTTCTTGTCATAAGATGTTTACAGGCATGGAAAAAAGTAAAACAGTTGAGACATTTATTGCTTTATGTGGTACACATATTTTTCTTTAATTTGACCGAAATCTGACGTGAAAATATATTAAGGGAATCCAACTTAAAGACAAAAGCAATGATGATTTAAGTACTCTTATACCATTCATTGCTGCCTTTCTGCATTCATGCAGTGCCTCAAAAATACCACCTTGAAATTTAACTGCTGACCCAGGACTGTTAATGAGCTTCTATACCCTTATGTTTTACCAAGAAGAACTTTCCAGCCTATCTTTTATTCTACTTTATTTTTCAATCTAATAACTGACACCCGTGTAGTACCTGTGCAACTAAATGAAGTTCACCGTGTCAAGAATAACAGCCCTTAAACAGACGCGTATTAAGTGGTGTATATCTTCCAACCAAGTTACAAAAAAAAAAGTCTGATCTGGTGACTAAATTGTGACATGAATAAGGTGTGACAGATTGTACTTGACATTGGTTGGAAACTGTTCAACATTTAATGGAAGACATAATTGACTGGAGGTCATTGATGTCACTTCCTTGTCAAACAATTGCGTAGTTGGTTTTCTCTTTATTTGTGCCTTGTAGTGATCCGTGGGAAAATATATCGAGATGTGAATGCAGAAAAGTGCGCGTTCATCGTGACAAGGCACATTTTTCTGTCACATGTTAGTGACAATCTAGTGACTGGATGTCACTTAACCAATTTTTCAATGAAGAGCCCTGGCCCCACTGTTCACGACAGGAAATAACAGTGGTGACTAAGTACCTCCTGATGGATGTGTCACTTCACTTTCCGCCTACACAGGATCTTGTAACCCTTTCCTGATTATCATGTATGATAAAATCAAACCACCAGCTTTCCATCAGCACCAAGAAAATCCTACTGACCTGGGGTACACTATTGCCACAGGGATCCTCTGTGTGACTGCTTTGTCGCCAAGATATTTGCAGATACAGCCCTCTCCCCTCATCACACTTGTAAAGCACGACCAATTATCAGCTTTGTTCTCATAGCCAAAGTGAAATATATCTTCCTAACGTGATTTCTTTTCAGTTCGAAAAGATATATTAATCCCATTTTCAGTTCATCCCGAAAACTTGATTCGTGGTGTTTTAATGGCTGTGTACCAACACAGACATATGGTTTTTCTTTCTTTCTTTCTTTCTTTCTTTCTTTCTTTCTTTCTTTCTTTCTTTCTTTCTTTCTTTCTTTCTTTCTTTCTTTCTTTCTTTCTTTCTTTCTTTCCTTCCTTCCTTCCTTTCTTCTTTCTTTCTTCCTTTCTTTCTTTTTTCCTTTACATGCAAACTTCTCCGACATTTCATTTGAAAAGTATTATACGTAGAAACTCAAAATTTGGCATGATTATGCTTCCATACATGACGTCTTGACTTTTTGTGAATAGATTCAAAAATTTTGAAAATTATACAGATTAGGGCAACTTGAAAATTTGAATCTTGACTATCTTCAAAACTATTATAGGTACAGGTAACCAATCCAACTTCAATTAATATGTTTATAACATTGCACATTTTTGTAATTTATATCGCATTTCTAAAGGTCAAAGATCCAGGTCATTTGGACCTTTGAAATTTTTATCTAGCCATAACTTAGTCGATTTGTATCCAATTTTGATCATTTTGGGCTCAAATTGTTAGTCGATTTGTATCCAATTTTGATCATTTTGGGCTCAAATTGTAGCAGCTGTAACACTACAGACTTTTGTAATGTATGTGACCTCAAAAAGTCAAAGGTTAATGTGCAATGGATCTTTGAAATGTTCATCTAGCCATAACTCGGTCAATTTTTATCCAATTGTGATCATGTTGGACTCACATTGGAGCTATTGTAACACAGCACATTTTTTTATGTTACATGTCACCTCTAAAGGTCAAAGATAAAGGTCATTTGGACCTTTGAAATTTTTATCTAGCCAGAAAATGATGATTTTTTGTCCAATTTTGATCATGTTGGGCTCAAATTGTAGCTATTTTGACACTGCACATTTTTGTAATTTACATGTCACCTCTTATGGTCAAAGATCAAGGTCACTTGGACCTTTGAAAGTTTCATCCAGTCCTAACTCAGCCAATTTCCATCTAATTCTGATCATGTTGGACTCAAATGGTACATATTGCAACATTGCACATTTTTGTAATTGACATGTAACTTCTAGAGGTCAAAGGTCAAGGCCATTTAGCCCTTTGAAAGTTTCATCTAGCCAGAACTTGGGTCAATTTTCATCTGATTTGGTTCATGTTGGCTTCAAATTGTAGGTATTGTGACACTGTACATTTTTGTAATTCAAATGTGACCTCAAAAGGTCAAAGGTCAAGGTCAAGGTCATTTGGATTTTGAAATTTTCATCCAGCCATAAGCTTAATAGATTGTGAAGTACCAAAGGACAAAAGTTGTAATATTTAATATTTACAACTTTTGAAGGCACACAGACAGATTTGCCTTGAAGCAAATCTTCTTTTCTAGTTTGTTTTCCTTTCTATTCTTAAAAAGTCATGCTATTGGACTGAGTCACCAGGCTTCTTCTGCGCACCACGGGCGCCAAACGCCCAGGGACCACTAAAGAAAGCGGTTAACTGATGTTATGTCATCCTGGTAAGTCTTCCCAGAAATCTTAATTAACTCTTTCAGTGCCAATCACGTCTTAAGTCGGTCTACTTAAGTCAGACAAGTCTGAATTATCATTAGGATCCCAGGTTCATATTCCTCATAAAAAGACCTTTTATTCAAGTACCAGCATGCCAATTGTTTCCAGAGAGAATACCCCATGTCAAGAGCTTTTCTCGGCGCACATTGGGCGCATTGCGCACTGAAACGGTTAAAACCATTTTGAAAATGGGCAGTATTTGATAAACAGGATTATTAAGACGACCTTTGAGATCACCGTTCGCTGTGAGCCGGTTGACTGGGAAACCATACTGTTCTCAATTTTATGTTTTTATACTCCAGGGCAGGAAGCACTTATGTTTTATACCATGAACAGACTGTGAACTTAACCAGGATCGGTTGTCTTCTGTCACAGGTCAACATCCTATCATTAAGAAAAAAAAAAAAAAACCTATAACCAGAACCCTACCTAATTATATCCACAATGTTTCCTATGTGTGTCAAAGTCGAAAGAGATGAAGGAATTCGGTTTTTGTTCGCAATTATTCACGACACTGTGCGTAACATGGAAGTGTTGAACAATAATAAATCGTTACCTAATTTAGGCATCATCATTTCTAGAAAATACTTGTACACCTATTTCAGTGTGCCAAGAATGGAATGAGTATAAATAAATTTATTGTTCAATTTCAATCATACCATGGGAAAGAAACATCTGACAGCCACATTTTCCCGTACTTTCAAAGAAAACATTCCAGGCTAATGAGGCAATATGTGATCGAGATGAAGAGATTATGATTCTGAATATGACCCGAAAATTAAGAAATTATGTTTCGGTGGTGATTTTGTGTGCGGCTCGTGTGAGATTAAAATTTTAACTTTCTCTCTCATTTCTAATTGACTTTTGGTTACTCATCAATGCACGGACTTCCTGATGTCTGTTGTTACATCCTCTTGTATTGTGGCCTTTAACATTTTTTACCCCTCAGAATGTGTTTTGACACACAGAGACTGGGGTCACTGAGGACATATAGACAGGTTTTGGGCTTGGTACAACAGGAGGAAGGTAAGGGGAAGCAAGAGAGTCTGAGCTTTTTGGTCCCCATTTATGCCAATTATAGTAATTTCTCATTTCAATTTATGGTTAACAAGTAACCCTTTCCCAGTCCACTCGATGTTAATGTGTTATGTTTCATTATGCCTTTCTCTTTCCTTTTCCATGGAATTTGATTCGGCAGGCCTTCCCCCCTTCCCCCCTGTACTCTTGACTTGACATGTGCGACAAAGAGTGCAGTATGTGATAAAAATATCTAGCAAGAACACAGTTAGCTTACTGTCTCTGAAAATAATAAAAGAGTCTAGTGAAGATCTAAAATTTCTTCTCTCTCTCGCTCTCTTTTGAGTGTGTGTGTGTGTGTGTGTGTGTGTGTGTGTGTGTGTGTGTGTGTGAGAGAGAGAGAGAGAGAGAGAGAGAGAGAGAGAGATATTACCTTTTCTTAATAACCTACTTATCAATTCATGCTTATTTCATACTATTGAAAAGTGCCTACAGATATTACTGTTTTGTTACTGAATATATATTTACGTGATTTTCAACACTGTTTACCATGCACGGGAGACTTGGGTTAAATGGACAGTTTCACTTCTTTGCATTCTTTGAAAATACACGGACACACTCACAAAGTTGGAATTAACATATATAGTGATGTGTGTGTGTGTGTGTGTGTGTGTGTGTGTGTGTGTGTGTGTGTGTGTGAGGGCGAGAGAGAGCGAGAGAGAGAGAGAGAGAGAGAGAGAGAGAGAGAGAGAGAGAGAGAGAGAGAGAGAGAGAGAGAGAGAGAGAGAGAGGGGGGGTCTGGACATGTTAGCATTGTCTGCTCAAGTGTCGGACCCTGTTGAGTCTTCTTGACAAATATTAACGAACATGTAGGCAAGTTTATTCTTATCTTTGAATGGGTAAGATGCATGTACACTGAGAACCACACGTTTGCCTGCTAAGACAGACTAAGTTACGCTATCGTTATTGTGTGGGCGCCCACACACTAACGAAGGCGTAACTTAGTCTATCCGTGGAGCGCAGTCAGACACTCGGAACAATAATCTGTTTAGCAGGCAACCCACACGTAGGACTAGCAACTTATGTCTTAACAGGTTAGTGGTCTAATTCTACCCAACACACAGTCCTTTATTATCATTGGATGATAAAGTTAGTTTAACCATAGAAGGGGTAGGGTAACATTGATTGCTACCCATCCAGGGTAACGGTGGAATGCTAGTTAGCCACATGTGAATCTGACAGTAATCATTTATCATTTATTAGGAAAACTTCCCCTTTACAGCGGGGGCACCAACGGAACCGGGGAAATTCCATGATGCGTCCAAGATATACACAAATAATCAGGCATCCTTATTATCAATCAAATAATCTTCGTATGTTGAAATAAGTATAGTAACTATAAAAGTACAAGTAATAATTCATGTCCTCCGCACCAAAACTAGAGATAAACCACTCAGTGGGACAAAACTCTAGAAAGCGTAAGGACATGTACATTATACAGGTTTCATATACAATGCAGAACATATAGCTTCGAGCGTCATTATTAAGAAGATCAAATAATCAGGCATCCTTATTATCAATCAAAGGCAGATCTTCCCCGACACCCAGACACCCAGTGCGGACCAAAAATTTTAATCGTGCACCGGCAAAGTTATTTACATTAAAAAGATAACATTCACCGAAAGAGGATCGTTTAAACATTTGATACCATCTTAAAGACTTTTTCAAGTCTATTTCCTGGAAAAAAATCTAATTTATATGCTTCTAGCGGTAATTTTAAAAAGCATCCCAGCCATTCTGGATTCCTTGATTCCAGAGCATGGTCTATAGCTACGTTATTAAAGACCTTCGTAATTTCGTCAACATATGGCCAAATCTTTGCAGGTTTGTCATCATTTCTTTGCCAACGAGTGTCAAAAATTTGATTACATAGCGTTGTGTCTGGCATCTCAAATTTCATCCTGTGAAAGTATTTTATCCTAATGCGATCCAGAATCAGTTTTAGGGGGAGCCATCCCAGTTCATCAAGGGTAGCCACTGCTGCAGGTGAAAAGTTGACCTGAAGTATTGCTTTGGCTATGGTGTATTGAATGGACTTCAGAGAGGCCTCAGACTCTTTAGTATTGCATAACCAAACTGCACCGCCATGAGTAAGTGACGGAAGAATAATACTTTTCCATATGCTATTTCCTAAGCTGATACGGTTACCATTATCATGAGAAGACAGTATACTGCATAAGTAGCCTCGTAAACGAGAACCTTTTGTTGCTACTATATCTTTCACGTGTGCCGTGTCTGTTAGAGAATTCGAGATCAAAATGCCCAAATATTTATACGATTTGCGTTCAGATATATATACATCTCCAAGTTTCCATTTTTTTTAAAATCTACACGCTTTCCCACTACCATGACTTTAGATTTGTTGGCATTAAACGTCATTCCCCATTTTTCTACAAAAACATGTGCAATATTTAGCATACAAATTAATTGGTCTTCACTGTCTGCAGATATCACAATATCGTCGGCATATAAAAGGCACGGGATATGTCCATCTCCATAGGGCACCCAAAGATTTTTTCCTTCAAACATATCAACCATATCTAACATAACTAGAGAAAACAGCGTAGGAGACAGAATGCATCCTTGCTTTACCCAATTAAATACATCAAACCATGAACTTTCTAGGGCGAAGCAAGATGTCGAAAGAGGTAAGACGGTCGTTGACATATCTCAGCTCCTTCTGAAGCCAAGATCATACAAGTGTTTAGGCCACCATCGGACCATGTACATGTCGACACTCAAGTATGGGTAGGGGTGAGGTATACAATTCAGTGCAATATGTTAGATGACAGACAATTAGACAAACATATATATCAATATACAGTTTTTACGACTGAAGTAAACCATAGTAAACTGCAACAAAGCTGCCAACATCCTGCTGTCAGACAGCTCATAGGCTGGAAGCACGCGACTGTCAACACGCTGGATATGCGTTGGAAAATTTATACCAAACAAATTTTGAGTATTTTCTGCCTGCTAGAAGCTATACAAATGTATCATTGACTGAACACTAACAAAGGGTGCTACCAGTCTTGCTGATACAGGTGGAAATCTGTCACCACTATACAGTAGACATTTGCACATGAGAATAATTTTTGTTGATATCTCATGGCAGAAAGAGTTGCATCCCTTCACATCTTCTTTCAACGTTGGCCAAATTCTACTTTGATCTAATGTCAACAATTCGATGTCAAGTTGCTTTGTAAATAAGGCACGGCAAATAAGCCCTCACGTCACTAACGGGAGCAAGGCTTGGATGCACACAGTCTAAAATGAACGCTGTAATGTGTTAGTTTAAAAAAGTCAAAAAGCCTTTAAAAAAAAATCGCATCACGGGATTCCAGTTGTGGATCAGAGTAGTCCGTCTCTGCCTTCCAGGGCTAAAATTGGCGGAGTTTGTATGTCGCCCTCCAATCGTCAGCCATCCATATGTGTTGGCTGAAGTTTTTGTATTGCTAAGGGATGGTTCAACATTTTCATCATTTTTTAATTAGTACTTACAGTACGCAAGGGGGGAGGGGGTTAAATGCGTCTGTACACTTTTACAGAATATGGAAAATGATGGTAAATTTTTTGCCTGTTTTGTGCAATTTTGCTGTGACTTTTCGGGAAGCTCATCATTTTTCAAGTACTAATTTGGGGGGAGGGAGGGGGTCATGAAATTTAGTACCCTAAGTACTAATTCAAAAATGACTATAATGTTGAACCAGCCCTAAGATCTCAATGAACTTTATATGTTCAATCAACATCACCCTACTTGCTCAGAGTTTGAAAAGGATGCCCGAACTTAAAAAATGCTACCATCCTATAGACAACTATAGAACATAGTGGCAACCTGCTGGCAGTAATCTATGTATTGCCCCTTCTCCCGGGGGGGGGGGGGAGCAACAAACCCAAGCCCGATGGTGAAACAAAGTAAGATCACAGGGGCAAGATGATGCATTTTGTTCCAAAAGTTACTGAATCAATTCAAATTTTGTTTTGCCTCCAATGTTTTGTGGAAAGTTATTTTCTAACTTGTAGATATTGACTTCTATGGTGACTTTATCACACCACAAACGGCCCATGAATACGCTGTACACATGGAGTTCATCCATTGAAATGATATTTCCCTCATTGTTAGTGCATTAATAGGTAGTGTAGGAGGCATCTTTAGGGTTTTTATCTTTTTACCGAGATAATATGTTTGTGGGTGTTAATCGATAAAGATCACTCTCTATCCACAGTGATAACCTTTTCAGGTTACCCATTTTATTATAAGGGACCAAAATTATGGGGAAGATTATTTGTTGGACGGCGACACTGTGATGTCAGACCCAAATTTAAACCTGAAGTGTTTAACAATTTCTTTTTAGAACAAAGCATTGTTGACGGCACTAACTTTCACTTGCCTAATGCTCAACCGATGCAGAACAATAAGTCGTCTTCTATAACTGTGACGGAAACATGAAGTTTATTCTAAACTAGCATCATTGGACGTAAGTGTGGCCACTGGCCGTGATGGTACCAGCCCAACCTTACTTACAGAGGGAGCCTCTTCAATTACTCCTTCTTTAACCAGATTATTTAATATCTCATCAGAGAAAGCAGTTTTTTCTTTTGAATGAAAAAAAATCATGCCTGTCCTATCTTTAAAAGCGATGAATTTTAAATATTGGTTTTAAACTGTGTGGCAAAAGTATTTGAACGTGCAGTATTTATTAAAGCGTGTTTTCAACTTCTTAAGGGATATTTTTGTCTTGTCTAGTAAACAGTTTGCGTACTTTATGCTGGGCGATGGCTTGATAAATCAGTTTTTATATTTGTATCATGAATTCATAAAAGCTGTAGATATACAAAAGGAGGTCAGAGTGGTATACTGTGACATTACGAAAGCGTTTGATAAGGTCTACCACCCTGCACTTCTCCACAAACTTTGTAATGCAGGCATTTCTGGACATCAGTTAGACTGGTTTAAAACTATTTGTAGAACAGAACTCAAAGAGTCGTCCTGCAAAGGGATTTTTCTAGATTAGGTAGCATCGAGGGTTCCTCAAGGTTCCGTGCTGGGATCTCTTTTATTTCTGATATATGTCAATGATACCATTGGCATCATAAGAACTGGTTTCAAATTGTGCGCTGAAGATATTACTTTATTTATTACAGTCGATGATCCCACTGACTCCAACAATTCTGTCAAAATTAAAAAGTAAAAAAATAAATAAATAAATAAATAAAATAAAAAAAAATGGGCAAAGCAGTGGCTGGTCACCTTTAACAGTACAAAAACAAAAACAATGCTTGTAAGCAGAAAACGAAATCCGTCATATTCTCCTATCCAATTCCAGCAAAATACTCTTGATAATGTCACACAGCAAAAATATCTTGGCTTAACACTCAGTTCAGATTTATCATGGTCCAGTCATATTAATTGTATAGTTTCCAAAGCTACAATTAATAATCATTCCGCTGACACCTTTCACTCTAAATACCTTATTGTATGGAAGTAGTAACTGTTCGAAACCAAGCAACCAAGCAACAAAATTATATTTGAGGCAACACAAAATTTTATTTTTCAGTCAGTTCAAACCAAAATTAAGTGCACAATATCCAGATAGGGAGACTGTAGCCTGGCCATATTGCTCTGAGGTACATAATGTACTAAAAAATGTAGGATTGGATCGTGATATTCATAGCCATGCAGGATGAGTTTTGGTTGGTACCTTACATGAAACTGAGTCTTGTTATAAAGTATCATTCTTTCAAGATATTGATGATGGTTCTTCACTGTACTGGTACCGTGCAATGAAAGGATCTACTTTTCGGGAAGATTACTTGTTTAAGATGGACGATGTTTATGCAACACAGCTAAAATTTAAAGCACGCACGGGTTGCCTTAGCATAAATGAAAATTTGAAGCGGTGGGGAATTCCGGATTCTACGTGTGTACTGTGTGAAGAAGCTAAAGAAGATTTGGCTCATTTTCTCTTCCTCTGTCCGGCCCTCAAAAATATCAGAAAAGAATGCTATAGTAAATTGGAGAACAATTTAATAAAACTGGATGCAGCATATTTGTTGGCAAGGTACTGTGTTTCATGTCTTTTAACGAAACACTGTTTATTTCCAGGAGGTCATGGTTTCTTCTTACACAGTAACGATGTGGGCGCCCTGTTCGATAACATTTGTAAAGAGTTTTCAGTGAAGGCGTGGAGTTTAAGGCTTGACACTGTATAGCTGATACCGACCAGACATGTATTTTAATTGTTTTAAGCAATGTGTATAGTCGTATTTGTATGTGTTAACCATTTTTAACTTGGACGCACCGGAGGCCTACCCCGAGCGTCTGGTGCCCCCGATGTGAAGGGGTCGTTTTCCGAATAAATTATCATTATTAACAACCTTAAACTAACCAAACCATATATAGTACCGATCAACAGAACAATGTTTTATGTTCTAATATTTCTATGCCAACATAGGGTATTACAGCTATATTTTTGACCAAGCAACTGGAATTCCCCCATCGGTCCCGTCTATGTCACCCGTCTAATCTTCTCAATGTTATGTCCTTGTTACTTTGTCATGTGACTTGTGCTTCTTTCCTTTCCTTTTTTTTTTACATGCTTACTGTTATTGCAGATAATATGATTACTCTTAATTGCTGAGTGACTGACACATTGCATATAACATTGTTCCTGGTTGTAACATAATTTGATTGTATCTCAACAGCAGTAACTGTAATCATTCACATTTTTATTCCAAGAGAGGAATTCATATAGGCATGGTGCCTGTTTTCCCATCGTTTTTTTTATTTTAAATGTTTAAACCAACCTTTCGCGGGCTATACTATTATGTTGGGTTTTTTTCTTCAAATTTTTCCCAATCGGTGCGTAGAATAAACAATTGCGGCAAATTTTTCATCGCGTTAACTTATCCCATTTCCCTGGGATCAGTGTATGATAGTGCAGGAACAGATTGTTCCTTGTCCTTTCATTGGTAATCAATATGCAGATGAAAATCGCGACTAATTGCTTCCTAAAAACAAACTGTAATAACAGGGGTGGATATGTTGTGTTTAAAGTATTTAACCTTAAAAAAATGAAAGATGACCGCAATAGGATATATTCAGATCTGATGCGGTCCTACTCTAACACCTGTTGTGCAAAAGAGGGAGCCACATGCATCAGGGCAGATTCATGTATTTAGCATGGTCAAAAGTACTTTCTCAACAAAATGAACAACACAAACACACAATAATCTTAAGAAAATGCATTAAGATATATTTGAAACATAAAGGATACCTAAATTGATTAGAAATGGGCTCTCTTTTGGTTGAAAAGGTGTTATTTGTGGATGTTTTTGTAACACAAATCTGCCCTGATCATGGTGGAAGCATCAGTCTGTTGCCCCGGCAACACAGGAAGTGAGAAGTACCACAGCTAAATATGAATGTCTCCTATTGGTTTCATCTTACCCCTGTCTACATGGTGTATTATTCGGCGTACCTTGCACTCCAAAGTTACTCCAACGAACTAACAGATGGTTGATATTTCTGCAACTTTTCCGGTTCAATGCTGCCTGAGACAATGTCATTCCAGTACTGTAGCCTTCGGAAATTTTTTTCTAAGCAAATTTCTGTATATGGACATAGTTTTGGTGACCTAAATGTTGGTCTGACCAATCGGACCCCAAGGCTACAGCCCTGCATTCACATGGATGAACCCATCATGTACTACCGCTCTACTTGCTGCGTGGAGGTTAGATTGCATAAAGGTTTCCCATGTAGTGCCCACGTAAAGTAGAATAAAAAAGTACATAAACGTTTACAGTTTTATTTTATAGGAACAAAAACACTTACCATCTCTTAAAATATGCTTGGGTGGTTCTTTTTGAGTTTTACTGCAAAGTTTTGTAACTGCTGGTAAGAAGACATTGACATTTGTCCAACTCAATGTTATTTCGGAGAAACCTTTCCCCCATCCAAAACTACCGTAGCTGGAGACACGTGGTCCACTTTGGTAAGCGCGCCTTCTGAGTGCAGCATCCGTGCTGGCAGATTCACCAGACGGCATCTCCGAGTGTTGATGCGTTCTTGTATTGCCATTCGGTGGTGACGATTTCGCTAGAAGTCTACTAGTCTCTGACTCTGTTGAGAACGTTGTTTCACCTAGACTTGTCATTCTTCTTTGGTCCAATCAGCACAAGTGGTATGGAAAGTTCTTTTGACAGCAAAATAAGCGATCGTTCCTAGAATCAAACGAGGCTATGTTTTGCTATACGCTTTATAAGAAACTGTCAAGATTGCGTCTTTTTTCCCGAATATTTTGAAAAAAACAGCCGTGATACAAAATGATTTGAAGGCAATGTGCACCACTGGTACAATGATTGATGCAAATATACTTGCTCTGAATCCCTCCAGATGTATTTATGCCTCTTGATTCTGCCGTGACATTTCCAAACGTTTTGGTCCAAATGCTCTATGCTGTATGAATGTCATCCAGCTGAAGGCCACTGTTTGTCACAAATGCAAGTATTGGACTCTTGTGACCTGTCGTGGGCACGACCCATTTTGTAACACCAAAGCCATGCTCTTTGTCGTAGTCTCCTGAATATTGCCTACTAATTTTGAATAACTCGGCACCTACAACATAAGCAGTGTACTGGTGAGCATAATGACTCACCGCGTGACTGTCAGCGTGACACAACAGTGAGCTAGTTTGCTTCACCATAAATCCTAGCGCACTTGCGACTCGATCAAAAGCGGTCAACGGGTTTGTTACCTTGTCGTTATCACAACCTGATAATTGCGGTCACGGTGCCAGGGACCCATGACACTTGTAGGCCTACCCATAAAACTGAAACGCCAAGAAAAATAGGTTCCACATGAAGGGATGGATTGGGGTAGGCATGGACGTATAATTTATACGTCCATGGGGTAGGGGACGATGATTTTGAAATCACAAGTTGCAGTGTATCCCAGTACTAGGGAACGGTTAATGTCTCTGTGTTTGTATGTTTATTTTTGACTACACCGTGTGTATTTGGTAAATGTCAACAAAACTCAGTTCAAGTTTCACTGGAAACATTAAATTATAATTGAAAATGTTGTACACATTTCGTTGGAGTTGAAAAAAAAAGAAAATTAAAAAAACCACCAAAACAGAACCGCCCTCCCCCTCCCCACACACCTCCTGCCCCCCCCCCTCCCCATCCCCCTTCATTCCATCATTGAAATAAGATGGAACGTAACATCGGGTTATTGGGGACCTATAATTGAACATCTTTATACTGGATAGCCTGTTCAGCCAATGGCTGTTCTTCCACAGGGTCCAGTATGCAAGATCTTAGCCCAATTATCCCAAACTTAATGTAGGAGGAAACCGGAGATCCCGGAGAGAACCTACGGTGCTCAGCAGGTATTTGGGAAACCTTGCCACATGCGACCACTAACTTATTGTCAGAAATCAAACTTGCGATAACAAAACCATAGGACAGAACAATTTTTATGGTTTTATTTTGTAAGGGCTTCTTAATGACAATCAAAACTCACACCAGGGGTCAAATCAAAGCCTGCGACCCAAAGTCCAGACTTGATTGATCAACCCCACAACGAATAGGTTCAGATCAATGCATTGTCTGCTGGATGCCAAACACGAAAATCGATAACCTGTATAGGCCTAACTTGAGTGTAAGCCGCGTATCGTCAGTAATGTCATTGAAAAACTGTGCAGAAACTGAAAATATAATTATGTATGATTGGCATCAACTGTTCCACAGCTGAGCCTACAGACCTTAATGGAAGAGGGTGACAGGTAAAAACAATATATATATATATATATATATTCCTGTTCGTGTGTATGATGTGTATACATATGTTTAAACTATACCTGTAACATGTGGTTTTGGTGTATAGATGTATTAGATGCATACACATACTTGTATGTGTATGTATGTATGTATGTATGTTTGTTTGTTTGTTTCCTTGTATGTATGTATGTATGTATGTATGTATGTATGTATGTATGTATGTATGTGTAAGAATGAATCTCCTCAGAGACAAATGTACGACAATATATGGAGTCTATTTTTCATTCACTTGGTTCCAAACAGTTTAACATACTTTTGAACTCCAATATTACACATCATTAAAATCTATTGAAAAGTTTGAAGATCGTTTTCCTGTCATAAACTTCATGAAACCATTGAGAGTCACTTTCACATCAGGACGCAAAATATATACGTGACCCGTCCCAATCATCATGTTTACCCTTAAAGTGCTAATCACTGCTACAGTTGTTTTTTTTTTCATTACCATAAAAGGTTAAAAGATTCAAATTCCCCATGAAGATACCTTTCATTCAAATACCAGCAACCATAGTCTAAAGCAAAAGGTAGTCTCAGTCAACAGCTTTACTCGGGTACTTTGCGTCCATTGCTTGGTTTAAACATATTTTATTAAGGCAATTGGAAAACAGGCATAGCCTACACAAATTCCTCTTGTGAAAAAAAAAGGAATAAAATACAGAGTATGCTATAAAAGGTAATGGCACAAACCACAGGGCAGAACATGAACGGACACATAACAGTATGCAAGATAATGACACCACCTGACGTCACAGATAGTGGTCCGAGTAATGAGTAATTTGCATTCACTGTAAGAGATGAATGGTACAAACAGTCTTTGAAATAGTCTTTTAGAAAAGTAATGATGTTTGCCCGCACGTGGCCACTTAAATGGTAGGCCTAACCATATCTACATAACAAAATTTGTAATATTAACTGTATATACGGTAAGACGCTCGCCTTTCACCTCTGCGACCTGGGTTCGATTCTCGTCCTGGGCAGCATGTGGAAAAAGTTCCTACCACTTTAACCGTGCACGGTGGTTTTCTCCGAGTTCTTTGGTTTCCTCCACCACAGACAAGGTAGGAAGTGGACGCCAACATCTGTGCCATGGAGAGTGACTCGATAAGTCAATGCTTGACTTCTTTCACAATCCAAGTAAAACAAATGTGTCTATACTATACGAACTACTATTGCTTGCCCGAAGGAAAGCTGTTGACTTAATCTTAAATCAGCACTTAAAGGGTTAAAATATGAAAAGAATTGCTCTATCTATGAATTTTGAAGGTGCTCTGTATCAGATGTTTCAAATTGTTTATTGCCAAAATGAGCATAATTTGAACTGCCATAACCAATATTATGTAGGTATGCCTTTAAACTTGGTCACAGTTCAGCCATTAGGTTGCGTAGGTAATTGAATTCTAAAACGTTCACTTTTCTCTAAAAAGTCGTGTATTGCTATAAAGATAGTAGTATTTTGGTCAAGGTTACATTCACTACTACCGAATAGTATAGTGTTTAGACTGAATGGTGCAACGCTACTAATGGTAGTATGTAAAACATCTCGAAGAACAACATAACGCAGACAAGTCAAAAAGTAGTGCCAAACACTTTCAGATGCAGCACCGCATGAACATGCTGGTGATTCAGCTATGCCTGTTTTATGCAGATGTTCATTCAGCTGACTGCGACCCATGCGCATCCTGGAGTGTAATATGGAAGTAAACCTATTGCCAACATTTAAGAGTTCAGGGTATTTAACAGAGGGTATGCACGGCTTTGAAATTTTCCGCTTGAATTGTGCCAAAGTTGGCAAATTACGAATTTTATATGGTAAAAGGTTCCATAATGTTATTGTTGACGGGAAAATGAGTTTTCAAATAAACAAGTTCTACAATTAAATGATGGTATTGAATGCATATCAGGGCGTTGTCTCAAGTTGTAACGTGTGTTCTCTTCTAGAGGGTCTGGCAATATATCAAAGAGGAATTCAGGTGTTAGTCTATTAACAATCTTGTTGTTTAGATCTTTCCCGTCTCTTCGAGAGGGTCTCCCAGTCTCCCAACCTGTCTCTTCATATAATTTAGCAGCAGGGGTGGTTTTCATAGCACCATTCACAATGCGGGCTCTTCGAGTAATTTTGCGTCTGTCTGTGCACAGCCATCCCAGACCACATTGCCATATTCCATAATAGGTCTTATGAAGGATTTATAGATACTTTCAAGAGTTTCTCGATCCAGTGTATATTGTAATGATTTCATTATGTTAGGCTGCTTGGAGGTCTTAGTTACTATATGGTTGATGTGTACATTCCATTTCAAATCTGATTTTAGTACAAGACCTAGATGTCTATGGCTAGGTATGTTATCCAACTGATGTCCTTGGAAGACAAGGGGTGGGTGATCTTGCGAGTTTCTTTTTAGTGATATCAGCATTGAGTCAGTCTGAAGGGCGTTAAAGGAAATTATCCATTTCTTGGACCACGGGTCAAGTGCTGAAAGATCTCTGTTAAGAGTAGTTGGAGCAAATTCAGGATCGTCTACAGTGAGGTAAAGGCACGTATCGTCAGCAAAAAGCTTGACTTTGGAGTTAACTACATCAACTATACCGTTGATATAAATAAGAAATAGGAGGGGGCCTAGCACTTGGGGAACCCCTGCAGTTATTGAGCCCCAGGTTGAGGATTGACCATTTAAACTACCCGTTGTCTCCGGTTATGGAGATAGTCGCCAAACCAAGAGAGCAAATTGCTGGTTATTCCATTTCTTTTGAGTTTATAAAGAAGGCCCGTGTGCCAGACTTTATCGAAGGCCTTGCTTATGTCCAGGAACACAAGTCTTACCTCCTTTTGCTGATCGACAGCAAGAGACAATTCATGGTATAAAGAAACTAGTTGGTTAATTGTACAATCACCTGGAATAAAACCTGACTGATTTGGTGAGAGGACTAAATTTTCTCTAAAGAAATTAAATACATGTTTAAAAACTACTCTTTAGAAAACTTTACCTGTGCAGCTTAGAAGGGATATAGGGCGATAGTTAGAACAGAGGTTTTCTTCGCCTTTTTTGTATAATGGAGTCACATTAGCTTCTTTCCAGATAGATGGAAACTGTTTTGGGGTTAACGACATATTAAATATTACTGTAAGAGGCTTATAGATAACACATGCAGCTTCCTTTAAAAGTTTAGGGCTGACGCCGTCCGGGCCGGAGGCTTTAGAGATATCAAGACATTTAAGAATATCAAGTACTTCCTGCTCGGTTAACTGCAGGTGCCCCATTGTTCTATGGGGATGGACAGGAATTGTGGGGTTCTGAGCAGAAGTGTCAATATTCATTTGATCTAAGAAAAATGAATTAAATATACTAGCTTTTGTTGCACTGTCCGATACATGCTTGCCATCGTGAAGTAAAGACGGTATAGTCTGACGATGGTTCCGATTTAAGACATGCTTGACTGTCCTCCACCACGCTTTATTTTTCATTTTGGAATTTTTCAAGGAATTATTCAATTTTTTATTGTAACCTTCCTCGGCAAGCCGTAAATGCTCCTGGTACTGGTTTCGTGAATGTCTGTACGTGGTCCACATAGCATCACGAATGAGGTTATTTGTACATTTTATAGCTTTCGAATACTGACGCATCATCTTACGTCTCTCTTTACGTAATGCTGATGTATACCAGGGCAAATCATACGGGCGAATAGTTACATCTTTGTTGGGGATACTATCTTTTGCTGTCTGTAAGAAAATTTCTGTCCAGGCAGTGCAACACTGATTAACATCATTGGGTAAAAATAAACTTTCACAAGAAATTTGGCCCAGCTTAGACCGAAATAAATCAAAATTTGCTTTACCAAAATCCCAAATTAATCTTTTATAAGCTAACTCCTTCTTATGTTTGAAGGATATACTAGCCGACACTACGCAATGATCGCAGTTTGAAATTGGAGGCAAGACCTGTGGTTCCTGGACATGAGCAGGCATATTTGATATAATTTGGTCTAAACAACTTGAAGTATTATCAGTTATACGAGTAGGCTCGTGGACATGAGGGTGCAGAAAATTTGTTGTGCAGAACTGTTCAAGTTTCCTCCCTTGGGGGGTTGTAAAATCAGCATTTAAATCACCTATTAGTATAATATTCTGGATGCCGGTACTTCTGGCTTTATCAACTGTTTTGTAAATTATCCCAAAAGGACACTAGGGAATCTGGTGGTCTGTAAACAACTCCTATCAATAACTTGCTATTATTGATATTAATATCAGACCACAGTAGTTCTAAGTCGGTTCCTTCTAATTCGTAGCGTCTTGAAGTTAGGCGTTGCTGAGATACAAAAAGACCGACACATCCACCTGGTCCGGTTTGTCGATCTTTACGCATTATATTATGAAAACCTGGTAAAGTAAGGTCCATATCATGGTTTCCGGGAGACAAAAAGGTTTCAGAAAGGGTTATAATGTCGTGGTGAGGAGCAATATCGGCTCTTAAGCTTCTAAGCTTTTCACAGGACAAACTACGAACACTAATGTGACAAAGGGTTGTGTCGGAAAGCATGGCTGGTGGTCCAAGATTTAAGTGGATGTCACCTGCTAGCAGCAGTAAAAGGGGACTGGTAATGAGAAGATAAATATCAAAATTTATTTTCTTCCTGGGCAAGAAACAGTAGAAAATATACGTGATCAGCCATTGATGGCTGTTGATACTGTAAAAAGTATTGACACATGTCCAAGACAGCATTAAGTAAAAGAAGGGAAAAATTAGATTGATCCAGAAGTGCAGATAAAATTATTAACTGTTCCACATCCATATTTTCCGTCTATTTCGAGCTTCATTGTGTTGTGTAGATTCTATTTCTGCCATTTGCATGACTTTTGTCACCACAAGTCACACCAGAAGATATTAGCATATTCACTCGATGGAGTTTTGGAGGAAAACACCCCAAAACCATAAGTCAGAAGTGTTTATCTCAGTAAACTGTGGTTTTATCGATAGAGGATAGTGACTGTTGAAGGCAGCAATGCGTTACATTTCCCCTGGTTTCACCCTGGCTGGTGGAGACACCTGGAGAATAAAATAGTATATCTTCATTCATTGGTAGCCGCATACCAATTATAAATCCTTCTGTTTTTCAAATTAGCATTTTCAGTCTAAAAATCGGCATTTTGGTATTTTAAAATTTCGTGAACGGCATTTAACAGATAAAAATATCAGAAAAACAGGGATGGATTTTTGTCATATTAATTGGTGATAATTGGAATACGAAACAACACCTGGAAGTCAGCTTTTTACAGGTGTATGAACTGTGCTCTGGCCGGGGTCACATAATTGTCCTTCCGCACCGTAAAGTTCCCACCTGGCCTGGAAGACAGTGCATCAATATAATCACCAATGAAGCAACTTTTTGATGCAGCAAACCTGACTTAGATAACTTTATTTTAGCAGAAGCTACAGCATGCTGAAAACACACTCTTTCTTTCTTTCTTTCTTTCTTTCTTTCTTTCTTTCTTTCTTTCTTTCTTTCTTTCTTTCTTTCTTTCTTTCTTTCTTTCTTTCTTTCTTTCTTTCTTTCTTTCTTTCTTTCTTTCTTTCTTTCTTTCTTTCTTTCTTTCTTTCTTTCTTTCTTTCTTTCTTTCTTTCTTTCTTTCTTTCTTTCTTTCTTACTTTCTTTCTTTCTTTCTTTCTTTTACCGCATACCAAGCTATGACTTGCTCAATTCCAAAGTATCAATGGACATATATATTATTCTTATCTTTATACCAATGTGTTCAGTATCTAAAATCAAACATGTTGCCTCCTTTATTTTTCAATCTAATAACTGACACTCGTGTAGTACCTGTGCAACTAAATGAAGTTCACCGTGACAAGAATAACAGCCCTTAAACGGACGCGTATCAAGTGGTGTATATCATCTAACCAAGTTACTAAAAAAAAGTCTGATCTGGTGACTAAATTGTGACATGAATAAGGTGTGACAGATTGTACTTGACATTGGTTCGAAACTGTTCAGCTTTTAATGGAAGACATAATTGACTGGGGGTCATTGATGTCACTTCCTTGTCAAACAATTGCGTAGTTGGTTTTCTCTTTATTTGTGCCTTGTAGGGGCCTAATATTCCGTGGAAAATATGTCTAGATGTGAATGCAGAAAAGCGCGCGTACATCGTGACAAGGCACATTTTTCTGTCACATGTTAGTGACAATTTAGTGACTAGATGGCACTTAACCAATTTTTCAATCAAGTGCCCTGGCCCCACTGTTCACGACAGGAAATAACAGTGGTGACTAAATACCTCCTGATGGATGTGTCACTTCACTTTCCGCCTACACAGGATCTTGTAACCGTTTCCTGATTATCATGCATGATAAAATCAATCCACCAGCTTTCCATCAGCACCAAGCAAATCTACTGACCTGGGGTACACTGTTGCCACAGGGGTCATCTGTGTGACTGCTCTGTCGCCTAGATACTTGCAGATACAGCCCTCTCCCCTCATCACACTTGTAAAGCACGACCAATTATCAGCTTTGTTCTCATAGCCAAAGTGAAATATATCTTCCTAACGTGATGTCTTTTCAGTTCAAAAAGTTATATTTATCCCATTTTCAGTTCATCCCGAAAACTTGATTCGTGGTATTTTTATGTCTGTGTGCCAACACAGACATATGGTTTTTCTTTCTTTCTTTCTTTCTTTCTTTCTTTCTTTCTTTCTTTCTTTCTTTCTTTCTTTCTTTCTTTCTTTCTTTCTTTCTTTCTTTCTTTCTTTCTTTCTTTCTTTCTTTCTTTCTTTCTTTCTTTCTTTCTTTCTTTCTTTCTTTCTTTCTTTCTTTCTTTCTTTCTTTCTTTCTTTCTTTCTTTCTTTCTTTCTTTCTTTCTTTCTTTCTTTCTTTCTTTCTTTCTTTCTTTCTTCGTTACCAGTGAATTTGTCCGATAATTTTCTTGGACACTATGATACACAGACACTCCAAACTTGGCATGATTGTACCTCCATACAAGGAGTTGGGCCTTTTTATGAAGAGGAATAAAGATGTTTAAAATCATGCAAATAAGGGAATTTGAAATTTTAAATCTTGAATATCTTCAAAAATATGATAGATAGAGATGTCATTTCGAGTTCTACTAGGGTGGTTTGACCATTGTGCATCTAATGAATTTAAAACAAAAGTTGTAGCGATTTAAATTACGTTTATTAACAGCATTTGAAATTTTGAAACTTGAATATCTTCAAAACTACTATAGATAGAGATGTTATTTCGACTTGTATTAGGGGGTTATTGACAATTGCGCATGTAATGAATCTAAAATAAAAAGTTGTAGCAATTTAAATCATGCCAATCAGCAGTATTCGAAGTTTTCAATCTTGAATATCTTCAACACTACAATAGATAGAAATGTCATTCTGGGTCACAGCATATATCTATCTGTGTATTCAGACGTTTTTTTTAATCACTATACAGTAAAATGATGCAATCTCGTAACGAGTTGGTGAACATGATAACTGCGCAGTCAGCCGTCAATTCAAGAAGTCACATTAATAAAAATATGCAACATATCAGTGTGAAATGTAACGCAAACATCGACCTGCTTTTATCTGGTAATGTGTTCATAAACAGTACTTTCAGTGATGACAGCATATCAACAGTAGAACTGCTGTAAGAGTTGAGATCTGCAATCGAGGGTACTTGTCATCTCAGGCTTCTCCACAGATGAACTCAAATGCATGCACGATTATATATCGACGTCCTGATTTGAACCACTTTGTACATAATATCAGCCTTTAACTTGTATTTATTTTATATATTTTCATACCCTACTGTACCAATATGTAATTGTGTACGAATAAAATTATATATTTCATGTTCGGAACGAGCGGGACTCGAACCTGCAACCTTTGGCACCAGTCGCCTAGCTGAAATGGGAAACGCACATATCCACTCGACCAAATCCCCATTCCTAAAAAGAATGGTTCAATGGAGGTAGTTATATATATATATATATATATATATATATATATATATATATATATATATATATATATATATATATATATATATATATATATATATATATATATATATATATATATATATATATTCCAACTTCTACGGGGGGGTGTTAACCATTGCGCACCTAATGAATTAAAAACGAAAGTTGTAGCAATTTAAATTATGCTTAATAGCACCATTAAAATTTTTCAAAAGCTATAACAGATAGAGATGCCATTCCGACTTTTACTTCTGTGTTATGGACTAGTTGTACATTGCTATACCAGGGACGTGCTATAGATGGACTACCAACGGCGGGGCCCCCTTTGTACCATCTATGTTGCCGCTGCTCAAGTGATCGGGTGTTTGAGCGAGCACCTTCAGTGCCGAACAAACACAACTGCACGGTCCGCGCTGGCCGCTGGCAGTCTCGTGGGCCAGGTCACGCGATGAAAGGCGAGAACAATCGCGTCACCGACTGAAATGTGCAAAATTTTTCACCGTGTTCCACATTTTAAAGTCAAAATTTAGCGTTACGCCGGACTCAGCTACAAGAAATGAAACCACCATCATGATCCTACCGGCATACACTATCCATCTAAAACTACATTTTTTATTGCTGATTACGGCGTAAGGAGTTATTACGCACGCAAGTTGTCTAACTTTGCATCATTTTGGACAGAAAAAAAATGCAAAAACTAGCCCTTTTATCGGCCGATTTCAACGAAAAACACATCGATGGACTCGCACGGTTCTGATTCAAACGATGAGACTGGTGGCGCACGCATAAAACTCTCCGTTTTTGAACTTGGTACAATGGCACACCCGATGTAAGTAACCCGATACAGCCGAACGCGGAAACATAGATGGAACAACAATCGGACTGAGCAGGGGGGATTAACTTGAGCGGCGCTACTGAACACGCTTTGTAGTCGTCGCGCCCAGTTGACCTCTAAAGGGATTAGCGCTCCCGTTGGCAGTCCATCTATAACACGTCCCTGGCTATACCAATATGCTTTTGAAGACACACACCCTGATTTGCAGCAAATCATCTTTTCTAGTTGCATCTATGCTGTTACCAGAACAGAAGAATTGCTCCATCTGCCTGCCTTCTAAACTTCCATGAAATAAAATGCTGCTATATTGACTTCGCACGTATGTGTACTTGTGTATATAATAAATTTGGGTTGAACCTTTCTACATAATAACTTTGAAGATATTCAATGTATAAATTATGTGTATTGTCATAATTGCATAATTTTTTAAAATTTTACATAATGTAGAATTCTACAACTTTTGTTCATTATTCATTAGGTGTGTCTACATCACAAACCTGCCAAGTTTAGTTGGAATGGCACCTCTAGCTAAAATAGTCTTGAAGATACCCAAACATATAAGTTTTGTGAATGTGTCATAGTGGCCGGGAAAATTTCTGTAGTTTTTTCCTTCTCCTGACATGTTTCAATAAGAAAAACTAGATGGCTGGAGAATGGTGTACACTGCTAACTTTGCTGTTTATCCTTAGCGACCATGCCAAACATTGGCCAAAGCAGAGCTCACATTTAGGGACATAAAACGGTCATAAACCTTTCGGGGAACCAGCAATATATAACAACTTCAAAGCTTCTGACCAGGGTCAAGTCACGGCCTGGGAATTCACACTTAGAACAAGTAAACCTGGCAGTATTTTTGGGACACAAACTGCCTTTCTATTACTTCTAAAATTCTTGTCATACAGGTACGGTCGTTAAGAAGGGTTAATGGGTTCTCTTCCCTCCAGTCAGAGATTAAGTAAAAATTAATTGCTCATTCAAATTGGGAGTCCATGTTGGACCATGTCACACCCTTTGTTATACGTCAGTACTCATTTCTAAATTTGACTTTCTACTACATCTTCTTACATTTGCTATGACTACAGTACCGGAAGGAGCTGTGGCTAACGGAAGTGATGACATTTATCTTTGGCACACATTTACAAAACTTTTCCCCATTGGTCGAAACAACCCATTAACTTGAAAATGATTGTTGGTGTTTCACTGAATATAGTGGTGGGAAAAAGGCAATAAACAGTTCTGAGATTACGACCAAGCCAGAGGAACCTCTACCTGCCTTGCCCCACCTTGGCGTGTACCGTGAACCAATAAAGTGGTGAACCTAACGCAGGACTTCATTTGTCACTTCTGACAATTTTGGTGGATAATCTTCCTGTTACCTCTCACTATTCCATGAATCCACAAAATAGGACCTTACACCTGCCTGTTTCACCACTGCCACCAGCTTTTAACACGAGCCGTCAAGTGGCACTTTCACAACAATTGGATACCACAGAACCTGCTCTACCTCTTCCACAACCCAGGGACATTTCACCATCACCACCTACCCCAGATACCAGCCAGGACAACCAGGAACTACCAGATAGCCAGGACTCAATGTCTGACATATCGTTCGCCCCAGACCCCTTTAAGGGAACAGGATCAGAGGATGCAATGGGATTTGTCACAAAATTTGCTACATTTGCAGCCTACAAAAGGCTTGATGAGGCCCAACAGATCAGCACTTTTCCCTTATTGTTAAGAGACAATGCCAGTACCTGGCATACCACTCAACCAGAGTTCACAACTTTTGCAGACCTTAAAACAGCCTTTTTAAAGAGATACGGCCTTGAACACAACAGGACTTGGTCCCATGAGGCGGACTTCTTCAAGAAAACACAGGCTCCTATGGAACAACTTGTTGATTATATCATGTCCATGAGGCGCCAAGGCAAACTAATACAACTGCCTGATAGCCAAGTTATTCAGGCTATCATAAGCGGTATGGACCCTGCGATGCGCCCTTTTATATTGCAGCAGGACCCCAAAACATTATCTGAATTGAAAAAAGCTGCCACACTCATACAAAACAGTGGGCCAACCACCAAAGACAATTCAGCCATCCAGTCGGCACTGGAGACAATCAAAGCCGAAATCAAAACAATCACTACAGACCTCCGGGAAGTCAAGGGAACAGCTGTTCTAGCTGCCTCATTACAGCCCAGGACGGCAGTACCCCCACCTACCTGGCCTCAACCAGTCCCAGGCCAACCCGCTACCTGGCTGCAATACGGACCAGCTGGCCATTATGCTGAGCTTCGCCAGAACCCTGGACCGCCTCAACAGTTCTATCTTAACCAGTGGCGTGATGCACCCATGCCTCCTCCCCAAGGACCCAGTGAACCTCACCCACAATGTGGGAACTGTGGTAAGTACCACGCTCGTACTTTCATTTGCCCAGCACATAATAAATCATGTTTTAATTGCTCTAAAATAGGCCATTTCAGTTTTATGTGCCGTCAAGCCAGAAGGCCTCAGCAATAGGGGTGTTTGCCTGTTTCGTTTGGATCCCAGCCTAATCTTGACAGGCCTGTAGAAAACACTATTGATAAGCATGAAATCCCTTCCACTCCTGTCAACCTTGTTTCTCTTACAGTTCCTATGACTCATAACTTTCTTTCAGTCAAAATTGCTGATCAATCTACAAAAGCTTTAATTGACACTGGTGCTTCTGTGTCCTGTATTTCCAAAGCCTTTTTAACATCAGTAAAAGGTGGCATGCAACTGATACCAACAACTATTCCCCATGCACTAGGAGTTGGAGGTGAAAGACATACTATTCTTGGCACAGTATAGCTGCAAATTAACATTCAGGATGTTCCTTTTGAACACAAATTTTATGTTTTTACCAAATTACATCACCATCTTATTCTTGGTGACGACTTTCTGGTTGACAATGCTGTCACAATTGATAGGGGTAACAAAACTATTGATTTTCCTAATATACCCTTGTCTGTGAATTATTGTGAACCACCTTCTCATAGTGGCCTTATTAGGCCAGCAGCCAAATATACCATCCCTGCTCGATCAGAAACTGTGGTTCCTGACAAAATATCACGTTGCAAAGCCATTCATACCATGCTATTACAACCCACCTTAACAGATAGGGACGCACCACTGTTAGGTGCCAGAACTGTAAACCAAGTGTCATATGGCCGTACATGCTGTAGATTGCTAAATCCTATTGACTTTCCTGTGGATTTATCTCCCACAAAACCAATTGGTCTTGCTTACACGTTGCCACCAGACTCCATAAATTATGTTGATACTCAAAACAGTGCTCCTAACCCTTGCTCCACTACTCAAGTCAAAGCTAACTGTACACCTTGTGATCCTGAATTCATTCTTCAGGAGTTAGGCATTGATTTGTCCCAATCACCCCTCACGGAGACACAAAAACAAGAACTTTCAACCCTGCTTGCCCAGTACAGGGATGTTTTTGCTCTAGATCTGAGTGAGATTGGTGAAACTGACTTAGTTACTCATCCAATTGATACTGGTGATGCCAGACCCATCAAACAAAGATTTTACCGTACCTCCCCTGCTATCAGGGCTGAAATTGACAGACAGGTAGACGAAATGCTAAAACACAAGATTATTGAGCCTAGTACTAGCAATTGGAATAGCCCAGTGTGCTTAGTGCATAAAAAAGACTCTACTTATCGCTTTGCTGTTGATTATCGGCGTCTTAACCAAGTCACCAACCCTCTTAGCTACCCTTTACCTGCCATTGACACAGTTTTGGATTTTATTGGAGAAAAACAAACATCTTGGTTCTCCTGTTTAGATTTATTTAGCTGTTATTACCAGGTCAAGATGGACCCTGACTCTATCCACAAGACTACCTTTTTTACACAATCTGAAGCACTTAGCATTAATCTTTGATCGCCTAAGAGCTGATAATTTGACACTCAAGCCATCAAAATGTGTCTTTGCCACCAAAAGGTTACTTTATCTGGGTCACATTCTCACTCGAGAAGGCGTACAAGTCAACCCACAAAAGTAGAAGCAGTGGCTTCATTTCCCACCCCAAAAACACCCAAACAGGTAAAGTCATTCCTAGGGCTCTGTTCATTTTATAGGAAATTTGTCAAAAATTTTGCCAAAATTGCCCATCCTTTACACCAGTTACTCAAGAAAGACACTTCTTTCATTTGGTCTCCTGCATGTGAACAAGCATTTCAAGAACTGAAATCTGCTTTAATCAACCCCCCAGTTCTTATATTTCCAAATCCTGATAAGGACTTTACACTAGCCTGCGATGCTAGTCAAACTGCTATTGGCTTTTTGGTCTCTCAAAAAGACAGTAAAGGTCAGGACCATCTGGTATTGTATGGAGGACGGGCTCTCAGGCAACATGAAACCAAATACACAATAACAGAATTAGAATTGCTTGCTTTGACAGAAGGCATCCGTGCTAATCATGTGTACTTGGCAAATAAACACTTCCAGATCCAGTCAGACCATTCTGCCTTGAAGTGGTTGCATAACTTGAAACCTACTACCGGTCGCTTAGCTAGATGGGCTCTTTTGCTACAGGAATATTCTTTCACCATTACTCACCGCCCAGGCGTTACGATGGGTCACTGTGATGCATTGTCAAGACGCAAATACCCACCTTCCCCACCTGAGTCCGTTATACCAGAGCTTGATGAAAAAGTTATCATAACATTAGATTTGCCTGATTCTTGTCCATTATTGACTGAAAAATATGTAGTAGATGACACTATCACTAGTAACCTGCCTTCAGTACAAGATAAATCACTGCCATCACTCAATGCATTGGCTACCAATGATCTAGTTGAAGATCAGAAAACATGCTCAGACTTCAAAGACATTTATGCATAATAGTACAATGGTACACTTCCTGATTCTCAAAAAGAAGCAATCAAAGTAGTTGCTGAATCAGATCAGTACATAATTGATGACAATGTGTTGTACCACATATTTACCCCCAGATCTTGCAAGGTGCCAGTGCAGACCAGATGTATCCGGCAATTAGCTTTGCCCCCAGTTTTCAGGCATGAAGCATTAGAGGCCTATCATGATAGTTTGCTCGGTGGTGGTCACTTGGGATTTGATAGGACATTCTTAGCAATTCGCAATAAATACTTTTGGAAACGAATGTACACAGATATTCTAGATTATGTTAAATCATGTGACACATGCCAGAAAATTAAAAGACACCACCATTTCAAACCTGCACCCTTAAATAGCCTCCACGTTGATAGCCCTTTTGCTAGACTACATGTTGACATATTAGGTCCCTTACCAGAAAGCACAGATGGCAGCCGTTACATATTAATCTGTATTGATGCATTCACAAAATGGCCATTGGCTTTTTGCCGGAAGAATCAAGACTCTAGGAGCACAGCTGATATCCTGTACAAGGAAGTTTTCACGGTATATGGATTTTGCAGATCTATTGTCAGTGACCGTGGTGCACTATTTTTGGCCAACTTAGTGTCATCACTGTGTGAATTCTTCAAGGTTAGAAGGGTTCATACATCAAGTTATCACCCACAAAGTAACAGTGCAGCTGAAGTTTATTGTGGCAACCTGGCTAAGTCAATGAGAGCTTACTGCAATAAAGAACAAACCAATCGGCCTGAATTAGTCCCAGGCATACTTATGGCTTACCGCCACACTCCAGCATCTGGCACTAAATTCTCCCCATATTATCTTTTATTTGGCAGAGAAATGACTCTACCTTTCGACATATCAGTTATGCCTAAACCTACACTTCCAACCAGTGTTCAAGCATACATGAACCAAATTATTGAGGCCCTGAAAGTTAGTCAGGTGTTCCTCACTTCAAGGTAGCTGATCAGGTTTTACTTCATAATCCTCGCGTACCTGTTGGCAAAGCCAAGAAACTGGTTCATAAATTTGAGGGGCCATACTACATAAAAGCATGTGGTCCCAACTACACATATTATCTAAAGCGCTTGTCAGACCATAAAGATCACCCTTCTCCTGTACATGCTAATAGATTAAAACCATATGTTAACCCGGCTTCACGCACTCTTTCAAGCCCAATCCCCAATCCTCCTTCTCCCCACCCTTCACAGCCCTCACAACCCCTTACAACAGATGCATCTCAACCAACCACACAGCAATCAGCTTGGTATCCTGTTGAGAAAATCTTAGCCACCAAAATGATTGGTCAGATTCGTCAATACCGTGTCAAATGGCAAGGAGCAGACCCTTCTTCTTGGCTTCCTGTGCATGATATTTCTCCTGTTTTATTAGTTGAATATCATACCAGGTTTACTAAGACAGGAAAACGTAGGAAAAGACCTGGTTCCAAGTTTTTTACTGCTCCAGATATTTCATAAATTTATCTGCTCCCACTGTTATCTCAGTGTATCAAATTGTCAGCTAGTAGGACCTAAGGTGACCAGTTTTTATTTATTTTTTTTTCATTCATGTGTTCTTAATTCACCAATATACATTCCATGGCACCAAACAATGGGTTTTCATTCATGTTCATCCATTTTATTTTTTTTATTTTTGCAGATACTGGTCCCTTTTTGTTTGGGTCAGCAGGTCAATCCAATGAACATTTGGGATTTACCAAAGTATTAATCTTTGTTGGTGTAATGGCCTTGCTTCCATCTCTGGCTACTACAATGACAACTACAGTTCACCGCTTAAACTATGGAATATTGTTTAACCCAGTGGGCAAATTCCAAATGGGCAGTGACTATTGGCTTCACACCTTTCAAGTGCCTCTCCCTCCACTCTTATTTACTTATCCACATGAGGCACCTTGTTCTGCACTTCATTCCCCAACACTATCGTTATGCCATCTCATTGAGGAAGCCATTCTGGACAGTTTATTCATATTTAACACTACGCGCCATCGGGCTAACACACTTCTTTCTCAAATAACTCACATGATACCTGATATCAAATTAGTCAACTCAGATTCTCGTTCAAAACGGGCCCTCCTTCCATTTCTTGGGAAACTGGCCAAAAACATTATGGGCGTGGCAACCACATTAGATGTCCAATTGTTATATAAACATATTTTAGTCTTAGCGAGACGGGGTGAAGAACTAGCCTCCACTTTTGAACATCAAGCAGACACCTTTTCCTCTATTTTCCGTTCAGTAGATGACCGTATCACTCACGCAGTATCTGATATTCAGTATAATTCACATCATTTGGCTACTCTTAGTAATGAAGTAAGGCACATAGAACAAGGATTCATAATTAATGCACGAGTTGCAGGCTGACTGGCTAAACAAGTTCATTTTAGTACCTTTTTCCTTGCCAGATTAGAACAATTACTTGTTGGTCTACTTCAACACAAATTAAGCCCTCAGTTAGTGCCACCTTCTGTTTTGTCATCGGTGTTAAGACATATTACTCAAACTCTAAATCACCGTCATACAGGGTTTCGTATTACACAACCCTCCCTTGATTATTACTACTCCTCTTCTAATTTTCTGTACTCTCAGCACAATCATTCACTATATATCACCCTTAAAGTTCCCATTACATCTTTAGATACATCCTTTGATATGTACCAGATTACTTCTGTCCCTGTCCAACTAAATGCGTCCTCAACTAGAGCAACTAAATTAGCTGTCCATCCAGAGTACTTTGGACTGTCTGACACACAAGACTACTATATTACTCTTTCCAATGCCCAATGGTCCACTTGTCAAGGACAACATTCTAAACAGTGTCTCCATCAAATTCCACTCATACCTGTGGAGGTATCCTCCTGTGTTTCGGCACTTTTCTTACAGCATAAAAAGACTATTTTATCACATTGTGAATTCCACGTTCAGGACAAACCTCTTACCCCCACCTTGCGACAGATAGGATTAGACCAGTTATTAATGGCTAACATCCCTCATTTCAAATTACAGTGTCCATCTTCCATCAAAACAGTGCCAGGCTGTTCATTATGCATAATTAAACTTCCCTGCAGGTGCAGCTTACGTACAGCCACAGCATGTTACACTCATGTAACAATATGTCAAATGATATATCATTTTTACATCCTGTCAATTTGCTTTTACTACAACATTTTTACTCTGACAGTCAACATGCTTCAATTTTAGGTGATTCATTATTCAAGAATACTGCTAAGTTTGCCCTGCCTCATTTGCATATTGCCAAAGCAAATTCATCAGGTATTCTTACAACTGACCGCAATCTTCATTATAAACTCTCAAATTTGGTTCATGCCATCAAATCAAACAAACGAGTATTTCATGATCTCGCTGATTCCATTCTGTTGGCTCCTCCCCCTACTGACATTGATAGGCAGTCTCTGATTACTTCTATTACTGCCTATTCCAGTTTTGGTATCTCACTAGTTTTGTCTATCTGTTTATTTGTACTCTACAGACGTTATAGACTCCTAATGTTACTTATAGCGGCTCCACATGGTCCTTCCACTACTGCAGCTTATACTTTGCCTGACCCACCAATATTAGCTCTTACTCCAGCCACACCATTGTTAACGACCCCGCAGCTTACGTCATCATTTCACTACTGCCCCTTCTCATTGTTTGTCACTATTTGCTGCATGCTTTTGCTCGCTTCTATTATCCTGTTTGTTATTTACCGCTGTGGTAGAAACTTTGTTTCTGCTCACAAGAGCATGGTATACCTAGAATTGACGTCAGGCATGCACTGTGTATATGTTTCTGTGATTACTTTACCATTATGCCCCACAGTTTACCACTTTCAAGCATCTGCATCCATCTCAAATTTATCTGTTCAAGGTTTATGGTCTCCTCATTTAGCTTTGCATTGCCCGAATGCACGAGTCACTAACCTTCAGACACGCGACTCTAGGCCTCTGCCCGTTAACCTTCCGCTTTCCTGGTATCGAGCTTTCAGAGTAGATGCCTTGCTTACCAAACCATTTTCGGCACACCTTGTAATCTGGCACCATAACATGGCACACTACAAACTGTTCTGTCCAGATGATTGTACCTCCTGCCCCCCAGATTGGTTATTGGAGCAACCTTTTCAATGTAATACTGATTCACAAGAAAATGAATCTCTGTGCCCACAGGTACATTCTCCCTAAGTCAAAAGTTTGCTCACATTGAATAATGTTTACATTTTATTGCTGGGAAATGTGAAGCCATCATGCGTGGTACTTTCACAATTATGTTGGATGTGTTACTTGTTTGCGGAGTTACTTATTGCATATTGAACGGATTATCATTATATCTTGTGGATGTGGCGTGCAGGAGCACCCATAATGGATACAGCACCCCGACACTGGGACCCAGGTGGAACTTAGTGATGTTTGTGATATTATAATCATAAGAATACTGCGTCATAGTACAGCCACCTCATGTACCTTGCTCTCATCCGGAGTGGAGCAATTTACTGACATGATGAACTGGGGTGTCTCTGCATATGTTATATTATAACAGTTTCTGCACATTTTTGCTACGATTTTTTTTTACTGACTCACTCAATGATTAACTTAACCAGTGTTTATTATTATGATGAACTTTAAAGTGCACTTCGTATTTAATTATATATCCATATATAGACTTTTTGCGCGCATTTAATATTTAGTCATATGTATATACATATATGTATATACAATTATCCATCGATTTCAATATATATCTGGACAAAGTGATTCTTCCCAGGGTGTAATGTGCCTTCCATACACCTATTACATGGAACTCTACATTGCAACATGGAAAGCTTGACAACCACCCTGCTAAGGACATTATTTGCAAGACTACATGCAGCAGCTCTTGTTTTTACTCAGTATTTAATCTTGTTTATCTCTTCGTCATATTTTATATCAGTCATGATTACTATATCTAGCAGTTAATATTCGTGTGACCAGTGCTCGTCGCACTCGACTTTCCGGACAGTTTAAGTTTACGCAAAATGGTTCATCCACTTCGCTCACCATTTTAGTCCACATCTATTTTCCAGCCAGTCAAAATTCAGTCAGGTACTTACCTCTTCAGGTTGGCCATGTCAGCGTGCTTACCCTTTTCTCAAGTAACGTCCAAATTTGTCTTCCACAATAGATGGACCTTCACACAATGTTGTCGTTTTCGGTATTTGTAATCCATATTTTTTCATGTAAACCCATATGAAATTATAGCATTTTCACAGCCTGCTGAATCCACCTTCATATTGTGGGTGCTTTTTCATCTCTGTTTTGCCTTAAGCCGGCCTAGTCATGTTTACATATTTACAACTCCCATCTTTCTGGTATAAACAGTATTTATCACTTCTTAATGTTTTGACCTATGTTTCACTCTTTGCCTCCTACTTCAAGCCTTACCTACAGGAATGTGCCAGGAGGCACATTATTTTAGTGGCCGGGAAAACTGTCATAGTGGCCGGGAAAATTTCTGTAGTTTTTTCCTTCTCTTAACATGTTTTAATAAGAAAAACTAGATGGGTGGAAAATGGTGTACACTGCTAACTTTTGCTGTTTATCCTTAGCGACCATGCCAAACATTGGCCAAAGTAGAGCTCACATTTAGGGACATAAAACGGTCATAAACCTTTCGGGGAACCAGCAATATATAACAACTTCAAAGCTTCTGACCAGGTTCAAGTCACGGCCTGGGAATCCATACTTAGAACAAGTAAACCTGGCAATATTTTTGGGACACAAACTGCCTTTCTATTACTTCTAAAATTCTTGTCATACAGGTACGGTCGTTAAGAAGGGTTAATGGGTTCTCTTCCCTCCAGTCAGAGATTAAGTAAAAATTAATTGCTCATTCAAATTGGGAGTCCATGTTGGACCATGTCACACCCTTTGTTATACGTCAGTACTCATTTCTAAATTTGACTTTCTACTACATCTTCTTACATTTGCTACGACTACAGTACCGGAAGGAGCTGTGGCTAACGGAAGTGATGACATTTATCTTTGGCACACATTTACAAAACTTTTCCCCATTGGTCGAAACAACCCATTAACTTGAAAATGATTGTTGGTGTTTCACTGAATATAGTGGTGGGAAAAAGGCAATAGACAGTTCTGAGATTACGACCAAGCCAGAGGAACCTCTACCTGCCTTGCCCCACCTTGGCGTGTACCGTGAACCAATAAAGTGGTGAACCTAACGCAGGACTTCATTTGTCACTTTTGACAAATGTTAGCGAAATAGCATGCGCATGAAAATTAATATGCTACAACTTCGTTCACTGTTCATTGGACGCACTTATGACACAAAGATATGAACTGAAATGGAGATGTAATCTCCAGCTTTTATGTTTTTTGAAGATATTCAACATTTAAATTGTTCCAGTGTCCTTATTTACCATGATTCAAAATTCCGCAACTTTAATTTGTGGTTCATCAGTTGCGCCCGTGTCATAAGCCTAAGTTTTTGATTCATTGGAAAGGCCTCCAGAACAAAATAAGGAATTGAAATTGGAATGACACCTCTACCTTTAATATTTTTGAAAATATCCTACATTTAAACTTTTTGAATGCCTCAATTAGAGTAAACTAAAATTCTACAAGTTCGGTTTGTGGCTCATTGGGTTCGCCTATACCACAAACCTAGGAATTGAAGTGGAAATAGCGCCGGTATAGCTGTAATAAATTTGTAGAAAAGTAGGACGTTAAATTTTAATCACCCTTAATTTGTATAACGTAGAATATCTCCACCATTCAACACGCAAATGCATGATGGTGGGAAAGGGGTTTCCCGTACTGGCGTACTGGGGCTTTTTATTTACCGTACTGGCGTACTGGAAGCCCTCTTATTTTACGTACTTCGTACCATCCAAAATTTTGAAAGATTTTTATTTTCCGTACTGCATACTCTAGAAAAATAATTACCTGTACCCGCGTACTGAAACCCCCCTTACCCCCCCCCCCCCCCTCATGCATGTCATCACTGTCAAGTTGATATGTTTGGCGAATACAGCGTTTCGTAGTACGGGCACAAAATTTAGAGTGCATAGAAGCAAACGAGAAAGAAAAATGTGAAAGAAAGAAAGAAAGAAAGCATGAAAGAAACCAGAAACAGTGTACATCAAAAGCTTGCATAAATTAAAATCCTACAATATTGACCTCATGTCCTAGGCTGTACCGCAGCGAAACATACGACAACATGAAAATCACACCAGTGACCTTAGATGTTGAAATCAGGCACATTATCCGACGGACAAACTCATTTATAGAAGTTAGAAGGTCATTTTAACCTTCAATAGTTTTTAAAACAATCAAACTTGTCAAGTTCCTATAATTAGCATAAATTAAAATTCTGTAACTTTTGTTTCTGGTTCATTGGGTGCAACTACAACTCAAATCAATAAATTGAACATGAAATAATCCAACTTTCGGGGGCCTAATAACTTTGGAGACAAAGACAGATCGAAAATTGGATTGCCCATAATTTGTAATTCCGAACTTGCTCACTATTCTAAACCAGGTGCACAATTTCATTGCTATACCAATCGTTGTGCTTTAATGTGGTATTTCATGCTGTTACTGTGTTCGAGAAACTCCGGACAAAGAAATAAAGAAACTGGAAGAATAGTCTCTATGTTGCACGCAGCCATAAAACTATAAAAATGGACATCCATAGCATAGTTTTAAAGTTATTGAAGGAGTTCCTTGATAGAGTATGTCCTGATGCAGCAACAAAGTGGCCGTGGAGGCAGGGTTTTTAAGTGTAGTGGGTCTACACGGGGGGGGGGGGGGTATATATGAGCCCGCTGCCTGCAGAGGCAAGTGTTAACTTCTGGGGTCCACTGTCACAACACGCACCTCCCTGCTCTCTTGCTAGTCGAACCCATTCAGTTCAGGGTACTAATAAACTTGGTGCGTGTGGTCTTGTACAGAGTGCCAGCATTTCTATTCAAGGTATGTTGACCTCATACAGTTCAGGGTAGCCCATAAATTGGTGTATGATCCGTTAGAGAGCGGAATTGCATCTTTCTCTATTAACAAGTGCCTCCGGCTGTGCCCAGGTGACAAATTAAATTGACGTCAAAAGGGGGATGTGTAAAAGGGGAAAGAACATACATTTTTTTCAAAATGCTTCAACAGATGTCCAAGTTACCCAAGGCCTAACAAAAATAAATGTGTGGTTCCGGTAACCTGGCAGATCCTACTAAAAAGGCCCAACCCTAAAATTAATGGAACAACAACAACAACAACAACAACAACAACAACAACAACAACAACAACAACAACAACAACAACAACAACAACAACAAAGTACTTTTAAGCCGCCCTTCCCTAATAAATACTGGTCGACCAAGGCCAGTGCTACAAACTCAGTCAGAGACTCAAGTGGCCCAAAAAAAGTCCGTAATTTTTTTCAATGGCCCAAATGTGACCTACACGGCCAATGAGCCGAAGCATGCTAGGGAGGTTTGGGGGCATTCCCGCCCCCCCCCCCCAACGAAAAAGTTTGAATTTAAGCATGCAAAATGGTTTATCTGGGGAGTTTCGAGTATCTTGCCTTCACATGGTTGACGAAATCACAAGATTTTAGTCATTATTGTACTGATTTGGCTATTTTCCCTCAAATTGAAAAAAAAAATGATGTTACATGTTTGCCTAATTGTACTTAAAATCATGTTAAGAAAAATTGTTTTGATAGTATGTTTTTGGCATAAATGCTAATGACTTTCATTCTTTTTGATATGCCTAAATGCACATTTACTCAATATCAAATATTTACTCAAAATTGACAGTTTTTCTCAAATGTCACAAACCTGACACATTAAGTTGACACATTGACTCAGGGTTGGCAGTTAAATAGAGCTTAATTGTTTGAGGAGTAGTTGTCATCATGGAGTTCGTTTTACATCTCTGGTGCAGGATGTACATTGTTGCAGTCTTTGCTAGGATTTTTCTTGGTTTATACAGATGGTCTAGCTGCAATTGTTTATTTTACAATCACTGGGACTGAATATAATGCCCCAGCTTGTTTCCACTTCAGTTAAACATTGGCGGATGGTTTAACTAGGATAAGCTGTCCAGCTAGAAAGGGTACATATTGGTTCAGGGGAAAATCAAATTGTTCTTATTTGAACCTGTACTATGCAAATTTGGTAATCATGGTTTGTTTGACAGGTATTCTTCGATATGAAGCGCTGCATTTATAAGCAAAACTTCACGTATTTAGCTAATTCATCAATTGCCACGTTCACATTTATTCATTATTATGTGGGTTGTCTTTGCTGAATATTTAGCTTAGACAAGGAGCCGCTACTCAGAGAGACATGTACGGGTAAAAGGCTCCGAAACATGTTGAGTAGTTACCCGCTGAAGATCCTTTAATTTATTTGGGCTAATACAGCCTATGTCAAAATTTTACAGAGGAACGTGTGCCATATGGACAATAGTACTTCTATGTATATAAGTTAGACAGGGACAGGTTAGCTTATGGAGAGTAAAGAGTTCGGACTGCGGAATAGGGTAATGACTACTAGGAAGTGGTTTTGGACAAAAAGACACAAATACAATGATGAAAATTAGCAAAAATTAGTAAAAAATTATATTTAAAAACATCGCCATGTTATCAAAAGATAAGACAAATTTTGCATTCATACATGTAAGGCTTTAGAGAATTTTTGCACACATATTATGGTTATAATAATACTAATTATTTTTTTAAAATAAAAACTACCCCTTTACAGCGGGGGCATCAATGGAACGGGGTTTATTCCATGATGCGTCCAAGTATATTACAATAAGCCGTCTACATTACAAAGTAAAGATTTGTGTGTGGTAGGGCTGTATCTACGTTCAGCATTGAGCCGTACGTGGAACAGCATCCATTTACCATTTGAAATTTACTTTTTACATGCGCATGCAACCATCAATAGGCTTCTCATAGCTCCATGTCCCCCCCCCCCCCCCGCTAAAACTAGAGATAAACCACTCATTGGGAGAACACTCTAGAAAGCGTGAGGACATGTACATCATACACTTTTGGTATACAATGTACAAAATAAACATTCACTACCATCATATTTACAATGTATGGAATCAAAGTACAATTCAAAATGCAAGCATGAATATGATATATTACAGACACGATTAATCACATCAAACATTATACATATTAAAAACAAGGCTAATATACATTATTTACATCACCAACTATATTGTGTCCGATGCTAACATCTGCTCTCTAAGTTCTCGACGTACACGCCATGCGTCTTTCAGAAACCCTTTACATATACTATCGAACACCGTGGCAACCGCCTTTGTTAAAGGGAAGCTTTCCCATCCCAGAAACATACATGTTTTAACAAACAATGAGCCATTCATAAATCGTGTCCAAATGTGGTTATACCCGCTTTTAAGAAGTGTTGATTCTAGTAACATAAAATTCTGAATTCTTATACTTCCTAATTTTGGACATATAAAAAGAAAATGTTCCAAGTTCTCGCACCCGTATTCACATAAGGTGCATTTGTCACTTTCAGAAATATCCCATCGTGCTAAATCAGTTTCAAGACCTAGACAGTTCGTTTTTGCTTTGAACTTAAGTCTAGCACCTTCAAAATCATTGAAGTGAAATAAATAGTCTTCTTGTTTAGTATGTGTTTTCAAGTGTTTATATAATGACAGAGATCTCATATTGTTGATTTCATTGAAAAAATTTTGACTGAAAGTTTCTAAACTCAACTTATTGTAAATGTTAGGCAAATCGACTTTCTCCCTTAAAACTGCATGATCTAGGCCAACATTAGTCAGTATATTGCTGATTTCTTTCATGTATGGCCACACACTAGGCTTCTTATTTCTAAAATTATCTTGCAATTTCATGAAAACCTTTTTGCAAAGGCGGGAGTCGTTCAGTTCAGAGTTTAGACGATGAAAGTATTTAATTCTCTGCCTGTCCAAAAACATGATCATAGGCAACCAACCTAAATCTCCAAGAGTGCCTGTAATTGAAGGCGATGCTTTTAACCTGAGAACTGTGCGTGCTACTGAATACTGTATTGATCTTATAATGGTTACGTTTTCTTGTGTATTATTTAACCAGACTCCACATCCATGGGACAATGACGGCAGCAGTACACTTTTTCATAGCTTATCGCCGAAAGTTACTCTGTTAATGTTTTCATGGGACGCAAGTATACTGCGTATATAGTTGCAAAGCTGTTAGGCTTTGGGTTTTAGTTGAGACTTAATATGAATAGAGTCTACCAATGATTTGGAAAATAGAATACCTAAATACTTATATTGATCACATTCATATATGGGCGAATCACCTAACATCCAAACTTTATGCTTATCTAGACGTTTACCGATAACCATAACCTTGGATTTCGAATGATTAAATTTCATACCCCATCTAGAGGCAAACTGACTGGCAACACTTAGCATATCAGAGAGTTGTGATTCAGAACTTGCCATTAACGTAATATCGTCAGCATAGAGCAAAGCTGGTATGGTTAAATTATCAAATTGTATACCCATATTCTAGCTTTGCAGTGACACAATGAGTTCCATCATAGCCACAGAGAACAAACAGGGAGATAATATACAACCTTGTTTTACCCCATTAAATGTTTGGAACCAATCGCTTTCAAATGGTCCAAAGATAACTTTATTTTCAACTTTTTGATATAACCCAAAAAATATTCTCCAGGCCTTTCCTTGTATTCCATTTTTCCATAAAGAGACAAATAATTTATTCCGATGAATTGTGTCAAACGCTTTTGCTTATGTCTAAAAATGCGAGCCATGTTTTCTCCTTATTATTTTTCCGCAGGCTACATAAACCTTTCAGAGCAAAATACTGGTCTTCCAACCTGCGACCTTTACGGTATGCTCCATTATATTAACCCAGAATGCCGCTGTCCTCAAAGTATTGCATAAATTGCATTTCTAATACTGATGAAAACACTTTATATACGTTTGAAGTGATTGTAATACCACGATAGTTATCCAGAATCTCCGGTTTACCGTTTTTTAACAGAGGTTTTACAATTCCTTTGTACCAATCATCTGGATCAACTTCGAGTTACTTGCATAAATTAAAAATCTTAACAAGAGCTTTACATAAAATTGGAGCTCCATTCTTCAAAAATTCATTAGGAATGTCATCGACACCAGAGGACTTTCCATTTTTTAGCTTATCTAATGATTGTCTAACAGTTTGGTAATCTATCTTAACATCATTTATTACTCCACAAGGTCGACTTACTTATTAATACGGGGAAAATTAACAGATAAATTTTCCCGCAATTAGTAAGTTGTGTATTTTCTCTGCAAAAGCAAGAAGAAGAAAATACATTAAGATAATCGCCAGGCCTGAATGTACTTAAATTTTATCACTGAGTGTTGATTGATAATAATTTATGCACACATATGCCAGGATGGTGCAATATAATTGCTGAAAGCACACCAAACTATGATGCACAAAATGGGACCATCAAATGCCTGGGGAATATTGCCTTGGCTTATTTCCAGGGTGGACCACAACATGAAAATAGCAGAAATGCGAGTATGAAATCGGAAAAATATTAAGTTGCTTTGCACATTTTTGTAGCTGAAATGATTTAATTATTTATGAATTAAAAGATTGATCTAAATTTTCAGGTATCCGTTCTCCGAGTTACCAGAGCAAAGAGTCATCAACGTATTTTTTGAAAGATGACTTACAATCTTAACTTTAATCTGCCCGCTCGGTTGTGTCTGAAGCAGTTATCATCGTTAGTTATAAAGTCAAATGCAACATGAAGGCATGCACACACACACACACCTTGAGCGCCCATTTAAACATGGTGCAATGCATTGTGAGAAAGGAAAATCAAAGTGAATCGTAGGCACGTGTTTTTAGCACGGTACCAGGTGTCCGTTCTCTGAGTTACCAAGGCAAACGGTCGGTAAAGTGCTTTTAAAACATGACTTAGTATCTTAACTTTAGTCTGCCCGCTCCGTTGTGTCTGAAGCAGTTCTAATCGTTAGTTACAAATCCTAATGCGACACGGCACGCTCGATCGCCATTTTAACATTGCGCAAATAATGCATTGATTTCAGGGCAGTGTCACAAAAGTACACTTGATTTGGATATCAAAGTGAATGGTAGCTACAGCATACATATATATTTATATTGATGCTCTGAAATAATTGCAAAGTATATATTTTTGGTTTGATATATTATAACCCTCTTCCCACCCCCACTCGGCAAGATCGTCCCAATGCTCATTTACAAACCATTGGCATTGGGTGCGGAACTCACTTTTTTCACAATTAATACAAAGAGAAACTTTACAAACCTAATTCTGTGAGCCCATGTACCTTTTGAACACTATCAAGTCCGATATTCTAAGAGCAAAGTCCTATTCGGTACCATTCACTGAAAAACTGCATAGTTCTAAATCATAATAGCAAATTAATTTATAAAAGGAACAAATCATATTCATAAAATTTGAAACTTAGAGGAAAGTTTTAGGCATTATTAGCCTTTATAAAATCGGGTCATCAGCGGGGAACCAGCGCAAGACTTGTTTCGGTGCCATTAATCCCCGGCAGGCAACTCAATTGGATATTTTGAAGAGGTAGCTTCCAAAATGTATGTGTGATTATAGTGTTAAGGGAAGGTTAATTTGTCGAATGAATGTAATGTACAATATATAGCGGGACTTTTCCAGAGTGAGCATTACCTGAAAATGTAAATACAACGACAAACAGTGACCAGTTGTAGGCCCCGGAAATAGTATTTTGTGTCAGACATAGAAGTCGCCCTGTGGCAATGAAATAAGGGTCAGCAATAGGCTGAGTGCCAAGCGCCCCACTGCGTCAAAGACGATGGAGAAGGTTGCCCCAATAGTGGATACAGGTCCGAAAGTACTGGCGAGTTTTTATAGAAGTGGTAAAAACGTCTAAAGATACACAACACTTAAATTTTTGGATGTCCCTAATTGCCATAGATTTAAATAATGAGACTTAGTTCATATATTGATACAAAAAGACACAAATACAATTTAGTTGGTGCGCAATTGTCACAAACATATAAAGAGGTGTAGGGATATTGTATTTAGTACACATTTGAAGGTATGAGCGATTTAAATTTTTGCATACAAATTGCATGATTTTCGACATTATACTATTCCAAATCTGGTGCCACCAATCATAGCTTCATGACTAAATCCATGTGTAATAAGGAGAGCCTAACTAGAACATGCAGTTTCCGACAAAATTCCAGACAATATTAAGCTGTAAAGAAAGAATGAAAAAAAGACAGACAAACAGAAAGAAAGAAAGTTTGAAACAATTTTTTACACTCAGTAATAAAACTGCACCTAAGATAATAGTAAAGAATGAATAACCAAACATCCCAGCCAGATTATTGATATAAGTGTTTAAAATTGTAAGAAGTGGATAAAATCACAGATGACGTTGTGGTTCAGTTGAGCACAATAAATTTGATATAATTTTGGCAGAAACACACAAGAAAGCAAAAAAGTAGGCTAATGAAATCCGAGCTCGCCATGTCGCACAGACCACAACGTGAACACGCACACACCTTCACTAAACCTGGTCAGGGCCATCCATTCTGGGTTGACACTTGTTGGCCAAGGTCTCACTTGCATGGGCAGATTCAGTTCGGCGCATTTCCTTTTCTCAGAATCTGTCTTTAAATAGACAGTGTTCGAGTTGTCCATATATATTCTGTCATTAGAAAGAATATGTTCTTTGCTACAAATTAATTTCAGATACGTATCATTTAAAGCTATCTTTTAGGCTCAAAGGGATTCAGTAAAAAGTTAAAATGCGTGATTGTTCTAAGCGCAAATGAGCCAAATTTGTTTACGCGCATTGTCTGTGCAAAGCAGTATGCATACGAACAAGCGCAGTTCCCCGCCTGTTTTTTTTTAAATGTAATATGAAATTTTAAAAAATCTGTATCATATCCGCATGTGTTTATTTCAGTTCCAATGGCAACATTTAAAAGACCTGAAAACCTTGTTGGAAGTTGGTGTGGTTTGGAAGCACAAGATTGCGTTGTCGCGTGGTTGATAGCACAAGATTGTGTTTAGCGTTTTCAGGCAGTCAATATGCGCTTTGAACAAGGAAGCACCTCAAGGAAAGTTGGTGGAATGACATATGACCCACACACAATATCACACCATATCAAAGATACGAACATATCAAGCGCGAACAAACATATCATGTTGTCTTAACACGATGAGAACCCCCCCTCCCATACCAATTTGTCCGATTGGGATTTTTTCCCAGTTCTCTGTATCTTGCCTTGTAACTTTTTCCCCCCTGGTCACGAGGTGGCGGCTACTGTCGCAACATGCAGTTACGAAATGTTTCAAAGGAAGAAAGCCCGCCTGCCCAGCTTACACGGGTATAGTTTCAATATGACAGCTATATGTAAATATCATGTACTTTTATTCTATATGTAGGGCCTATTCCTTGTGTGTATGCATGTATGTATGTATGTATATATATGTATGTATGTATGTATGTATATATATATATATATATATATATATATATATATATATATATATATATATATATATATATGTATATATATATAATGTGTGTGTGGACTCTTACTGAGTACAAATTGCAATAATGAACAATAAATCAAACATGTGTATCATCGAATGTGTGTTCGTGTTTTCTTTATCTTTTTATATAATGACTATGCTCAACAATTTGAAAAGAAAAAAGAAAAAAAATCAGCTGTGTAACGTTTATTTGACACAAGGTTAAAATGAAACCCTTCAATGGCCGCCCCTTTCAGACGCAAAAGGTTCATGCGCAAAAAGTTTTGTATGCATGTATATGTATATATATGACGCTAACTTGCCCAGTAAAAACACAAACGTGGATACCGCTTCTGACTTGTGTTTCCCACTCGTCAGAGGGCGACACGTACCGATCTTGGAGTCACAGTTGCATTTTTGCTCCGCGTCCTATTCATCTTCTTCCTCCCGCCCCTGCTCGTGCTCCTGCTCCTGCTCCTGCTCCTGCTGCCGCTGCTGCTGCTCCTCCTCCTACTACTACTACTGCCACCACCACCACCACCACCACCACTCATGGTACAAGCACTGGAACTACTACAACCACTGCTTCCACTTGTACAACTATCCCAACAACTACTGTTATTATTATTATTACTAACACCACTGCTACTACACTCTAATTCCACAAACTTATCATATAACAGATTCTGAACTCATGTGAGCCATTTTATGAACTCGTTTAAATATTCCAGCTTGTTACAAATATGTTCCTATTGTGAACACTTGTGTGTTAAATTATACGTATAATGTATTCTACATGTCCCTCACCAGGTTCAAAATCACAACACAAAAGACTTTACAACACTTGACACCGATTTTACTTCGAGCACATTTATTAATATTTTGAACATGTATTTTGAAAAAAATTAGAACACTTATGTATAAAATTCTGAAAACATGTTGCAAAAATTTAATGCATGTGTTCAAAACTATAACACATATGTTCAACAGTAACGACTGTGCAAGTGTTTTATTTAAGTAGTTTACAATGTGCTATTTGTTTTTATTTTGAAGGCAGAGGGCACACTAGAAAACTTTTTCTTGTTTGTAATTTGATATATCAATATTAAAAGTAGTAACAGATGGATTACGATAGTGAACATTTATAAGTTAAAAATAGAACATGAACGTGTTAATATTACGTTTCATAAATGTTCAGAATATGTTGCTCTTCTTGACAGTAAGTTTTACAGTACAGTGGCCCCCCTCTTATAAGGCCCCTCTCACCAGAGGGCAGCCCACTTGAAAGGCCAGCGTTCTTGTGCAGGAAGTACGGTATTTCCATTATATCCCTCTCAAGACAGACCATCCCTCTAATAAGGCCACTTTTTGGCTGCATTTGGGGTGGCCTTATAAGAGGGGGGACCACATTATACTACAATATTGAAATTATTATCATAATCATCATGAATCTTTTTGTTTCTCTATTTCCTGATGCGTTTTAATCGTTACTTGCGTGAATAATTTTTATTTAATTCCTTCGGCATCAGAGTGATGAGAGAAAAAATACCCCGTCCATTGGAAAAATGAAGAGAAAACAATAACAACAACAACAACAACAACAACAACAACAACATCAACAACAACAACAACAACAACAACAACAACAACAATGAATAAAAATATAAAATAAAAATAAATAATCATAATCGACGTGCGCCCACATCAGTAACTTTAGCGAGTCTGTGAGACTGCTATGGAGGCAACTGTACATATGACGTGACAGAAAAAGCATAGAATCTATACAGTCGTTGATCTAAGTTCGGTTCAGGTAAGATTTTATGTTTACTGGAAAAGGATAGAAAATCTAACGTCCATTAAAATTCGTTCTTAGACAACTTCAAATGCCTAGCATTTAGACGCACCAAATTTGTCATGGTCAACATTTGTTTACAGGTGAAATATCAAATGGCAATTTCTGTGCTTCAAAATTGAACAAATTAATGAATTATATATTGACATCTAATACAATGGGAATACACACCTCTTGCCCCCCATGTGTGTATTGGGTTGTGTATTCGACTGAATTCACATATGATACTTGCTAAGGCATGCTCCCCTCCCTGTTACAACAAACATAACAAAGACAATACAAACAAAACTTTTGACGGCAGCTACAGTAATATCTTCTCATTTAAGCATATTTCTTTTACCTTTATGTTTTCCCTCCGAATATGTCTTGGCTAAAATAATAACGAAGTTGTCTAGCACATGGAAACTTTCTCATATAAAAGTCTACATTTCGGATTTATAAAGCCCATATCATGTGTCAAAATTAAACAAACATGTTAAAGATTTTGGTCAAACCAAGTAGACAAAAATTTGACTTGGGGCCACAGGTACACAGACTGTGAAAAGCCAACAAATAAAATGTTCATTTCTATTTTGAGATACAACTTGTCATGTGAAATTTCCTCCATCAATGGTTTGAAGATAGACTGCCTTTTGTGAAATCGTACAAAATTAAGTGATCAGACCGTACAGAAAGTGAATGTCTGTCTAAACTGTTTGTTGAATTAACACAGGACCTGGAATCAACATTTGCGGGTGATCGCTAACAGTCGTCCGCTCCGTTTACCCTCGTCACCAGCATTGTCCATTAGGTAAATCAACACCATAATATTAAGTAGATTTGATGTGAACTCTCCCCGAATTTTCATCCTACCTCACCGTCCATTTTCCGCGGCACGTGCCTGATTAAAGAATTGTGGTTCTTGATCGATCGGCTACCATCTAATTTATTTATCCAGAAATTTGGATATGGCCCACTGGCCCGAGCTATAGTGGTGGAAGTGTGAGGGGGGAATCACCAGGGAACAGAGAATCAAACTAATGAATTCTGAAGTGGGCATCTCAGAATCATTTAGGAACCCTCAAGACGTGAGGGGAGAAGGGAATCGGACAGTGGCTGACATCAATGCCCAAACATTTCACGAAACTGACCGCAATGCAAAGAATTCAAACGGTCATTCCTAACAAAATGGTTGGAAGATAACGTTTCTTTACTTCTAGGCTGAAATCCTTTGGGGTCGAGATGGGAATAGACATCTATCATAAAAATCGAGGACGCTAAATCGCCCATGTTTGATATTCAGCGATGGCCCTGGGTCCACGCGGACGGATCGAATCCTAAATTAATACTAATTAATGACTTTTATGAAATGAACATGCCAATCCCAATGTCAATTTAGACCCGACACTTGTTCGGACCGGGCCCCGCTAGTAAACTAAATCGCCTGAAACCCACGATTTCCGTTGAATTTGTGGGACATGAAAATGAAATAAGCGATGACTTATGGATGAATTTCGCTTATATTCTGAAAAAGACCCAAAGGTTGTGATATTATTGAATAAAAATTTCAAATCACACTTAGTTCAATCACAGAGCAGTCGTGACTTGAATCGTAATTTGGCAGTATTGGGATTGTGATATGTGAAATTAAGTGAACGGGGTTCACAGAAAGGCAGATTGACTGATAATATACACTTTTCTAGAAGGCAGTTTGCTCTTCGTATCCGCTGTACTCCAATTCTACAACAGTTGAAAAGGCTGATCATTTTGTTTCATCTTCTTTCTTAGTCTGTTCGTACCTAATTTCCGATGCGTATCATGTCAACTTAATCAGCTGCATGAATAAGGAGAGCTGGATGTGTAGGATGGCCGATGATACTTTCCCCAAAATAGAAAACTGGTTCTATTTTATATCATACTTAAAAACTCCAGATAAGTCTCTTCATAAAATCCTATTTGAGCTCCTGCCTAATTTACAATACGCATTATGTCATCTTAATGAGTTGTGTGGATGATTAAGGCATGGTGCTGCAGGGTGGCCAACGATATTTTCCCCAAAATGGATACTTCGTGCCATATCATAACGTACTGAAATTCCAGATATGGCTCTTCATGAGAAAATGCGATTTGAAGTGATGCGCAACATCTCCCGGTATGAACAGGCTATGTTCATTTCATCATCATCATCGTGTGGACCTGATTGATTTGCGCATGGCACTGGTAAGGCAGCCTTTTGCTCTCCGCTCGGAGGAAGGCATCAAATGACCAAGGAAACATCATAAGAAAACAGAAATCCTAGTTTTGCCAGAAAGATATTTTCAGCTGTGACACTGAAAACTCAAAGCATCTGATATTGCGCTGATCGGGAGCATTTCGATGTTTTAATCTCGGATACATTTGGAACTCACGTTTGAAAAGGCAATTTTAACCTCTTTGTATACAAATTTGTCACAATTTCATATTCATCGACGACATAGTCCGCAGCATATAAAATATTGTTATGTTAAATAATTGCAACTTTGAAACCTCAAATATTTGAAAAAAAAAAGAAAATGAATGGGCATGTAATACAAAATACTGCACATCCAATGAGTAATAGGGCAAACTGAAACATTTGAAATTGTGACAGTCAGGAGCACTTTAAGTTTATAATGTATATAAAGCTGGTATATACTGTAGATACTATAAAATTGTTATTATTAATATTATTATTATATTATAATTATAATTATTATTATTATTATTATTATTATTATTATTATTATTATTATTATTATTAGTAGTAGTAGTAGTAGTAGTAGTAGTAGTAGTAGTAGTAGTAGTAGTAGTAGTAAATATCCCGCTCTAACAAAGTTCTAGCGATATTTTATATGACCACATATTACGTTCAAGAGAAGAGAAAAGAAAGAGACCATCACATAATTTATTATTACGTGTGTTTGAATGAAAAAAAAAATTAATATGGCGATTTTGGTTGATCTATCATGCCGATAGTTCAGTTACTATCTTAAGGATAGTTGTGATCTTGCCTGCATTGCATACTAATCTCCATGTTTCTTTAAAAAACACTTAATTTCTTTTGACACCTCACTTTGCCTAGTTAGCCTACTCCAAAATCTCATTAATAGCAATGGTATTAAAACTGCAAGGGGCGAGTGGGGGCCTTTCCTTCAGTAGTGCACCTCTTTAGAAGTTGACCGTTATCCCCTTGACCAATGGTAGTCATTATACCTTGGTTTACCAAGGATATAACTGAAGGAGTCCCGTTTATAAAGCTAAACAGTACCCTTGAAACAGGCCAGACAGCGCAGAGTGAAGAATGCATGGAACTCATTCTTTTCAGCAGCCAAGTTGTGGCCCTGAAAAGGACCTGTTTGTTCTGGAGGCTGTGTGCATCAATGATCATTGTACACACCTCTACCACCCCGAGCATACTGATTATCACTTTGGTAATCTCTGCTTGAGGAATGCTCCCGGAAATGCAATCAGTGCCTTTATGCCTAAACCTTACTTAATCACAACTGCCATGCTCGCTGAAAAAAATGAAAATTTATAATTAAGGCTTCAACAGTCAAATTAATTGATAGACAGGTCATTCGCGGGTAGCCATCAAGCATGTATCTCAACTTGAAATTCTGGGCATGCTTTTTTGTGATATCAGCTGCTTGTCTTTACTTTATATTTGGAGAGCCAGCTTACTTAAATTTAAAACATGTAAGAACGTGAAATAACGTTTATGTTTGTTCTTTATTGCCTCCAATCTCCGTTACATTTAGTCAATTACATATTAATGATTATGATAATGATAATGATAATGATGATGATGATGATAATGATAATGATAATGAAAATCAAGTTCTTTATAATGGCAAGACTAATAGAATATACCAATACACGAAAAAAGGCAAAATTCAAATTCCTACTTATCCTGAAAACTATACACTAAGTGATCTCAAATGACAAAACCATTGGAATTTATAACCGGAATAACAAATCATGAACTTACATGATTTTAGGTGTAATTAATCTATGAACATATTTCTTAAGATAAGTCGATTACCAGGGAGGTCCTCCACCAAATATACGATCACGATGTACTGCAGCGCAAAAGACACGATACTTAGATGTTCTGAAAACATGACCATCCTTTAATAACATCTAATTTGAGATGCACAGATTGAGAAACAAGAGATAAATGGATACAATGCGCCAGTGAGTGATAAGATGGATGGATTGAGGGATACACTGCTGATGGAGGCAGTTACGAATGAGCATTACAGATATGTATGAAAAACAAATGGTGAATGAACGAACTGAATGATTGAATACAGGATAGGTATATATTTAAAAAACAATGAATGTATGGATACACGGGTAGAAAGAGAAGTAGGTAGGCCAATAGACAGCCAACAGTGACGCACACTGAGAGAGAGAGAGAGAGAGAGAGAGAGAGAGAGAGAGAGAGAGAGAGAGAGAGAGAGAGAGAGAGAGAGAGAGAGAGAGAGAGCTGCCATAGGGGGCTCTGGACATGTTACTATTGTCTGCTCAAGTGCCGCACCCTGTTGAGTCATCTTGACAAAAATATTAATGAACATGTAGGCAAGTCTATTCTTATCTTTGAATAGGTAAGAGGTGCATGTATACTGGCAGAGAACCACACGTAGGATCAGCAACTTGTGTCTTAACAGATTAGTAGTCTTAATATGGAAAACAGAAAATGAATTAAAGGAAAATTGGGACTCCGAGGTGATAGTTATAGTAGGGGCTGTCTTATTACAGAAGTCTTAACTGGGAAATTCTACCCAGCACACAAGCCTTTATTATCATTGGATGATAAAGTTAAGTTAACCATAGAAGGTGTAGGGTAACATTGATTGCTACCCAGCCACATGTGAATCAGCAGGAGCGGGGCAAGATGGTGAATGGGGTAAAATGGGTCGTTGACACCTCTCAGCTCCTTTAGGAGCCAAGATCATACAAGCGTTTAGGCTACCATCTGACTATGTTCATATTGACACTTGCGTGGGGGTGGAGGTGGGGTGGGGGGTATACAATTCAGTGCAATATGTTAGATGACTGACCACTTTTAACACAAATATGTATATAAATATATATTTTTATAACTAAACTATAAACCAAGGTAAACTGCAACAAAGCTGCCAACATCCTGTTGACAGAGAGCTCATAGAGTGAAAGCACGCGACTGTTAGCTCTCTGGATTTGCGTTGTTAAGGTTATACTAAACAAAGTTTGATCATTTTCAGCCTGCTAGAAGCTATGGAAATGTATCATTGACACATTTACTGAGCACTAACAAAGGATGCTACCAGTCTTACTGACACAGGTGGAAATTTTTCACCATTATACAGAAGACATTTGCACATGAGAATAATTTGTTAATATCGCATGGTAGAAAGAGTTGCATCCCTTCACATCTTCTTTTGACGTTGGCCTTATTATGCTTGTATCTAATGTCAACAAATCGACGTCAAGTTGCTTTGCAAATAAGGTACGACAAATAAGCCCTTACGTCACTGACAGGTACATGGCTTGTATGGACACAGTCTAAAATGAACGCTGTTACGTGTTAGTTTAAAATTGTAGCAACACACGGAATCATGGGATTCCATTTGTGGATCAGCTAAAAAGTTGTCCGTTTCTGGGATACCTTGAGAAAATTCATCGTGTAGTCTTTGATACAAACCTTAGAAAATCAACAATGTTATACATAATGTGATATTATCCTAATCTTTTTCTTTCTTTCTTTCTTTCTTTCTTTCTTTCTTTCTTTCTTTCTTTCTTTCTTTCTTTGCCAGCAAATTTGGCCGACATTTTTTTTGTAGAATTTTGTACACAGAAACTCCAAACCTGGCATGATCACACTTCCATACATAAAAAAACTCTTGCTTTGTTCATGGAGAGGGTGGCAGTTTTGAAAATTGTATAAATTAGGGCCATTTGAAGATTTAAATTTTGAATATCTTCAAAATTATTGTAGGAAGAGTTGTCATTCCAACTTCAATTCATAGGTTTGTGCTGCAATTTAAACCTTGAATATCTTCAAAACTATTCTAGGTGGAGGTGTCATTCCACCTTTAATTCACATGTTTGTGTTATAGCCACACCCAATAAGCCACCACCAAAAATTATAGAATTTTAACTGATGGTTATTAGGGGCACTTGAAAAGTTTAAATGTTTAATATCTTTGAAACTATTAAAGTTAAAGGTACCATTCCACCTTTATTTTATAGGTTGGTGGTGCAGGCTCATCCAATGAACCACAGTACAGGCTCATCCCATGAACCACAAACAAAAGTTGTACATTTTTAATTAGACACCTGAAAAGTTAAACTGTTGAATATCTTCATAACTAATAAACGTAGAAGTCCCAATAACACTTTAATCTTCGTAGGTTTCTGCTATAGGCGCATCAAATGGACGACAAACAAAAGCTGTTGAATTTTAATTTATACCAATTAGGGGCACTTGAACAATTTAAATGAAGTGTTAATTTCTCAGGTTTGTGACTACAGTTTTGTTCACAACTGTAATTTGAAGGGCAGCTGAGGGTTAACATTGCATTGATTTATTGAGCCATGAAAATCAGTTCTTTATTTCAAGCGGAGTTATGTGCATGGATTCAACATTTAAGAGACCACTGGTATCATTCCAATATTCTCATATGTTTTGCTGGTGGAGCCCATGAACACAAAATCAAGATTGTAGGATTCTAATTTATGCAAGCTTTGAACGCACACATTTATTTTGCCTTTGAATCAAATCCTTTTTTTATCTATTTTTTTTATTTATATTTTTTGCTTAGTAGCTTCATACCTGGCCTGAATGTTGGGACATTGAGGATTGGGAAAGTCTATTATCCTTTGTTTGTAGCTTTTCAACCAACAAATTTCCATTGTCATCATGGTACCGGTGCTATGTACAAAATGGCGCAATCCACTGAATATCCTTGAGAGGTTACCATCGTTACGCCTTTCTTTATGGTGCGAAACCACACTGCACCAACGCATATTCATATATGATGAAGAAACAATACAAAAACACTGTATAGTTTCTTAAGGAAAATAACCACTCTGAGTTGGAACACACGATTTATTCAAGGTGTATTCAGCCGTTCGTTGCATATCTTCTCCACGCTACAAATTTTGATTAAAACAGGAAACTAAGACCGGAGGGACACCTGGAATCAGCAATTAGAAATTAAACTTGGCTTTAAATCGTCTGACGCTTTCCGTGTGTCACTGCAAAAGAAATCACACCTGCATAAGTAATACCACTTCCTATTTTTGATAACGCAAGGTATACAACTTGTCAACTATTCACATCTGTTTTCACTTCATTTTGTTTAAACATTCTTTCCTGCTTTATCGTTCCCGTATCATTAAGTGGACCACATAAGCATATACATTATCACTCAGGCATCTTACATTATCATGTTGATTGTCACAGCAAAAACGAAAGCCACTTACTTTGAAAAAATATGACTCAGTATATGTGCCTGAAATGTGCCGCAATGCAGGCATAATGATTAAATGAGCACACAATTTACACTAGAGGTTCACATTAAGATCAGCATTATCACCATTATGGATTTGAAAAATGTAAAATTCGGAAGTTATGGCCTAATCATGGACGTGTCATCGTTAGGATATGGACATAATGACTGGTTGATTTGTTTGCCTGAGACGAGTACTGGCATGCAACATTGGTGATTTATTGTAATGTTAAAAAAGTCTGAAAAAAAAATCTGTTCATGGGGTTTTAAATCATATCACATGTGCGAAAAATCTTGCATATCACGAACTTGTTGCTTGTATTAAGATCGAGACCAAATGCCAATAGTATGTTGTGAACATAATGACACCTTCCTTTGTATCATGCAGTGTGTCATGAAAGGCGGGAGGTTAATGTGAGGATCAAAGAACGCTGGTAAGATTTTGCCTCGGTACAAGGCACGGAAAAAAAAATTAGATATAATGGCTTGTAAAAAATACGCAAAATTAAGGGCTTTATTCCAGTACGCAATTTAAACAACGTATTTTCTGGGTTTTTTTCTTTGTTAATTATTTAAGGCAAACGTGCATGGACAAATATGTGTATCTTTCATTTGGAACATATATTCTCCATTAGCTGTTAAAGTACCACATATGGTAAATAAGTAAATAAGGGACTTTTTTCTCAGAACCAATGATGTCCTAATTTGTCGGGTTTCACTGTGACCATAAGTGAAGAAGTCAGGTTGATATATATGTATATATATATATATATATATATATATATATATATATATATATATATATATATATATATATATATATATATATATATATATATATATATGTATATATATATATGTCTGCATGTACAGTTTCGACGATATCCAGGATTTAAACTTTCAGTTGCCACAAATAAGCATTTTCTAAAATGCAAATATAAGTTGAATATGTATATACAATAATCAATTGTATATAGATAACAATTTGAAATATACGTGTTACCTTGTTACAAATTTGAGGGTAGTCATTTATTCATTAATCGTCGAATGAGCAATGGCATATAGCGCAGGCATAAAAATTGGAATGATTTACTGCCTATCTAGAGTTTTGAAAACTTTTTAGCTCTAGAATCTGTGTACCACTAGGCAGCATGATTCAAAATACTACAACTCTTGTTCAATATTTATATGATGCACAAAGGCTACAGCATACTGGTAAAAGTTGAAATGATATAGTCTCTATGCCGTAATTTCTAAATATTCAAAATTAAAAATTTGAAATGTTCCTTATGGGTAGCCTATACACTTTGCAACATGTTCGTTTCCTAACATGTAAGAGAAATATTTTAGCCACAGGGCTATAACTATGCCAAAAATTTCTATAGTAAGATAATAAGAATATCAGACAAAACCTGCTGGTAAAAAGTAAGACGTAAAGAAAAAATCGATAAGTAAACTAGAAAAAATTGATTTGCTTGTCAGCAAATCAGTCTGTGTGCCTGGAATACTTTTAAGATTGGCTATTCAGTATTTTTTTAACTCCTGCAACAACATTTTTTTTATGTGGAAATGCCAAAAGCCTGTAAATTAAAGTTGGAAAGACACCTCAATCTATTATAGTTTTGAATCTATTCAAGATTTAAATTTTGTGAAATATCCAAATTTGCATAAACTAAACTGCTATATCTTTGATTCATGGTTCCTTGGATGCAGCTATCCCACAAATCTATCAATGGAAGTGGGAATGGAACCTCAGTCTAAAATAGTTTTGAAGTTATGCAAAATTTAAAGTTTGTGCATTCACCTAATTTACATAAATTAAAATGCTATAACTTTGATTCATGTTTCATTGGATGGGGGTATGTCACAAACCTATCAATTGAAGCTGGAATGACACCTCTATCTGAAATAGTTTTGAAGTTATTCCGTGTTTAAATTATGCGTATTTCCCTACTTTGCATAATTTAAAGTGCTACAACTTTGGTTCATGTTTCATTGGATGCGGCTATGTAAAAGAAAAACAAAAACAAAAACAAAAAACCCTACCAATTTAAGTGGGAACGGCACCTCTATATGTAATAGTTTTGACGTAATTTATATTTAATTTTGTGTATTAGCTTAATTTGCATAAATTAGAATGCCATAACTTTCGTTCATGTTACTTTGGATGCGGCTATATCTCAAAACCTATCAACTGAAGATGTAATGGCCCCTTCATCTGTAATAGTTTGGAAGTTATTCCAAATTTAAATTGTGTGTATTTACCTGCTTTGCATATATTAAAATTTTATAACTTTGGTTCATATGGATGCGCCTATGTAACAACGCTACAAATTGAAGTAGGAATGACACTTCTATCCGTAATAGTTTTGAAGTTATTCCACATTTGAATTTTGTATATTCGCGTAATTTGCATAAATATAGAATGCTACAACTTTGGTTCATGTCTCATTGGATTCGGCTATACATTGTATCTCAAAACCTATAAATTTAAGTTGGAATGACACCTCTTTCTATAATAGTTAGGAAGTTATTCAATCTTGTGTATTCACCTAATTTGTATAAATCAAAATGGTGCAACTTTGATGCATGATTCGTTGGATGCGGGGTACATCACAAACCTGTAACTTGAAGTTGGATTGGCACCTTTATTTATAACAGTTTTAGGGATATTCAACTTTTAAATGTTTCAAGTGCTCCTAATTAGCAGAATTTAAAAATGCTACAGTATTTTTCATTGTCCATTAGATTGGCAGGTGTCACGAACCTGTATGTACTACTTTAAATTTTGTGTCTATCTGTAATAAGTTGGAAGATATGGAGCTTTTAAAATTTGAATTGCCCCTAATTTGCAGAATTTGTAACATCATAACTGTTCCAAACAATATGCACAGCTTCACTACAAGGTCTATCACCATGCCAAGTTTGGTACTTTTCGGAACAAAAGTGTCCGAGGAAAACTATCCACAAAATTCACAAGGACATAAATAAATAAATAAATAAATAAATAAATAAATAGATAAATAAATAAATAGATAAATAAACAAATACATAAATAAAAAAGATGAATGAATGAATGAATAAATAAATAAATAAATAAACAAATAAATAAACAAACAAATAAATAATTAAATAAATAAATAAATGAATAAATAAATAAATAAATAAATAAATAAATAAATAAATAAATAAATAAATAAATAAATAAATAAATAAATAAATAAATAAACAAAAAAAAAACAAATAAAAAAGTATTTGAGGCAAAAACAAGAAGGCTGTGTTCACACACAGACTTAATGAATACATGTATATGGAAAGATAGACAATGAAATGGAATAGTATGCAAAAGTTGGAAGGCAGTCTTTGTTTTCCGGACATTCAATATTTAAGTATACATATATATATATATATATATATATTTATATATATGTCCTTAATTTGAGTGAATGGCAGCCTTAGCTTTGAAGACCTGCTAGTTTCAAAGACCTTAAATGTCCTTAACTTGAAGAAATTAAATATAACATATCCCCCGCATGAAAGACAATTTGCCCTGCACCCAGGAATAACCATGCTACATTTAATTTGAAGTTTTCAGGTCACACGGTGCCCATGCAAGAGACACTCTGGATAAGATCTGGCCAGGAGAAAAAAAGAAATAACGAATGATAGAAATTCGAGAAAGAAAGAATATCTGCGCAAACACAGAGACATAATTAGACAATATTTAAACTTTTGCTGATAGTTTTTTGTAAAATCGTTTACACATTAAAGATACACTAAACGATGTCGCGATGCTTCAAGTAATTGTTATGATACATGTATTTCCCATAATCGGTGAATGTATTTTATCATATCTCTTTCAACCACGGGAATAAGCACGTGTATTATGTTTATGAAGGGTATTTGACAGATATGAGGCTTTGGACCGTAGTTACTCCCGTACCGTTTACATTTGCTTAAGTTCAATTTGAATTTCAAGATTAAATCTGTTTTCCGTCAAAATAAATGTAAAATGTCATCCGTTCAATGCTAATATCAAAATGCTACCCTACAAAAAAAAAAAAAAAAACAACCAAACAAAAAAAAAAAACACACACACAAAAAAAAAAACAACCAAAACAAAACAAAACAAAACAAAACAAAAACAGCACACCTCGAAAGTTTCTTTTAAAGGCGAGAATCGTCCGAAACAAACATAGTACGAAAAAAAGTAACTCTCATTGAAATAGATTGAAATATATCAAATCATATACATGCATGCTACCAAAGAAGATACTCTGCTGGTGTTTTGAACAAAACCAACAGAATTACCCGACGTTTGGATAGTATCTCACCTATAAACCTGAGTATAACAAAAAAATATTCAAGTTTAAGCACAGAGAGAAAATTTTATTACTGATTCTCCACAGATTGAAAAAAGTGAACTGATTTTCGAAATGCGGCCTCAATTTTGCAGAAATTACCCCGAAACAGAAATTAAACCTGATTCATGTTAAGATGACAATATATTAATTCTTCTTTTTTACAAGCCAGTAGTTAAAAACGATATTCGGATCATCAAGCCCGGGATGGCGATAACTACTTATCCGTGTTTTAAAATTTGTTACTGTGATTATGAAACTTGTCTCCTACCAGTAGATCTTCAATTTGTGCATGAGTGGGAATATACTTTCTGACCTTTTAACTGCTGTCTGTGCACAAAAATGTGATCCTGGGTTATACTCTGACTGCTGACCTTTCTAGGTCTAAAGTGCAGCTTCAAAAAATATGTATATTTAACCGGGAATTTAATATTTTCTCATGTATGATTATCAATTTGGTGCTGACCATGCGCAGTTTGAGACCTTTAGAAGGTGTTCCGTACTTTGATTCGTGAAACACTTTAAGATAAAATTGCTCAATATGGCATTCGAGGCATTATTTTGGATTGGTTTGAAAGTTCTTTCCATTAAAAAAATATTTATTTCCTTTTGGTGAATTCAGTCCTATATGTATCCACTGTCTGAAGTTTCAACCAAGGATTTCTTTCAGGATCTTTGTTGCTTTAATTCCATACTATCAATGTTAGCAATATCACCGAAGAAATGTTTTATTTGCTGATGATATTAACTCATTCCAACCTGGTAGAAGACTGAGTCAACAGCTTTCCTTGGCGCGCTCTGGGCGCAATGCGCCCAGAGCGCGCCAAGGAAAGCTGTTGACCATGGGCATATAATTTGGAATGATCTTCCATGCAAGTTTCATTCAAAATATTGAAAAATAATCCCTAAATTAGTAAAATACAATTAGCAGACGACATTTAGATATTAGCGGGAAAAAGCGTCATCAGGGTGGAATGAGTTAAGATATTACACTCCGTCTGAAAATATGATTGATTGAATATGCCTGAATGCATTGAATGAACTTTTTTCGCTGCCTTAAAATACAATTGACATATACATATGTTAACGTTCATATATTCACAAACACAAAATATGTATAAGCACAACAAGAAACATCCTATGCAATGTAACAAAATATAAACATACACAAGAATTTCAAATACATTAAAGCAAGAAAAAACTCAAAATTCCACTCTGCTGCTAACTGTACAGTCAAAGAATTGTTCGGTGTGATGTATAACATCAGTATCGTCTAATTTCCTTGCAAACATTTCTAAATCCGAAAGAAATGAAAACCTGGGGAAATTTTAACTGTGTTGGGTGTTCAAAATGTAAATATCATGGGCTGTTAGTTTTGAGCAATTAAGCAAATGATAGTTTTCGATTCCTGTAAACCGTACGAGTCATATTTTATATCTTTCCATCGAATTTGCAGAGGTTTCGTGTCTACCAGTTTTAATTTTAAGATTATGGGAACTTATTTGAAAAAGTACAACGGCTTTTATAATTTTATACACATATATTAATTTTGTAATCACATATACAGTAGAAGTGCCCGTTCCTGCCCAAAATGACATTTCGGTTCGGCACAAGTTTTCAATTTTGGCCAGGATTACTGTTATTACTAAGGTCCCTATTCCATTGGTTATGAAATATTGTTTAGATGTGTTTTCTTTTTTGTTAAATAATTTACTGGGAAATTATTTCTGCTTTAAACTTAATTACTCCACAACATGCATATGAAAAATACTTTTAGTGTGACAGTGTGTGAAAACCAAGCAAAGACAAACTTAAATAATATGAATCAGTTTGACCGAAAGAAATCGTATGTAAATGTTGACAGTTCTACCTTTATAATGTGCCCATCTTCAAGTTGGAGAATGATATCTGTAATGTACGTGGACAATCTGGAACGTAAGACAGTAACTTTTAATTTCTCCTCATATGAAAAAAATAATGAATTGGAATATCGTATGTCATACCTTGCCAACAAAATTCAGAAAACAAGTTGGAATACTTAAGGAATTATCTAAATGTCTCGGAAAATGTGTATATACTTTTATAAATGAACTATTCTTCAGCATAAGCTGTAGCGTTTTAAATCACTTGAAAGGCTGAAGACAAGTTGAATATCTCCAATACTATAATAACTTCAGTTGCTGATCTAACTTCAAATTTATAGGTTTGTGACATAGCCGCATTCAGTGAACCATGAAGCAAAGTTGTAGCATTTTAATTTATGCAAATCGGGTGAATACTCAACATGTGAATCTGGGATAAAGTCAAAACTATTAAAGGTAGATTTGGTATTCCAACTTCACTTGACAGACCTGTGACATAGTCAGATCCTATGAAACATGAACCAAAGTTGTAACATTTTAATTTCTACACATTGGAACAATACACAAAATTCAATTCTCGAAGAACTTCAAAATTATTACAGATAGAGGTGCCATTTAGATTTTAATTAATAGATTGGTGACATAACTGCGTCTAATGAAATATGAACCCAAGCGTGGTATTTAAATTTATGCAAATTAGGCAAATTCCTGTGAGATAGCTGCGTCTTAGAAACCATGAATCAGAGAACAAAAGCTGTAGCGTTTTAAATTATGCTAATTAGAAGCACTTTGAAAATTTAAAAGTTGAATATCTTCAAATCTAGTATAAATACAGGTTCCAATCCAACGTCAATGTATACATGTAGGTTTGTGACATAGCCGCATTTAGTGATCCATAAACCAAAATGAAAATTATTGTTAGTTATTGAGTGAACCAGGAACTAGAATAAAAGTTATTGTGGCAGGAGTTTATAAATACTAAATAGACAATCTTAAAACATATTCTATGCACATAGACTGATTTGCTGACAAGCCTAGTCTGTTTTCTTTTTTATCATTCAAGCTTCTTTTCATCTTTCATGAACCATTTCGCCCGCAATTTGCATATGATAAAAATATACTTCAAAACAGTGTGGAACCATTAAATGAAATTTTCTCTCTAGCTGAGTACATCTGCCCGACATCCCCATATATATATATATATATATATATATATATATATATATATATATATATATATATATATGCATACATACATTCGCATAGGCTATTTACTGGTTTCCTACTAAGAAAAGAATATTTACTTATTTACTTCTATATACTTTCGTAATTATTCATATGCATGTCAAATTATATTTCAGTGTTTAAATGCATTGACTTATGTTATAAATATTGTTGAAGCTATCGAACAAATATGCAATTGCGAGAAAAGATCAATTTATTTATCACCATATAAAATCATTCAAATAATGTATATTTTAACATAATTACCTTTATGCCAAATTATGTTGTATGTTCACATCTCTTATTTCCATTTTTTTAAAAAATCTTTTTCGTGTATGTAATTGATGAATGGATTTCAGGAGATTAGAAAATAGAAATTTGACAAAATCTCTGATGGGCCCATGCCTTGTTTTTCTCTCAGATAAAAGAATGGTGCTGTAGTGTGATAAGAGGTTGTCATTCTAATTTGCGTACAAAACAACTCACTTTGATTTCAGGTATACCTTCATTCAAAGAATACCGTTAATTCAGTACCCTCTTATTACCCTGTCTCTTCCTCACTTTAAAAATTGTGTCTGGGCGAAACTTCGCGAAAAATAGGAAATTTAGTGAGAACGCTGCTTTAGCAGCAGGCCGTCATGATGGAAATGATGCGACAGACTCTGAACAGGGGCGGACATCCATCGCTCTTACAAATAGATTGAAACCTCAGGTTCTCTGACTAATTGCAGACTAACGTGCTATCGAAATAACAGACGATGCCCGATTAACAGTCAAAGAGAGGAAAGCATGTAGATTTAGTGTAATAAAGTGACCCCGGACCGTTTCCCGAAGTCGCAGTCAGTGTTGATTCGAGCGCCGAGTTGACGTATTTGAAGAAGGCTTTCCATGCAAGCACCTGCCTAGCTATCACGCACTTGGTTGTGCAAGCTTGAATGTGCCGAGAAGATAGCTACATAAAATTCATTAGGATGCTATATCAAAGCAAGAAGGGTAACTGTACCCTCCTTGATCAAAGGGAAACTTACGTAGAACCCAACATACTCGAGGTATAGAACGTCAGCAGAATTTATTACTTATGCAGTGGTATCATAATTAGGACACTGTATAGCTGTTCCTAGTGACTTTCGTCATAGATGCTACCTCTTTCTGTTTCTGATTCCGCCTACCCTGCCTTTTGATCATTTTTTGAACCAATTGTTTCATAGATGATTACCCAAGAGGAAATGTATTTCTGTTAAAGAAACAAAGTCTATTGAATCATATTTCTCTTTTGACATTCTATTAATTTTCCTGTATCCTGTTGGAAAATATATTTCTATAATTATCCTGAAGTCGCGAGACGTGTGCTCATACAAAATTGCCTTAAACATATCCTTTGACGACCTGTGCGTACACATAAAGCATAGGTTGAATGAAGGTCACTGCTAACTTGCATGTTATGAAATAAATTGCTCTTTTATTTCTATGCATGTGTTGCATGTTTGCTGTTATTTGATACGGCTAAACGCACAAAAACAAAAAGGGGCTGGGAAATTTGTCTCAAGATAACTACAGTTCAGAGCTCTTACATATGGGGATCCCACGTTGTTTGCTTTTGAAAGTACACTACTGTATACCATTGACACTTCGCCTAGCAAAACGGTTGGTTGGCAGTAACAAAAACTGCAGAACTTCATGGTCGGCGTGCTAACATCTTTTGGTCAGCGTACTGACGTCATTGATGCCCGTACTGACATCTTTTGGTCGTGGTTGTGTTGCATATTTTACGTGTACGATGAATTTGCATATCTGCTAGGTTCTGTCGTGCAAAATTGGTAGGTGCGAGTATAATATTTCTAATCCTTTTGGGTAAAATCGCAGCATGACTGGCTGGACTGTTGCTTTCATTGGCTGGCCCAAAGTGATGAAGTTGGTACGGCCATGGAGGAAGGAACTTCCTCCATGGTACGGCATACAATTGCCCATTGATACTTTGGAATGACTGAGTTATTGAGCAAGTCATAGCTTGGTATGCGGTCAAAAAAAGAAAGAAAGAAAGAAAGAAAGAAAGAAAGAAAGAAAGAAAGAAAGAAAGAGGATATCTGTGTTGGCACACAGACCTAGCAATGTGATCAGTCATGCGCGCGATCGTCACGCAAACCAGTGGGCCACTTGGAAATGGGTTTAATTCGATGGCTTGATTTTAGCACAAAAAAAGCTTAAACACCGAAGCATGATGTGGGTGTCATATTGTTTTATGTATAGTATAGTTATATGAACTTAAACACACACACACACACACACACACACACACACACACACGATTCGACGTAAAATATCCAGTGATGACATAAAATGCACAAATGAGGTTCATGCTGGAAAGCAGACAGAAGCATGGGTTCTGTTGAAAGCATGAATACTGAGGCCCTTGAGCAGCCATGGTGGCCTGCTTCAGAGAAACCCTGTGAGTGGGTCAAAGTAGGGACGCGGCGTTCATGTCCCGTCGTTGCATTTGCTCACCTTTGTAGGTTTTAATGTTAGCGAATGTATTGGCCTCCGATATAAAATGGCATGAATGACGCAGATAAGAAATATGGTTATCGAGCGCATTTTTGTTTGAATAATAAACAGTGTTGACATCGATTGGAGACATTGAACAAGAAAGTTTGCATTTTATTGATGTCACTTAACATACACTGTACAAAGTCCAGCTTTGTCCATGTGTGATCACAGGGGCATTGCTTTCCTTTTTATATATTCCGCAATGGCAATTTTGATTTTTGTGAAGCAAAAGAATCTAATGGTGGAATAACATAGTGCTTAGGTCTTGTATTATTGAAATATATGAAAGACCACATAGAATGGGCAAACAAACGAACGTTATTGGATGATACAATCAAACTAAGGTGTTTCAGACATGTTTTTGGTACCGAGCAGTCAAATGTCAAAGAAACAACAGTACAAAAGTATGATTTGGGTCTTGCATCATCCTGAATTAAGTTCGCTCCAAACTCCATCTAATTGCAAATTTCCGTAACTTTTTCATGGTTATGTTGGAATAAATTGTAATTCGAGGACAATATCATAGTTGTGATTTAAAACATTACCCATAAGTAAATTTGGTCCCCGATGGTAATGTTGTGCAGCCTTGTGAGAAATCCAATTGTGCTTTGAGGAAGAAGGGAGGGCGAAACTTAGTTTTACTGCTGTTGTTTTTCCCGCTCACCACACTCCTTTGTCGTTGCCCAACTCATGGACTGCTCTTTGGGCGTTGTCTTACTCACACACTGAAAGGCATGAGAGGCTGCTTATCAGCCAAGCCATAATATTACGATAAACTAAGGAAGTTGTGAATGGAAGATAATCGAATTTAACATGAAGTGCTGCCTGCGCTTTTTGGGTGCCAAGAAGTTGGATTTTTCGTCGTTTTATAACCTCTGGTAATACGCTCTGAAACAGGATTGCACACTTACATCGTCCTTCAAAAAATTATGTAAATCTGGAGACATATGAGGATATATATATAGGTTTGCGAGTATATTTTTGACTAGGTGCCAATATGATTACACCGTATGCATATTAATTTCCCGCCACAAAGCACGGGTTTGACACCAGGCGATCACGGGGGACGTGCGGGTCACATCACTGTCACAGACAGGGCCACATGTTCATTTCTCACAGAATTAGCGTTTTTTTGAGAAATTTAAATTCACAACTGTCAAACTGGCATTCATCCAGTATTTACCGAGCCATACAAAAGAAAAATTTCCATCTGTCTTTTATAAATATTCTTTATTTCCAAAATATTAGTAATATCCCGCTTGTCCCCCCAGGTACCGACCCGTATCTCGCCATATCCCGCCAAGCGAGACTAGACAATCAAGTATGCAGGTGAGGCCGGAAATTAATATGCATATCTCCTTATACATATGACAACCAATTTGCCTTTGAGAGAGGTCCGTCAATTAATTCATGTATATCCACATTTGAACAAAGTATACACTATCTGTACTACCAAAGACATGCATATAGTATGCACCTCTATGATGGTACAAAAATAATAACAATCCAGTTTAGGTGTGTTGTGTTGATGTTCCAAAAGCTTATGACAGAATTTATCTCCAGTCATATGCATTTCAAAGTTATTCTTGGACAAGAGTTTGCTTAAATATATATTGAGAATTCTGATGGTTTTGGTGGCACAAAGAACAAGTTCTACGCGCAGCGGGGCACCAACATTTCCCAGTTAAACGAAGTGAGGCAAAGTGGTGATCTCACCGAAGTTATTAAATGTGTGCATAGATGGCTTATTAAAGCGACCATTCAGCACAGAGCAATTACAGGTTGTAACCTAGGTAGTATATGGATAAACCTCTTCAATGTACTCAGATAACTTGACACTGCTAAGCCCGTCTGCAAAGGGCCTGCAGAAATTACTCAGCATACGCCATTCTTTTGCTGGTGAAACTGACATTCATTTAATATAGTGACACTTAAGTGTATCTTCTTCTGAATGCCGTAAATTTAAGGTACTTCAACCTCAATACGTTATGCTTAACGGATTTTGAAGAATACAGAGACATAAGCTACTTCGTATAATAAGGAAACTCAGTATTAGATGAAAATCAAATTTCGCAACAGGTCAGAGGTATATACTTTCGTGCCAGTATGTTACTGCGAAAATTCTCCTGCTGTAGATACACATTATATACAGTCATTTATGTCGCACTGTGCTAAAATGTTTTGTGTAACTGTCGAACAGCTTTAAATGTTGGACAGCGGTAAGTTAAGACTATTATATAAACAATTCCTTGCGCCGGTTGTTTAAATTGCCAGGAAGAAGCCGGAAGCGCTGGAAAAAAGTTCCTGATTGACATAGTACAAACTTTCAATATGTTGGGGGGGGGGGGGGGGGGAGTTTATTGCCTTGAACTGAGGCTATGGAAAAATTAATATTTGATATTGAAGACTGTGACATGGAACGATTATCATAATGATTTATAACTCAGACAGGACTCTCTTCCGGACTAAAGTTAGTAAATGTAAAAGTAATGTACGGTGGCAATATGATAAAGTACTTGTAGATGTAGTTGTATTTATCCTTTATGACCCATTGAACCTAAAATTAAAACATTCCATACCAGTCCCTGATTTTTCCGTATATTTACCTAGATTGAAGACGACAATTGCATATTTAAATTCTTTATGAAAAGAGCTTTCATTTAAGTACCAACATGCCTATAGTCTTAAGTCAGTGGTTCTGGCACTGACCAAGGCCTGTGACCATAGTATAGAATTAGTTAAAGCATTGAATCGAATTGAAAAGGGGCAATAGTATATCGCTTTAAGTTTGATGTTTCAACACAGGAACTTTGTTACTCAGTAAAAACAACAGCGGACAAGTGTTGTACGATGACGTAGTGAAACAGACTATGTTCACTCCGCACGATTTCCACACAGGTATGGCTCAACATGCAAACTTAGCGGTCACTCTATGAAGAATATCCAATGTGTGTTGGTCGAAAATTTAAATGATTACACTCAAGCAAACCCTCTAAGTTGTTGATATAATGTATAAATATCCCCGTGATGTTGCTTGACCATTCTTAACTTAAAGGATGGCGGGCGGGTGGTCGGACATGGCAGCTATAATTTCTATAGCTGAAAATTTGCTAAGGATACCGATCTTAAATTCTGTGTTTAAAAAAAATAATGAATAAGTATTAAATGAAAAATAGAATATAAAAAATAGTATAATAAGCGACTGTGGATCAAATATACCATGTTAATATGATAATATTTTAATGAAGGAAAATGACAACGTACAGTTTTAGATCTAGACTTGTGACAACATGACAATCTAAAGTTTGCTGACCATAGTTTGTAGGGCCGAAGCATGAAGGTGAAGAGAAACAATTTTCCACCTGATATATTCAATACATACATCAAAGGGCCCTCAGGGATTGCGATGCTAAAAATTGATGGAACCTATGAATTAGAATAAAGTCAGATCTATACATGTTTTGGAAACTTTGGAATATAAATGTATCAATATGTTTCCCTTATATTTTCATACACAGACATGGCTATGATAGGCGTCTTAGAATTGTAGAATACATTGGACTTGCGTCATAGTGAGTGTCCAGTGCCGCCTCCATTATAACAATGAAAATAATACAACGATACAAGTCAATGGCCAAATGCGGAAACAGTCCATACAATTGTATGTAAGAAAATTTAATGGTTAAAATTTGGCAGTTTTTAATTATTGGAGTCAATATTACGGGTATATTTTCCTGTTACACAGGGGGAACCCGTTGTTTGTGCTGTGTTGACAAGTCCATACATTTTGCCATTTCTGTGGAAGAGTCTCGTAACGCCTGCTCACTACTTTTGTGCGCATGCATATTTAAGTTAATTGGCTGTTTGCAGGTTTCAGGATTTCTGTTCTCGTTTGATGTTTGCTTCTTTGTAGTATCGTTATTTTCTGTATTCACTATGTTTGCTTGATATTTCCCCTGACCAATGGGATTTTCTGTCGCTGTTCCGTTAGTCTTCTCCTTTTCCGTTTCCTGGTTTGCCTTTTCCTTGGCTTTATCCGCAGAAAACTTGGCTTTTGCCTCCATCACCGCCTTTTTGCTTCTTTTCCACTTCATGCGCCGATTCTGGAACCAAATCTTGACCTGAAAATAGATTAAATCCATTAGGTTACTGAGGATGCTTTGATTTGAAATGCCCATCGGGATCTGTGATATTGCGATGAACTGTATGACATGTGGAAGAAAATATTTAATGTTGCCATTGTCGGTCGGCAGACGACATCTTCACTCCGATAAATGGGGTAATTTCCGGCTAATTTCATCTTTCTACCGATCCACTCAAGTGGCACAAACTTTGATTTTGACATTTTGCTTCAATTTTGTTGAAACAGGGCCGAGCGATCGCACATCAGAGTGTAACACGCGTAAAAAGCGTCCCCGCATGATCTGTTCTCATAATCTAGGATGTTATCCACTTTCCGTTTGGATTATTGCAAAGCTCTCAAATTAAATCTAACCCGTCATATTTCAGTCATGCGGGTTATCGTGCCGTAAAATCAAGAAAATTAGCAGCTTTTAAATATCATATGCCACATGTGGAAGGTTTTCTTCACAATGTAACCACAATAGTGGGGTCCTAATAACTTAATCTGTGTCCTTTTTCGTCTTGGACACCTTAGGACGTATTGGCTTGCCCTTAAGTCCCTTTTCCTATCCAATATCTCCAGGTCAATTTGTACAGAAAACGACCCATCACTCCCCCCTGCGATTCTCGAGTAATCGGAAAAAGCACTAGCTTGATTTGTTTAGGAATACGCAGGCTAACTTATAAACACGGTTCGCTGTCATGGCGCTGCATACAAAGATCGGGTCTACAATCTGACGAAAAGTTATTTTTTTTCTGATTCAGGCAAGAGTAGTTTCTGGAGCAAAGTGGAAGAAAAGGAAAGTAGATCTCTATGCACAAAATGTTAATACTATTTAGTCATGATTATTGTGACATTAGTTATTAAAAGATTCTCAATTAAAATATAGGCAGTTAGACAATAAAAACATTTATGGATATGTGAATGAAGGACAGGAACTGATTAATAAGAAGTAATGAGTGAAAAATTTATACCACGCGTGCATAAAGTTAAAATGAGGACAGACTTTAAATGAATGAATTGGTTGACTGTCTTGTGTAGCAAGCCTTTCGAGATAGTTTTAGTCTCTGTGTTTCGTAAACAATGCCAATCATACCCCATATACATTCATTTATTGGATACTACCTTTTGAATTTAAGACGAATCCTTCACCGGACACTACTTGTGTATGCAGCTATAGATGCTCAATATGCATTTGTGGTGTGCAAGCGTAAAAACGCCTTTTAAAATGTTCACTGTGACCGTTTCATTTGTGCACAGGTTCTCCGAGGAGGGAGTGAATCATGAGCTCTCACCAACTATCGGACTCCAATCTCCAAACTGACAATTCACATATTTGTCTTTTAATTTGCTGCCATGAAAGTTTAGGAGCTAACTAGCTGAACTTTGGCACGTTTGGCCAGTTCATCGAGTAGTTCGGGTAAGCTGTGCCCATCTGTGAGGAAAGCCGTCCACTCAAATTCAGTCGCAAGATATCATGTTGGTTTTGGACGAATATAAACAAGATAAATGTGGATTGCAGATCCCAACAATAAGTTTCTTACCCACATATTAGCATCAGTATGATAAGATTGCGATAAAGAATCAAGATGGTAACGAGAAAATAACATTTGCATAGCAGAAAATATGTCTGTGTGCCTATAACGTTGTTGAATAAATTGGAATGAAATATCTAGTGTTCTTTACAAGATATTGACAATTTAAAAGCTCCAACCAGCGTTATTCAAAAATGCTATACTACTTTTGTCTGTTATTTATTAGGCGCAATGATCAATACCATGTCCAGAAACGTTTTGGTGACATCTCTGTTTTTAGCTATATTCAATATTGACAATTTGAAATCCCTATAATTTGCATGACTTGAGTGCTACGACCCTGCTCGATGTTTATGTGTACCGGTCTATAATATATAGAAGTTAGAAATTTTATCAGTAGTGGTTACAAAAATATCTAAGATTTAAAAAATCCAAATGCCCTGAGCTAGATTCATTTTAAACGCTTCATCTTTTGCTTGATATTAATTCGTCAGATCCTCACACAGACTGTTCCACTTTTGTTCACTGAGGTGCAAGTTCTATTGTCGCTGCAAAGGCGATCGCTTCGCAGTTAAAGAGAAATATCGATAATGTATAGACATTGAAATGATATCTTTATTGCAGTTTGACAGATATTCAAGACAAATTTGAAATGACCCTAATTGGCACAGATTTGTAATTTCACGTACTACAACTTTTGTTTATTATTCATTGAATGTAGTTCATGTCATATGCAGAGAATTTAGAATGGCATTTCTGTCTGTAACAAAATTTTACGAAATAGTCAATATTACACTTAGTATGTGCCCAATTTACCATTTCATTCCTCTGCATAAAGGCAGGATTTCATATAGCAAGGCATAACCATACCAAGTTTGCGTTTCTTTTATCACGGTGTCGCAGAAACGGTATTATACAAGACTAGTGCGCAAAACAGGTAAAACAAACAAACAAATAAATAGACAAACAAACAGACAAATAATTTGAGAGATAGAGATAGATAGATAGATAGAGAGAGAGAGAGAGTGAGTGAGAGAGAGAGAGAGAGAGAGAGAGAGAGAGAGAGAGAGAGAGAGAGAGAGAGAGAGAGAGAGAGAGAGAGAGAGAGAGAGAGAGAGAGAGAGAATCGAAATTCCAGACCGAGGAACAGCAGTCTCCACACACAGACTTTTTGCTACAACTAGATGCATCATAGACCTAATGGCTGTTAAAGGTCACTCATACTAAACAGACCCCTGACTTTTCTGAAGCATAACCATGGTTACCATATACCTGTTGGATAACAGACATGACTACCGTGTAATTTTCAGGCAGTAATCATGTATGTAAAAAGCGGTTTCTGGACCTAGGGGCAATAAGATGCAACATGATACCTTTGGTGAAAAGTATTTGTTGAATTTAAATTACTTTAACGGTTCGCGACTTAAGTTTAAAGCTCGCATTGCTTGTTTGGCAATTAGCAAAAATTTTGAAAATGGCGTATCACAGGTTCAGATTGCAAACTCTGTAATGGTTATGTTGAAGACTTCCCGCATTTTATGTTCTTATGTCAAACTTTAAATGCCATCAGTGTGAAATACTTTAAAAATCTGGAACCCACATACTTTTATTTTATTAATGTGCTATGTTTCAGTTCATTGTATACCTGTAGCAATCTTGTGTTCATTGCATTATCTAGTCTGACGCACCACGGACAATCCCCGACCGTTGGTGCCCCCGCTGTAAAGGGGTAGTTTTTCAGCTGATAAAATTATAATAATAATAATAATTATTATTATTATTATTATTAGTGTTGTTGTTGTTGTTTTTGTTATTATTATTATTATTATTATTATTATTATTATTATTATTATTATTATTATTATTATTATTATTATTATTATTATTATTATTATCATCATCATTAGTGCCATGAACATTTTCCCTGATACTGAATCATCTCATTGCGTGCTCAAGACATTGTCAGACATTAGGTAAATTTCCCCTTTCAGTGCAATTTTCAGTGAATATTCACAGTTTTTAATTGACCTTCACATCTTTACAGGGTTTACCAGATTATGCTTACATGTACTGTAGCTGCAATAGTGAACGTTTACTTTTCTTGAAAAGGAACACTACTTTGCTATCCCTGTAAATATTCCCTGATTTGTAAGGATATACAACATAGAAGCCAAACTCTGAAGGAAGTTGAAAACCTGCAAGCGACTTTCATGCAGGTCGCGGTGCAGACTGATAGGTGTGTATTGGTTCCTTATTAGTAGTATTATTGTTACTCGTCCAGGTATAAACTTAATTGTTTACTTGATGTAACTTCCGCACATTTTCAGATTGTAATTGATTCATTGTTATAATAAGTTACTCAGTACATAAATTCACGTTAGGCATGAATGCAACAGTATCCCACAGTAAAACTTGTCGACATTATAACGCCCTGCAAAAATAAGAAAGAACTTTAAAAAGTTAATAGTTATAGTTACCCAATAATAAAAATGGCTATCACAATGCAACATGAAAGGCATCAGATTTTCCCATTATGCTGTATTTAATGGTCAATATTAAATGTAAAGGGCAGAGGTCTTAGCCGCTGGTCGCTTTCTGGCTAGGCGTTAGTAACCTTGTCAACAAAAAACGGCCACTCACCACCGGTTTCATAATGTATTGACATTAAAAAAAAAGAGGTTAATATGAACAATTTGATGGATGGTTTTTTGTACACGATTGATAGGTAAACGAATAAATTGAGAGATAAATGAAAGAAGACAGGGCGATAGACATCTTTGAAGATACATGGTGAGGCACACGGAAGCTGTGATGATGGAGGACATAATAAATTATTGATCCACATAGATGAGTCTTGAACGCATGGCTGCTTTGAAGAATGAAGGGTCAACCGAACGATGCTTTAATTTATTGGATAAAAAGTAACTAATTTGGAAGACTCCCATTGATGATCGCAATACTCAAAGATTGATTATGATTAGACGAGGGTTGCGGAATAATACCACTGCGCCTTGATCTCGCAGACGAAGTAACCCCTTGACCTCATCACTGAGGATGATCACGAGGAATCAAACCGCGGCTATACGTTTTCTCCGCTTTTCTCGCTCCCATCTTTTCATCCAATCAGATACAGGGGACCGCGAGGTGTTTACACAAAATTCGGACCAAGTAGCCGTTAAATCAGATGTTTAAAGTGCCCATGGTGCCAAGGTATTATACATTCAAATGTAATCAGAGTGGTAACGACACCTCTGACTATATCATACATTTTCTTCGTAGTTCGGAAGGACTAATTAAGTCCCTAGTAGACTCAGATTAGGTGAAATACTGGAAACCAAACGGGCGAGATTAATCTTTAACTCTGCCGTCCGAGCGCTCAGAGTGAAATCAATTGAATGCTTCTGGGCGATTTGCCTCTCATTTTTCCTGCAGTCGGCAGTAACGGTTAATTTCTACCTCATTTGAACGCCTTCTTGAATTCGCCGCCAATTCTGTGGGGAGTAGCGTTTTAATCTAAATGAAAAATCACCCATCTAGCTTGCGAAGGGGCCGTGCAATTTGTTTGATTTGTCAGCCGACAATGGTTCACCTGAGGCCGGGAAAAGCCAGCAGGGCCCAGCAAGGGGCAAGCCGCCTGAACTCGAATCGTGCTGCTTGGACTTGTCAGGACTGATGGAGATCGCATTACGAGAAGAGTACTAATGACTACATGACTGGAAATAACCGATTGACTGATGATAATTCTCTCCTCTGGGGCTTTTGGTCACCAATAACTAGATTGCTTGCTTTAAAGTATTAAGCTCAAGATATCCCAGAATAAAGATATATAGGTCTAGGGCATGAGAGAGACGCTTTCTCAGCAAGCAATATATCGAATGCCAAACTTACTTTGTAAGTGCCTCCCAAAGTACCAGTAACTTTAGTAAGATGCAGTGCCTTTTTGTAAGTTTATTTTTTGTTTGTTTAATTTTTCCCTGCATAGTAAGACAGCGTGTTTCACTGATTTCTGTAGAAGAAACTCCCACAAGCGCAGAACAGGTCATTCTGTTTTGATTTCAAGCTACAAAAGAGGTCTTCATGACACGCTTCACGACACAACTTGCAGTTCGAGATGAGTGTTACTAAACTTTGGCACTTTATCCAATGTTACAACATCGTTACTGTTGGGCATAAACTGTATAAATATTTTAATGAAGTCACGAAAGAAAGTTATCCCCATGACAGACGGTGAACATATGGTGCATTTAATTGTGTAAATAATTTCTATCTTAAAAACTGATGACGAAATCCGACGAAATTTTATATCTACACATGACCTGCAAAAATCGTCAAGGTGGGAGACTCTTCTCTTGATAGCTGCAATTTACGACTTTGACATAAAATTGCCACGAGGTTGTCACGCAAATTAAAAGCACAAAACATATTTGTTCCAGAGTAAGCTCCTCTCTTTTTCATTACATTTATCAGACTTTTGTCATATCAAATCAAACGGGATATTAACTTGTTGGGCGGAAGTTGTCAAGATTTTAAGCGCATGCAATCAGTTCCAATACTCCATTGGATGAAAACATTATTAGGCAAAACCCAGAAACAAAGAAACAAGAAAGACGGAAATAAATAAATAAATAAATAAATAAATAAATAAATAAATAAATAAATAAATAAATACATAAATACATAAATACATAAATAAATAAATAAATAAATAAATAAATAAATAAATAAATAAATAAATAAATAAATAAATAAAAAAAGATATAGATAGATAGACAAATAAAGATAAACAAATGAATAAGCATAATGACAAGACAGAGTAGAATCTCCAGTCCATAAAGAGACCATTTCTATATTAAAACCACAAATTTACAGATCCGTGTTTGCTTATCTTCGATTAACTTATATCCCAATTAAAACCACTCTCCTATTAAGACACCATTATTCCGTCCCTTAGGTGGTCTCAATAGGGAGATTCCATTGTATACACCATCGTTGATTAATGAGACATTTCAAATCCACATACAAATATTTTGTGTTTTATACACGAGATGCACCTGTAGGGGCAGTGTCTGTTATCAGTCGTTTCGACAACTAAAATCTGATCATACCAAAAACAAAATCTGATTCAAAAAAGCGTTTTATAGTTTCAGTGTACCATTACAACTTGCTGCACGGACGCTCAGTTGGCATGGTTGTAGCGACAGATGCATGACGCACATCCACACGACAAATCTGTTTGCTTGGACACCTTCGCAATGATCGTACGTTGGTGTATAGTAAAATTGGCAAGCTCTTGATATTTACAATAACATTTGAACCTTCACTCTTTTTCATTATAGATGTTAGACACAGGGATCATACAGTAAAGTTGATTTTTGGTGTGTTATCACCCGTTTGCTTGAGCTCACTCAGTGTCACGACTTTTGTCGGTAAAACCAATATATGCTGTGAACTTTAGATCATGCTTTATATTATGGATGCACCAATATATGTTGGTTTTAAGCTTATTTTGAAACTCACATTTCAAAACTTTGGGGCTACCTGTTTTAATGTTCTACTGAGTATCACAATGCAGTGTATATGTATACACATTTATTATAAATTAAGATAGAAACCTTTACATATACCCGTACATTAATAAAACATCTATTTATGCATGTATATTTAAAAGGACGACATCAAAATAATTGTTTCTTTGGTATTGCTACACAATGGGGATTCGTTTATTGAATGCACTCGTATGATACAGGGACACATAATTTTTTCATCCCGTAAGAAGCCGTTAGCGGATGAACAGAAATAAACTCCTTGTGTGTGAAATCTTCATTGAAACAGCACAACTGTTCGTAAATGTACCTGCAAAGCGACCTTTTCGCTCAGGAAGAACAAAGTGTGTGGGGATTAATGTGTAGCACACTGGCAAAAAATATCAGGGGGGGGGGGACACAAAATGTGTTAAAGTTATCTAGTAACATCAGGAAGCCTAGTTAGATTAACGCGAATCAATTTTTTGAAACCTTTGAAATTTATAAACTGTCCAAATGAACAACACCCGGGATTGTGGATATTGTCTTCAAGATTGACTGCTTTCCAGAAAATATGTATAGCGAAAATTTTCAGGCCTGTTATTGAGTGATATAGACCTGACAATAGGACTCAACTTTGAAGTGAGCAATCGAAACCAAAATATATGCTGAAGTACCACTTCTAAACTTCAATTCAATTATAAGAAACCTTGCCAAGTGCGCACACGTCTTTCCCCGCACCTGTGTCATGACCAGAAGTGGTCGCTATCTTGGACATAACACCGTCGCTATCTGAGACATAACACCGCGGTATGTGAAACAAAAGCAGGACCCGGCCAATAGATTTGATGCTCGTTATTACAACTAAGTATAGGTTAGACGCCGTGTAGAGTTTTCCAATTGAATTAGAAGACGAGCGCGCAGCGCGAGTCTTCTAATTCAATTGGAAAACTCTACGAGGCGTCTGACATACTTATACTCCAAAAGATGGGTATTATAAAAGTATTTCCTACTTGAAACAAAGTTAAAAGACTTGATTCGAAGAGAAAAGCGACAAGTAAGAGTACATAATGTAACGACCTTTGACACTTGACCTGTCACGCTCCCTGACCCTATTCAATGCTGGTCAACAATAGACACGCTGGAATAAATATTATGTAAAATCCGTAAAGCATCGTCTCAGCTGTTTAGCGTAATGGACAGCACGCTCAGCCGTAGATCACAGAATTCGTGGTTCGAACCCTGCCAGGGACAAGATATTTTTTTCATTAAAAAGTGTGGACAAAAATTGTCGAAGTTCCATTGCAAAGTCCCGTCATGAGGTCACTTGCACTTCAGCGGATCTAATTCAATTAGACTCCTAGGAAGAGAGGAGCTCTATGAAAATTAGACTCCGCTGAAAACAATAGAAATTGGGCGCTGAGGAGTATAATTATCTGCTCACCTCTCCACTAACGGGTCATAACTCACGTTATTCAAACAGCATTCCGCTCTCATTCGAATTGGTCGGTGTTGCTTCTTGGATACCATGCCGGGTAATTATCATTGCGGTATTACAAATGTGTAATCATGTTATTAAGAATTTATTAAAAGTTTTCGCTACCATGCTGGGTAGCAATGAATTCCTTCGCTGACCCGAAAAAGTTGGACTTTGTGACCTCAAACTTGAATTTAGGGGACGCTACTTATCTATTATTGGAACTTAATTCAAAGCCATTGTTTCGGAAAAAGATAATACATGTTCGAGTGGGGGCAACTCGAATTGGAGATAGAGGTTTGGGCGGTTGTTTTAATCAGCGCAAATTGCCTGCAAACATAAAGTGGTATTGATTCGACTGCTTATAGGCTAAACACTTATGAAAATACACCCAATTATTATATTGCAGTCGTCAAGTTGATCTAAGCGTCTTCCCAACCTTTGCATATCGCCTTCATACTCTTCAATGAAATTTGTATGTCTTTTACATCTAACACACTTACGCGCCTTCTTTTTTCTTTCATGTTTTTTGTAATGGGTATGTGTATGAATTTTTTCATGATTAAAAATCCGTGTTGTACATTTCATAATAATTTTAACAAAATGCATCAAATTCCGTCTTCTGTTTATATTGCAAACTTGACACATGACTATACCGTTCAAGATTTCAATTATCAAACAATTGTCTTTTTCCAGTAGAACTGTATATTTTCTTCATGCATATCCACCAAACATTTTTATGTTTCTTTAGCTATGTCAGTATAATTTCCATTTGTAGGAACAACAAAACAATGACAATCCTATCGGGAGACACGAAGAAAAGATATGTCTCCACCTGCCCAACCATTCTCACTTCAGCATCACACATGCATCAGTGTGTTTCCTTGATCCTTTCTTCTGTGTTGTATTTTTGTGTTGACAGGCTTGGTGCCATCTGAGATGACAAAATAAAAAAAAAAGTCTATTATTACATTCCTCTTTAAAGCGAAATACAATAAAAATCCGCATACATAAAAGAATTGTGTGTGTTCAAGAGAAGAGATTTGGTTAGGATTGAATAAGATTAAATCAATGTTTGTTGCTGTAAATATCAAACCAAAATGAAAACAGATTTCAGACATATCTACAGGTATAATGCATGTTGAATTAAATCTAACGTCGTTCACTATCGTCCGAACAGCAAATACATGTATGTGTTGCATTATGTGAGTTTGAACATTCGTATGTATGTGATGTACAGTTTATTTGAAAATCACAAAATTTAATGTTAGTTGTAACATCCATCTGTATTCTCATTTGTTGTGTGCTATATCGTCTGCACCGATTTGTGTGCGCGCACCATATATGATCAGCCATTAAGCAATGGCGCATATCCGATACGCTATTCTGCAAGGCGGCATCACCGACGTCTTGTCTCACATGACACTTTCAACCGCAGAATAAAGCAGTTTTTCTTGTATCCTCCAGGCGTCTCCACCTGCAACAGGCGGATACCAGGAGGAAGGTACCGATCACGCCACTTACATGTGGCATTGTTTTATAGGTCCATTATTTAAAAAGCTATGTACATTGCATACTTATGTTTTAAAACCTAATTGCATTATTCGTAATATTCATGGAGAGTATTGAAATACGTTAGGTGACCCAATGAATTACATTATGTTGCTGCATTTAGTCAATGTGAACTAGTGTACATAATACAGTACACATTTAAACGTCAATCTGCATTGTAAACCACAAACTGTGCTATCCTCGGTTTATTTCCCTTGAATAGACCCATTGAAGGAATGTGTCAACGCCTCTGGCCCAGGCTGTATTTATATTTTAGCAATATAGGCATTGACAGTAACTGACATGGGACAGTGTAAACTTGGCGAACGCATTTCTAGTATTCATGATATAGAAGTGTTGTGTGACATTGACTTTTTCAAATAAATAGTTACAGTATCTGTATGTGTTGTACGTGTGCTCTTCACCTGTGTATATCAATAGGTGTCATAATTATGCCGCTTCACTAAGTCGTCTACCCTTTTAGTTGGTGTGGCCTCCGTAGGATGAGGCAATAACACCCGTTATGATAATCACACACAATCAAAGTGAGAAGACCACATGCATCCTACTACTACAAAAGATGACGATAATCACACACACACACACACACACACACACACACACACACACACACACACACACACACACACATATATATATATATATATATATATATATATATATATATATATATATATATATATATATATGTACGTTTGCGCATCAATTTATTGATGAAATATCATTTGGCATAAATTAGGAACTGTAATGTGACATCGCATGCACATCACCATATTTTGTCAAAGAGATCTGCTCTCCCGGTTTTGTATGAGAGCGGTGTTGAGTTTCACGATATCATATTTTGTATGCATACAAATGGAACACATAAAGCAATTTTGTAATATTTGAAGCTAAAAAAATTAAAGCTCAGTTTTCTCCTTCTTTAAGTAGCATGGGTCATGGTGGTATCTTACCTGTGTTTCTGTAAGCATGAGAGAGGTGGCCACTTCAAAACGCTTGGGTCGAGATAAATATTTGTTCATCTTGAACTGTCTCTCCAATTCCAATAATTGTTGACTAGTAAAAGCTGTTCTCGGTCGTCGTGTCTTACCCAATAAGTTGTGTTGAGCTTGACCTAATGAGGAAATAAAATAATTTTGTTAATGTACGGTAAGGAAACTGGAGGTAATGTTTATGGAATATCTCATATGGATGAGAATGGGGGAGCACGTGGAAGGTTGGCAAGACTAAGATCTTTGCTTGATCGGGTTGATCGACTTTGAGCTGTCTTTCGATATCTAATCCCCCGCCAATGAAAATTTTAACCTTTTCCCTCTCAAAATGCTAGAAAGCACTCGGATGTAGATTATCGCCAATTTTCATGTTTTTATCATGATAGAAGATTTTGTTGTTGTTGAGAATTGTAAATAAAACTTTCAATGACGGTAGGTCCCAGGTCAGTAGCTTTCCTTGGCAGGAGTTAGGCGCAATGTGCCAAGGAAACCTGCTGACTCATTCTTATTTTGATCAAGAAAGGGTTAAAGTATACACCAGCTAGCGGTTAATGAAACGCTCCACAGAAAGGTAAATGAACCAACTGTGCTTGCATGACCATACACTTAATTTCAAAACTTTATTTCCACCTAAAAATCATGATTCAGGTATATATCGAATATTGCATGAAATATCACCATTCCGATCACCATCAAATACGCAGCCCCATCTGCCCAAATCCAACACAAATATCATACGATTTATGATACAGTGCTTCCCATTCAAACTACTTTCTGGTCTTTTCATGATGCACATGTTTTATTGCGAGCTATGCATGAGAACTACAGTGCTTGCAAATGTTTGTTTTCTTCGAAAAATGTCTAGATCTGTCGGAAAAAAAAGATAAGACCTCCCCCCACACACACTCACCACCACCATACATATGTGTCATGCCTAAATGTTTTGAATTTACTTTGCTTCATGATTTTACTGAATAACATAAACGCGTAATGCGTTTGTGGTGAATGTGATGAAACGGTAGGCATATGGTTTAAACATATTTAGACAGGTAGGCATATGACAATGGTTTAATTGTCAACAGTTTTCCTGAGCTTTTGGGTGCCTAATTAGGTGGCCAAAGCCAAGAAAAGTTTGATGGAACGAGTAGTCACATTTGCAGCCCATAGATGATATATATTTTGGACTTTTTTGTTTTGTTTTGTTTTGTTTTTAATTAATACAAATGCATTCATCGATTGCAGAAACCATATAAGTTTTCTTTCATTTTGGTCCTTGAATAGACCAATTTTACATTGAGATGAGTAGTAAGACTGGCAGGTTGTGTCGTCTTCTTTTAAACATGTGGCTGTATTATTGAATATAGTATCATATTCCGCACCATGCGTTCCTCAGTGTATTTTCATAAACCCACCAAACCTGCATATGTAGACTCGCAACGTTCTGTAGATCCCTTGGGCTTGGCCTTGAATAGAAAATTTCTGTTTAATGAGCAGCAAGATTTCTTGGTCGTATTCTTGATTCGCACTACGTGTACCTGTGTTTCCTGTCTTGTGCTATGTTGTTGGCTCACAATTCCTGGCATATGACAGATTTTGCAATTATATGGGCATCAGGAACTGTTGAGTGGCGGACGTGCATTCATGGAGTAAGCCCTTCCTTATGAAGTTGGGTCGGGTTCGTGAATCGACTAATCTTCACCCTGATTTGACTTGCATGGCTTTAGTAATTGGGTATGTTTTTTCTCTCTTATACTTCAGAGGGATTACTGAGTGAGGGACGAAATCAGGTAATATTCTACCCTGTGTGACACATTTCCTGTTTAGCCCTAAGTTCCTCATTCAATACGAGTCTCATTCAATATAATATTTCCTCAACGGACTAATCAACAAAGGTGCCTCGAGAAAAAGTATTGACAGAGGCATATTTGTTACTGGAATGTCTCCTTTGTGTTATAAAAAAGACATTTATGGACATGCAGAAAAACATGCTGCTTAAAACATATGATATTGTGTACGTACATACCAGTGCATTCTTAATATCATCTGAATGTAACTTTTACAACACAGTGTGATTTCTCATCATTTTCAATTCAAATTCTATCAAATTCCGTGGGTGTATTCCAAGCGCAATGGCTCATGGACCAAGTATACATGAGATACACTGAAACATGAATGAAAACAGTAATGAAATCATGCCTACTAGACAATTGTTATGGCTTATACAAAGGCTGATTGCATCATTAGTTGATTGTTGACGTTGTAAAAATATTTTCTCTGTATTTTTATATTCGCTTATTTCGCTGCTGGCACAAACCGTGAAAAATAATACAAAAATAGCACTTTAACATTGGCTTTATGAGAACCATGTTCAAAATAGAGCAATTCAAACTTCAGTTATATGCCTGAAAAAAAATACACGCCCCAAAATGAGTACATTTACAGCAAAAATGATACCCACGTCAGCTTTTTTATTTTCATTTTGTTCTGAAGGTTAATCTATCTTTAGAAGTTGACTTGCAGATATTGCACGGAAACACGTCCACTCAAGTTTCAAACCATTAGTTTTCACTTCAGCCCGTCTCAGATAATCTGTTGTCTGACCTCGACCTTTTAAAACAATCAAGTGCACTTTACATCACGCACATCGATTTACAAAAGACAAATGAGTCCTAGTTGGTCACATGAAAGGCCAGAATTGGTGTCATTACATGCCTAATATCCTTTCTGAGGACTTACAGTGGTACTTTTTATCAATTAAAAACATCTGCTTCATCTGTTATGAAACGGTTAAGACGAATCAATGAAACATTTAAAACAGGGCAGTTTGGTGCTTTGATTACTTGTCTTTGTACATGGCCTGCCGCTAAAAATACGAATAAAAGAAACTGATGTTTTGGTGTGTTCTCAACAGTGAGCCAGTCTATATATATAACTATAATACACATAATTTACAATAATATAATAACTTTCCGATGATTAGAATGATGTTGATAAGGATGACGATGACGACCACAAGGATGTTAAATAATTGGTGAAAATAACTAAAATGGAATATAAACGAAAACAACGATAAACATGATGATGAAATTGACGATGAAAATTATACTAGTGTTTATGACGACGTTTGTGTAAAAACATCAAAATAATAATAAAGATAAGTACAAAGTCAATACCAATGTTGATGACAATTTTGATTAAAAATAAACAATCAATACCAGTATATTGTAATTTCTGTATAACGTGACGACATATATCCCACTGATCATTATTGCATAAGGTATGGTCTTAAAGTATGTTTGCATAAATTTACATATGCATTAGTGTTTTAAAGGTATAATTACAGGTGTAAGAGTCTCTCGCATCTCAAAATGGAGAGGCCGTTGTACCCTTTTATTATTGGTGCTCTACAACTGTCTAACCGCATTGTTTATGTGCAAGGAGACTTAAATATTAGCCTACTTACCTACTACGACGAGGATAATGCATGATAATGACAACTAGCACCACGAATTTATATGTCAACGTCTTAATTTATCAATATTCTTTTTGGCTTTTTGTTTGTTTTGTTTCTCTTTTCCATGCGTTACAACGGAAGCCAGGAGAAAATTTCCTGGAAAGGTCTGTCCATATTATTTTGATCACACCTTTATGGATATTTCTTTCGAACGGCGTTTTGGTGTAATTACGTAAAGAAGTATTATTGAGTGAGGATAATTACCATAAAAAGTCCTTGTGTGGTACATGAGTTGAATATGAATATATAGATAGAATACTGATACTTTAAATCATGGTTGCCAGTGCATGCTAAATCCTTGTCAAGCCCACTCACGTGAAGCATCGTAGTTGAATAACATTTTTTTGTTTTTTATTTCTGTTTGATGTGTTATCCCACCATATATAATATCTAACACCTCCATTCAAATGTACTTGTTGTCCTGACACATTCTTCGTAATTGCCCTAGGTATCTAATATGATTTATTATATTTTATGTAATTTTACTTCAAGTCAGATTTATATACAGCCGAATCCCATTTTCACTGATGAATTCTTGAAGCATACATATATAAACCAACCATGCAGAGTGTATGTTTCAAACACCTGGCAATAGATTGACACCGTTCATCAACAGAAGTTAAGCAGTAAACAAATATACTTCATCAATATTCAGAGAATATAAGCTCTAAAGATGTATTTGGAGATGAAAATTGCCCCAGCATGAACGAGAAGTGGACAATCACGATGCAGACTTTCAAGCAGCCAACAGTGCTTTCGATCGGACGCGTGCTGATTTTGTTTGTCTGAATGGTCAGAGCCAGCAGTGAACGCGTCCGTATGCGCGTTCACGACACGAGGCGTGCACTGGCTACCCAGGCAGGGTCAGGATGGGAAACACATCTCGCGAAGAAAGGAAACAAATGTTTGTAAGTCATTGTGGCATGGACCTCTTCAAGATTTGGGCCGTGAGCAGTAGCAAATGGAAGATAAATTCTGTCATCACTGCTGTATTGTTCAAACAGAAATAGGATGCGTTAAGGAAGTGACTTCTCGTCCACGCCCCAAAACGCATTTGCCAACATGCATGCGACTGTTTTTGCACGTGAAAATGTAGCGGTTTACAAAATTTATTGGTGTGAATTTTACAGATCCAAGCAACTTTTGCTCATAGATTAGATCATAAAGTTGTCTGCCTACCTCACGACGTGTGGTTTGTTGTGATTTTTGTTGTAAACTGTGTTGTCTTACTCGCGCAAGAAAAACGAGCCTGTATCATATTATATATCAAGGTGGTAACAATTTGCGCACTTGCAAAACTTGAAATTCTGCACAACCGGAGGAAAATACATACGAGATTGTCATTATACAGAGATTTTGACGCTGTTTTGTTTAAATTCATACACATTTTTTATTTTTTTTATAAAACTGAGCTTTGTTCTAGTTTGAAAAACACAAACGTGATCAAGGTCATTCTATACACTGAAGGAACTACGCTGTTTTTCGTAGATATACGAAGACATTGTCCTGATATATAACAGCTAGCGGTGTACATCTCAGCGTTTGTTTCCACAACGAAGTTGTAATGCAACTATGCATCAAGGCAACAATATTCCTGTGGTGTTCTGCAACACAATCATTTTAGATCCACATGCGTGCCCTTCTCAGCGAACACAATTATGACACCTGTTCAACAGTGATGGGTTTAAAGTATATTTCGATCTGCATGCAGTTTTATCATTTTGCAGTCGTATACATTCTATGTAAGTAGAAGAGAGCTTATCAGTCTCTATTTTCTTCGTAAACCCACGTTCATCTCTCACTAAATGGACTAAACCAGCAGTTGTTTTTAACTAAAAATTCCTGACCTTTATAGCAACTGATAGTCAGATATAATATATTCTATGAGATCATAATGGATGAGTAAACATATATGAAAATTAGTGTTCCTTTATATGAAAAAAAAAAAAAAAAAAAAAAAAACCCCCAAAAAAAATTTAAAAAAAAGAAAAAAAAAAAACAAAAATAAAAAAAACAAAAACAAACCCGGATTAAATATTGAAAGTTTTAGCATAAAATTCCCAGTACGTTTCTTCTGGTTGTTTGTATTATAGACACACCTGTACAAATACATGCAAGGAAATGTTATGTTACTTGCACAACACTTTTGTTTGGATAAAGTCTATTTTCCCAATATATATATATATATATATATATATATATATATATATATATATATATATATATATATGTATATATATATATATATATATATATATATATATATATATATATATATATATATAGTTATGTCTTGGGTGGTTTATGGGCAGAATTGTAATCCTCAGACCGTCTTGTGGGCAGTTGTTCGGTTTATCGGCAGTTGAAAAATGCCCATAAACCATGTTTGCCTTAAATTCAATGAGCTACCTAGGGGGTTTCAGAAACGTAAAAATTAGCAAATCTGGCCAGATATTATGGGAAGCTATAAATGCCCAGAAATTGTGGTAAGCTATACTTGGTATATACTGCCCACGGTCCGGTTTGAGGATTATAATTGACCCGCAGACAATGGGCATGACCCACAAACCGGCTGTAGGACCTATTCCATTGTATATTTTTTGTGGGCAGTGTATAATATATATATATATATATATATATATATATATATATATATATATATATATATATATATATATATATATATATATATATATATATATATATATATATATATATGTGTGTGTGTGTGTGTGTGTGTGTCTGTGCGTGTGTGTGTGTTATAGTGATGAAGTTGTTTTGATATAAATATATGTAAACCATGGACCTCAACACTGGTGTACATTTATGACAAGCATCTTTGGTTATCTATACACACACACACACACACACACACATATATATATATATATATATATATATATATATATATATATATATATATATATATATATATGAGCGCATCATTACCAGTTTACTTGGTTTATAAAGCTATACCTTTGATGCCTGACGTGTTTACGTTCATGAGCGTACATGGCAAATATTATCAGTTTATAGTGAGCTGGTAATATTAAAACTTTTCGACTGGAATCAAAATCGATTCCTTTTTCATGTTACTGCATCATTTAGGTCCATTAGATGTCTCAAGTTATGCTGGACAGTGGGAAAGCCATGGTAAAAGGAATATGTTGTGGAAGTTTGAACTGTGTGAATAAAGATTTTTTGGCTTGGTATTCTGCAAAGGAAGCAAACATGATACGAAATGTAATCTTCTCTAAAGTTGAGGCGTGAATTGATTAAAGGATAATGTCAATTGATAGGTAGTTTAGGGAGACACGAGCCATTTTGGTAGCGACAAGAAAGGGAGAGAGTGGAGTCAGAGGCTAGAAGTCACAGGATGAACTCCTCCAAGCCTCTCAAGAAGTACCGAGCGGCCACTTCAGCGGATAACCTCTTGAACTTCTCCTCAGCGTGCGATTCATCTTTCTGAATTCAGCTGTGCTTGTCTAAGTGCCCCTAATGCATTCCGACACCGGGAATCATAAAATGTTGAAAATCCCCGAAATTTCAATTTCCTTTCAAATATAAAGTGGCGAAAATACCCTGGCAAACAAGAGCAGAAATTAAGGCTGAGGCAGAAATCAGATTATTGACAAACGCTCCGCCAAAGTCTTGTCGGCTACAGACAAGAAAATTAGCTTTATTCCGAAATTCAGATCGCCTATTAGTCAATTATTTTGCACCAGTTAACACTGATTTATTCCATTTAATGGAATTTGCCGATTAATACCGGAGCTCCCTCTGTCTAAAGCATTAAACATTTAGATGAATTGTCCCCGGCTCGATTTAATCAGTATAAAAACTTCTGCCAATGACATCAATCCATACAAACGACGCGATGGGATGGAAAATTGGCCGCAAACTGGAATGCTCGTCTCTGTTGGGACCCAGACCCTCTCATATTATAATTTAATCTTTCTGAAAGTAGGTCCGTATGAATGATTTAATACAGTCTATTACTGCAATGACATCTTATTTTCAAATTGGTTGGGACAGCGATAAATATCCAAATTAAACTTAAAAATCATCAATTTAGTTGGTGGGACGTTAACTCTTGGAGAAGGATGATCATTTTTCACTCTATTACACACTTTGTGATTAAATTAGCATACTGTAAATTAGGAAAATTAGATTGGTTTTTATTATGCAATCTTTACATATTTAAGGCTATCCGACCAGCCGTCTTCGGCGGGTATAATTAAACGGAGGCAAATGAAACATCACTGTCGTTGAGTGTTTTTAATCCAGGGTACACTTACGCCATAAGTGGCTTCACAATGGCTTCCTTTCCGCCACTGTACATTCCTCCATTACTTGCTTCCAGGTTTAATTACCTTTAATTCACAGCCAACTCCGTGTTTGTTTTAAAATTTTCCCTTGTCACAAGTAATTCTCAATTAATGGTACACTGTATTGTTTCTGCAATCCTGGGCCACACGAACTGCTACCAATTGTGACGCACTTGTTTACCCTAGGTTCAATACAGTCTTTTTCGCGAAATTAATTTTGTTCCTTTCCATGAGATTTCCCGGGCTTTGTCGAGAAATAATATTTCATTAATTTGATTGCCTGTCATTTGGTGGGTCCTAATTACCCAAATCAACTGATATTGCCATTGTAACCAAGCAATGTCTTGGTTTCTTGAGCTTTCTGAAGATCGGTGGCTATCCCAACACTTGGAATAGAATAAGCCCCTAAGAATATACCTTTTTCACCATTTTTTTTTTGGGGGGGGGGGGTCCTGCATTATGTTGGTTGAATCGTTTTGTCTGGCACCAAATAAAGACGACCCTGCAAAAAAAAAAAAAAATAAAATAAAATAAAATAAATAAATAAATAAATAAAAAAATATCCCTAGCAGATGACATTTTGATTCAAGTTTCGTCCAGCTCCGCCACTGAATATAGCCACAGTTTCGTATTGCATCTTAAGACTCTCTTCTCGTCAGTTCAACTAAGTCTGAATATCGTTCCCTACAAGGCGGCTTCTAAATCTATTCCATCGACGACTCGAGGATCAGCTAACGGGGGGTTGGGGGTGCGGGTCTGGAATTAATTGGAGAAAGCTTCATTCGGTTAGTCGGCTACATGTTCCCCATGTGATAATTACAGAGCCCCCGGTAAAATGAGCGATGGAAAAGAGCAGTAGAGACAAACATCCGAGTGGTAATACCACTTAATCTACTCTGTATGCACAGAACGTTGGTCGTGTACAAATCGCTGCCTAATGTACCATGGGCTGCGAATGCCGGCAAACTAATGGTCCTGAAATTGAAAATTAAATTAGCAAATTGCTTTTTCTGTTATGGGCAAATTCCAGTTTAATCTGGCAATAATTATTAGGAGTGTTGACAGAGGGTGATGAAATGGACTATCCACAGCTGCGCAGTGAAATTTACAACTCTAATCAATCTGAGTGATGGCTAACATTATATTAAAATCCTTGTGTATGCACGACCCCAAGTTTTATATCACTCCTTAGCGCAATCGCCTCCCAGTACCGACAGCCCTGGTTGTCTCTAGTGTCTTGGACCACCATTGAAACACTTCTAATTTGGCGACGTTCTTTTCTGTTTTATTATACGAATTTCACCCAATTTAGGCTCTCGGATAACAAGAGAATTGAATGAAGAAGATTTTTGAGCCTTTGGTGGATTCCCCTGAGTGGGACGCATTGTAATCACGCCAATGCCAAGTAGCCCAAAGTCTAATCAAAGAAGCGCATCACCATTTCAGCATAGCGGTATGAATTCCCCGATTGATACCGATTTGCGGGATATTAACACCGGTTATAAAGAGATAAAATTAAGTTTAATTAGGGCCCTGTGTTTGACCATATCAGGTGAACTCACGATTGGAGATCCTTATATTACCGCATCGAATTTTGATGGAGTACTCTGGCAGATAAAAGTCACATTGTTCCTCCAGGTACCATAGTGTACATACCTCTTGAAAATGTCCATTTCTGTTACCACAGCGACACTTCCTAATTTCGAGGATGACTCTATTAGATAAACCAATTTACAACTTTCTGTACAAGCGACACTTGAAAGAATGTTTCGTCAAACATGATTAGGATTAATGTTACCAATAATTTGCCATCAATATTGTGAGAAAGTATTAGTGTAAGATCAGTGAAAATAAACCATTTTCTCTGGAGGTTTTGTGTAAACTAGACTAAAATATTTAGCAACCGGTAATGCTGCTGGAATGACCTGGTGAACTTAAGTCGTCTACCCTGTCAGAAGAAATTTTGATGACGAACATGCTACTGTAAAAAAAGTCGCAGTAACTCTCTTTTTTCAATTCCAGATTCACAAATGATGGAGTACCTGCAAATGCATCTATATAAATTAACTGATTAAAGCCTTTATGTTATTTTAATAAATCAAAACATTATTTCAAGATTTAAAGTATTGAGTGAATAATGAGTAAGGTATGTACAACTAGCAACATTACCCTTTAAACTCACAACACACACACACACACACACACACACACACACACACACACACACACACACGTATGTGTGTCTAGTATTGCATTGATTTTTATTGGATAAATATCCACTTTAATTGTGAATGTGGCATTTTTCGCATAATACGTTGCACTTGTTATTCAAAGATTTCGATTAAATGAAATTGTCACGTCATAAATATGAACCCACTTTGAAATTTAGTGAAAAGTAAAGACGTTGGACTTAAATTGTTCACACAACGAGAACATTACAGGAAACATGAGATTTTGTTAATATATAAGTCAGCTTGAAATCAAATGATCCTCCAATGTTCACATGCTACCCTTAATGTGAAGCCATAAAGTGGAATACAACAATAGGAGCCGTTTTTATATTACGAGGGTAATTGTCATTTTGTTAGCTCGGTTCTTTTATTGCTAAGCTCTGAATTAGTATTTTATATTCCTAATTCCAATTATATTGCTTCAAAATGTAGACCTAAGCAACTATGAATATGCTGCCTTTTGTGGAATCAAATTCTCAATGGGCCAAAACAAACTGCGAGACAATGCGCGCACGTGTGACTTTTAAGGAGCGACCGCTTTGTCGCCAACCGACCCACGGCCGTATTACCTCGGATATTAATCACTGCGGAAAGTACAAATTAATCAACTATTATAGAGGGGCTAATTTAGTGCATTCAAACTAGTGTCATGGAATAAAACATACTAATCTAAAGCACAGTGATTATCAACGTTATTGCAATGCCAGGAAGTGGCAAAAAAAGAAATTTGTTTGCGGAACCGAGATATTTTCTGACGTTAAGCGGCCCTTCATAAACGTGTTCATCTTAGATTGTTTCTACTGATTACGGTGATTTGCTGAGAATAGTTGATATTAAAACAATAACGTTCAACCTCGAGAGGTTCGTGTTAATATTTCCTTCCATGTTCTTCCATATGCAAATTACAACTTAAGCCAATTTGAGCCAATTTTCGGTACAACATTGACATTGTATTCTTCGTCATGAAACGATTCTGTTCGCTGGAAATGATATCCTGTTGTAGAATATCGAAGGATTTTAAGTGTAAATTTGAATAATTATCCTGCTGTTAGCAATGCTGATTTCGCAAAAACCTGGCTGCAGATACCGCATGTTAAGAATACACAAGAGCGTTAAAGCTATAGCGGCAAATTCTTCCCAATATCTTATAGATTCTCGGCGCAAAAAAGCACTTTCGCAGTTAATATGTCCTTTGCTATTTGTCTCGATTCTTTTTAAATCGATAGACCATTTTGATTACAGATGAGCAATTAATTAATTGGATGTTGAACGAAAGGGAATTTTTCGGATCGACAGATCTGTAATCACTTTAATATACATATAATTTAAGTGGTCACAAAGAGCTCATCTGTTTCAAAGTTGTTTCTCTTTCTCACTCGAGTTGCAGGGTGTTGACAAAGAATGGAAGCAAGTTGCCGTGTAATCGTTCGTTTGTCAAGCAGTCGGGTCATTGTGCACTGGTAAAATATGGATTTTATCGAGGAAAAAAAGCGTGAAAGATGGGCGGAGTTCACCATCGGTGATGAAACAGGGGCCATTTTTAGGACTATTAGTTCCGCCTGTTAAGACGTTGTGTTAAAAGGTTTCTAATTGGGAGCACCCACATAGCCAATTAACAAATTAGCTTAAATGGCCGTGACCCACCGCCAGTCAAGTTTATTCCCCGGGAACACGTTACAAGATATTTAGCGGAAAAAGATCGATGGACCGAGCTTTCTACAAATTAGATCACTGAAGAGTAAAATATATACAATCATCTTCACGATGCCCGCTATTCCTGTCAAGTTGTCTTCTAACCGGGTGATTTTATACCGTGGCAGAGGTTCCAAGAATTTCCATTTTCAGACATTGTTTAAAAGTCAATTTACTTAGTCTACTTCAATTTTATTGTCTCATTAAAGTCCACCTCGTTTTGGGAACAAAAGGCCGGTGTTGCACCTGTCAAATGATCCCAAATGACTGTGTGAATAATTCCGAAAACCAATGCTCCACCACAAAGGTTTCTTGACAGGGCAAACTGAACTTGAGCGGCAATAAGGACGAGTATTTTGTGCCGGTGGCAGCCGGGAGTGGCACAGAGAAGCCTCACACGCTGATCTTTCTTAAAAAGGCGTCAGAGCAACAGCGACACTTCACCTTTAACCCATTCAATATGCCTTGCTTCCCGCTTACAGCGACTTCTTCCGCAACTCCTCCGTGGCCGACCATGACCACTGACCATTATCCATATCAAATTAACCAGTTAAATGCTGTTTGCTATCCTGTCAAAATTAATGTCGGAATAATTCTCTGATAGGATCTCGCAAATATCGAAAATTTCCCACACTTGATAGACACGTGGAAAACTAATGAATCCCTGCTGGTGATTCTTTAAGTAGATGCCGGAAGGAACGTCTCGTGGAAACAATACGAGTGTTTTAAGCAGAGTGTGGTTTTATACGCAACTTCTTGGCTTCTTTGTTTTGGTAAGAGGAAGATGGTAATTTTTACGCGATCGAATGTTGTCGACACCACGCGTCTTGCGTGGGGTTAAGGTGGAAGTTAAAAGTTTCATGAAATGTCAGCAACTTTTCTAAAAGTGTTCATTGGGTAGTGAAAATGTCTTTTATAACATTCAATATATTTACGAGCGTACGTTGCCGCTAACTATTGCGAATTTCGCTGATCAATAGAGTGAAGTCCAGATATTTCTGACGTAACACTCATATATAAATTAGGTTCAACATAGATAAATAAATCAAATTCATATGAAAGGTCTAAAGATAATAATAGTTCATTTTCCCCGTCGCTTCATAATCAATAAAATATTTAACTTTTATCAAACGTGAGTTATATAAAATTTGTATACTCTATTCATATATGCTTTTGATAACATTGCATGAATGTACTCAAATATTGTATACGCTTTTCATGTATGGTTTTGATCACATTGCATTCACAACTGGATTGCAAACATACATAGGCAATCTACAATATCCTATATCAGATAGTGACTTACATCAATCTCTTCGTTTATTTCCATGCTGGAACTAATATGTATATATATATATATATATATATATATGTATATATATGTGTGTGTGTGTGTGTGTATGTATGTATGTATATATATGTAAACCATTTTTCAACGATTGCAAAGTCATTATCAATCCTTTAATATAAAGACACTATTGGAAAAGACCAGTGCATTTTATTTTTTATTCTAATAGTTCCAATTAAATTTTTAGTGTGTATTGAAATTACTCCATAACACTTATTTTTCATTTTCAATCCAGTTTTTCATGTTAAAACAATTACGTGACAAAGATATCTATGCGCATCTTGATTAAATTTGCAATATGTATTAAACACACACACACACACACACACACACACACATATATATATATATATATAAATATATATATATATATATATATATATATATATATACTATATATATATATATATACATACATCATTACATTTCCCTCTATATAGCCATACATTTCAATATGTCAACTGAATACACAAACAAGTCCTATAGCCAGACAGTTAAAGTATCATTAAGATAAAGCGATACACAGTTTTAGAAAAAGATAAAACAGGTGAGGCACATTCCACTGTTCCTTGCCAGTCTTATGAGAAACGGCACAGCCTGCACAGAAGTTTCAGATTATGTCCTTTGGAATTTGTCCATCGTGTCACGTGTCAGAGGCAGTTATCAATGTCGGCAGCGCAAACTATCTCCATATCACTTAATTTTTCCATAACTAGGAAGATGAGACTACTCTGTGGTGATACGGTCTTCCTATCGCTGTTAAGTCGACTGGGATACATTCTACTTCAAAGTGGCGGTGCAGGATGCCGACACTTTAGGTAGATATATAATGTGAGACAATGTGATAATGGGAAAGATACTACTATGTAATACAGGATTACGATAAATTGGAAATTCATATTTGTCAAGCGGAAGAACAACATTTGCTTATGAATTATGGATCATCATCAAGCAGGATTAGTTCTTTGTAGGCCTGAATAGACAAAATATCGATATAAAGATTATTATAACCTAGACAGACGCTCCTTGAAATTGTTACTTGCAAAAGTGAATAAAGCACGCGTGTGTTGCGTAACAGCCCGTGGAAGGACACACACACACACACACACACACACACACACACACACACACTCACACATTGGTTCGCGTTGAAATATATACAAATAGGACAAGCGATGGGTGCAACAAACACAATTGTTTTTGCATGTCACAGCCAATGAAAAAATAGTTGCACGATAAACTAACAATGAACCTTAACGGTGATATAATGTTTAAGAAAGTCAACATGGAGACATGTGGGTGTGTACGTGTACGTATCAGAAAGTCAGTATACTTTGTTGAATGTTCCTTCTGTTTAACACATGAAAACACACACACACATACATACATACATGCCTATATATATATATATATATTAGAGATACAAAGTTTATTGTATTGATTTATGATTTAACTGTTTAAAATGAGCCAAGCAGTGTCTCCTTTGTCTCCTATAAATTAAGGGTCACAGCATGTGGCAAATATGCACAAATTAACCGTGAACTATGAAAATCACATAACGTTCCCTTTCGTTTATATCTTACAGGTTTTACTCCCTTATGGACATCATCATTGAACTTTCTAGCTATCATATTGCCTCAATTGCCTTACCATGAGATTATGGAGTAAACAAAACGCATTTACTAATTTTCCACTACAATGATGTTACTCCAGTTTTGAAACACGTTGTCACGCTATTTACAACGGTCTAACAAAGATAAAATAACCCCTGTCTTTAATTTGAATAGGCCAAGTGTATTCCTGGATGCTCTGCTGGTAGTCCATCTTGTAGCCTAACCGATGACATTACCAAACGCAGACACCTGCATGTTGCTTTATAAAGGCCACAAATTTTGGGAGTGATGCTTATAGTATGACTCACATTTTGATGATTCTTTTTAGGTTGGAGCCACTACCCAATCAAACACATATTAAAAGGTACATGCGTGCCAAGAAATGCAGGAACTAAGAATGATATAGGATAAGTTTATCAATCTGAATCTACATCATGCACGTATTTGTCGAATGAGCAAACTATAAATGATATAGAGTGGATTTTTGTTCTACGAGAAATCATTTGAGCTGGAAGAAAACTTAAACCCCAAAGCATAAAACAAAGCTTCCCTTGAGGTTGTAACTTTATCATGAATATTAAGCTATAGCTGTTTTTCTCGGCGTGCCACGCGCGCAAAGAGCACCGATGAAAGATGTTGAAAAGACGAAACTGTCCTTGTGTTGTTCAAAATATATCGCGTAAACCCATTTCAGCGGCCAGTGTCCTCTGTGGTTAGCTGGAACCAAATAACACATTTCACAGTGAATCCTGTCAACTGTGGACACCTCTGGCAATAGTATTCCCATGAAGAGGGACCATACAAATCGAACCTTAGAGGAAATTTACAGCTTACGAGACTGTCTGACCGAGCAACGACCAGGAGCGTGGTGAACTAAAATGGTTTCTCTGTGACCGAGACTTTGACATACATTTTTTGTCTTAATCTATTTTATGTATCATGGCTTTGATTGCTTGACCACGTCAGTGTAACTATGAGCTAAAATGACCAAGAATCGAGTCTTCTTGCGTTGATCTTGAAGTCCCAGTTCCTACATAGGTTCAACCAGTACAACTGGGTAAATCACAGGTGTGGACTATGACGTATTTCATAGCTGAAGTCAAGGCCATGTATGCATTGTGTCCATGATACACATTAAAAAAAATATATATTTTGTTGCATGGGAAGTGCTAACAAGAAATACAGCGGGCAGGTGTTGACTGCAGAGAGGTCCGTAATACACAAAAGACAGGTATCCACTGCAGAGAGGTGCCGTTGATATGAAAGGGGCAAATAAATATTCGTTTTAGCCTCCTTGCTTCTAGACAAACTTGTCCACATAATAAAGGTGTCCCATAGAGACGTATGTGTAAAGACAGGTTTTACTATTATTTCAACCTCATATGTAAATTCACGCACCCACATGCATATTGTCTGAATGCAGCGGTTTCCACATTGTGTGGCATATCGTGCTCGATCCGCTACAAGAACAAATGGAAAATGCCTTTGCTACAAAGACTACCTCGGCACTGGCGGCCTTACCTATTTAGTATGCAATGAATAACACATATGTATGTATGTATGTATGTATGTATGTATGTATGTATGTATGTATGTATGTATGTATGTATGTACACGCATGAATACAGACAGCGTTCCTTTAGGCGGAGTTCCACCTAAGGAACATTCTCCTACTTACTACACGTAATAACACACAGATATACACATACGAGCGTACGTACATACGTACATATATACATGCATATATGCATAGACACCTGTGGGTATACATACATACATGCATGCATGCATACATACATACATACATACATACATACATACATACATACATAAATACATACATACATACATTACGATTTAAAGAAGACTTCGATTCGCAAACTGTACTTCTGATAATTTGACTTAATTTGGACCCGTACCGTTTAAACTTTGATTGTAGTTCCTTCGAAATTTTACCTGCTATGCTATACACACATAATTTGTTTTACTTACTCTTATATATGATAGTTGCTATAAATGAAGTTGTTGGTATTGTAGGTCCGTACACATTATATTTCCACAGGTAATAATAAAAGCACGATACAGGTGCACTTCCGCTACATTGAAATTTGAACAATATTTATGAGATTTTAATACATCTTACAGTTTATGGGTAAAATGTTACACCTCTACAAAAATGATACAAGGTGTGGAGCTTTATCAATTATGAACATTGGCTATGAGTTTAGCATGTACCAAGCGCCTAATGATTCATTTGATTCTGTTCGGCATTTTACCTTTATGCGTTTTAGGTATTAAATGCCCACCTGCAAGAAAATCTCTCTCTCTCTCTCATCCAATATCATGCACTTTGGTATGTATTCCCCTGCAATGATATTCTTTCTTTCACATCAACTCATTTCTGGGCAAAGAAAATACATTCTGCAATTTGATTCATTTTTTTATTTCCAACATAGCTAAATCATTATAGAGTCTTTAAGAACCAACATATAATGAATCAGGAAGAGATTAAATACTCCGAAAATTTACGACTTGAGCATACCATAATCTCGACAGTGAACCGGAGGAAATTGACTTCCTTGATGGAAGGTAGAGGAAAGCATATATTACATTACACACTAAAATTTGGGGTACAGCGTACTACTTATCATAACCATTGATCTGAAAATTGGTTTTGGTTTGAGAAACCAAGGTTACCAAGAAGATGGTCATATTATGAGTACAGAACAAGACATGATGGTAACCAGGTTGTTTCTCAAGATATAAATAAATGAAATAAGCCCAGCACTTGGGTTTGTACTTCCGTGCAACTGCTAAAACATACCTGCCAGAATAGTTCTCGTTTCATTTTGATCATGCATATACAGCAGGGAGCACAGCCGGGTCCTTGAAATATGAAGAGGGTGACAGGTGGCTGAACTACTGATATCTTTCTTTTGGGGGGGGGGGGGCATCTGGGTGTCTCTATAGAACGTTTTTGAAAATTAAGTTGCAAAATGGTCAAATTGAGCCGTTGGAAGTCAAAAATACACCGAATTATATCAGTATTTTTAGGTTGGTCTTAAGAAAAATAAAAAAACAAAAACAACAATAAAACTTACGATACCTGCATAATAAAAGAGAGGGTGCAAAAGGGAACCATGCGCCCCCTCCCCCATCCACCCCATGGCAGCTGAGGCAAACTGCAATAAACCCGTAGGGCTGTCACAGTTGCGAAAGTTCCTCCAAGAAACGCACCATTCCTGGAAAACTGTCCCTGGTGTCTGCGTCACTGGAACTCTTTCTATCTTTATAGGCCATGCATCATTTGACACCATAAATGACTCGGGGCTGTGGGACAGTCTGTGTTTAGTTCATCTGTCATGTGGCTTTGTGCTGCACCCAATCTTAGAAGTGAAGTTTGCTTCGCAGGCAAACAGGTTGGACAACTTTGATGATTCAATTGATCGCTCAAATCCACGGTTAACAGACAAAGCGTAATGTCAGCATATAAATGCCCCGACACTTTAGCTTTGTGGCGAATGACAAACAAAGCGACACAAAAAGTATTTCACCCTATCGATTTATGTTTTGTAGTCAGTTTTATGGCCATAATAAAACAGCGAGCAATAAAAAAAAAAAAAATAAAAAATAAAAATAAAATAAAAAAAAGCAAACCAAAACAAAAACAAAAAACACACATACACCCCCCCCCCCCCCAAAAAAAACAAAAAAACCCCAGACGTTTAATTTTGGACAGGCTTGGGCACAACCAAAAAACCAAAGCAGATTTCAGTATGATTTCTCTCGGGTCAATCATTCAAAGTTTTCCTTCCGTGGATTCAGTACATTCATAACTTACAGTGCAGATGCTTTGCTGTTTATAACTAAAATTATTTGTCGGTCAATAAACCTTTACCAACATAGTTACAAATAAACATATAGTTGGAAAACGCTTAACTTGTAGGTGAACTGACTTAGTTACAAATATCTCATGGTCGCAAAACGCATGGTGACTAAACATTCATGCATCCAAATGAACAATACTGCACGTCCGTAAAAACAAGTCAAATGAAAGATAAGGGCATTTGTATAGGCATAACCACCCTCAGAAAAAGGGAAACGAAAGTGCATCATCTTCATGCGTGATAATTTGATTGAATCATATATGTTGCTATGCACGCTGAGATGTTGGACAATATTGGAAATAAATGTAATATTAATTAAAACACATCAACAGAAAGTATATTGCGCAACAAAGTGTGCCAACAATAATGTTTGAGTTCTCAGAACAGGGTATGCTTGTATTTTATGTACGGTAAAATAACTTAATATCTTTTATTCATATATATATATATAAAATATATAATAAAATATGTGTGTGTGCGTGCGTGTGTGTATGTGTGTATAAATGTACGCATATATGTATACTTTCCGTGCCATGCTAGATGAAAAGCATAACGTATAAATTACATTCATTTTATTTTCGCTGTTGTGAAAATAAAAAAGGCACCTCAATGACATTTTTGACTGTTGGTGATATACCAACACACCAATAGAATATATCCACTAACAATTATTCTAGTTTTATGGATTCACCATGGGTGGTGCACTATGAATCAATTGATGAAGACGCTAAAATAATCGAACTATCAAGGACCTCTTGAACAGAACGGATTATCTGTAAGATCGATAACTTTTTTTTTCTTATAAATACATCATTTGCTCATGCAAATCTACTTTGCATATTCTGCCAAACAGGGAAAGATGTGTGATCCAGGAATATTATAAACACTATTTTGTCATGAATAAGGACAAAGGTGAATACAACCAAACCAACATCACGACAGGTATTTTGCCATGAGATAAAAGGTTTCATGATTGTGACTGCACAAAACCCCAAAACATGCAGTGTCTTTTCTGCGGACTACGATGAAATATAACTAAGTAAACCATTCAAATATATGATTTCTTGCAAACACACACATAAAGAAATATTGCTGAATAAAATTGTACGATTCATATATTGTTTGTCAATGGAAAAATGTATCAGAAGACAATCACTGCATAGAATTTTGTGCAAGGCAATGCTATCCTGAATTCACCCGATGTACAGATATATGTGAGCAGTGAATGTTCACAATCACTACTTATGTGGTTTGTATTTGAAGGTTTCTACCAAATATATTACCGTTTAACACATGTACATCTTATACATTTATAATACCATCAAAAATATAGGTTTTGCGTGAATTTTTCGTTGAAATCCATTCACGTTGACAGGGAACCAACCGTCAAAGACACCGCTGTTTTCTACTTTACAACAAGTTTCAGTATGGGTGAATATTATATTAACCCCTTAAAGGTCACTTATTCAGCACAACGATCAGATTTCTTCGGTGCATCCTGGGCTGCACATAGGAAAGCTGTTGAATATTATCATGTTATACTGGTAAGTCTTCCCTGAAACTTCAATGAAAATATTTTGATATAGGACAGTATTCAATTAATATGGATATAGCAGATGACTTTTAAAATTACCGGTCGCTATAGACCAGTTTGACAGGGACAGCGTAAAATCTTTTTACCGGGAAAACTTTCTTATACAGATAACTATTATGTCAAGAATAGACCAGAGAATGGACCCAACAATGACATTCCTAAAACTAATGACATTAAATCCGTCCATGTGCTTAAGGAAGTTAAGCAATAATATTAATGGATGTGAGAAGATGTTAAGCACGTTTCCTAAGCACTTAGACAAAATCTGGCGCACGCATAAGCTATCACATTTCCTCTTTCTTCCAAATTATTTAAATGTTCAAGCTCAACTGTACTGTACAAGGTCCTACAGCTTTAGCCAGAGGTTTAGCTCATCGTCAGCTTTTCAGCTGTAAAAGCGTGCAACTTTTTAATCTTGTGAACTGTTTGGGGTTTCTGTCTCTCTCTCTTTCGCTGTCTCTCTTTTTGTTTACATGTTTTATAACCCATGGTTGTGAGTGCAAGGTTTACTTATTTCTGGAATATTCCCTATTATTTTTCAAGAATATGACTGCCGTGGGGATCTTGGATGTCAACTATATTAGAAAGTCAATGAAAGGCAAACTATTGCATGTGGTATGAATATTTTGACTGCAACGGGCAATATATATCTATCCCAAATTCACGACGAAAAAGGTCAAAATCCGGTGTCAACATTATTTACTTTTCTAATAGTGTCAAAGGCATGTTTGACAATGGACATTTATATGCTGATAATAACATTAATGTTAACAACAAAGTGCCCTAGCTAGAAGTTTAGGGTTGCTTTGATTTGATAATGTTCCGAGGGATATAAACTTTCGTTACCAGTAACGCATGCTTGTGCGTGAAACCAAGGAGGGTAGAGACCCTCCTTGGTGAAACTGAGGAAGGCGTTGGTGTTTGTGAAAGAATATAGATGCAAATTTTAGGATTTTATGTATTTTGTACATTTTTAGTGGCAATAAAACAATGAAAACCACAAAAATGAATGTATCAGAATACGCGGAAAATCTACTACTCACCATTATAGTCCATAACTCGAGGCACAAACATCCCACTTCTCGCCAGCCAGTCTAAAGGAACCCCTTGCATTTGGGCAACTTTAAGGGCTTGCTCCGCAGGTGAATGGAAGGCGCTGCCCGCCAGCATTGCAGCTGCGGGGTGGTGTGGATGACCATGACCGTTATATGCGTAGATGGGGTGGGCGGGGAATATACCAGGCATGCATGTAGTTACGGTAGGAACCGCATTGAAGCTGGGGTGCTGAACGTGCAGGAGACCCGGGCGAGGTATTATACTGCTCCCCGGTGAATGTTGTCCACCGGCTGCTGAAATGGACTTTGAGACCGATAATGGTGGGGAACTGCTGTCCGGACTTGGTGGGCTAAATGACCGTGACTTGTGAGACTCTCTCGACCCTGGTCTTGGCGAACTAAGAGCGGGGGACGGGACGTCCCTCTTGGGGGGATCCTTTGCCAGTAAAGCATCTATGCTGAACGACTTGGCTGCTGAACTTTCCATGTCTTGTGACTGTGTGACGCGTCCGTCCTTGACGGGCTGTTCTGAAACACTGGCCTTGCACGCAGCCAGCGCCTTGAAACTATGACTGGTCGACTTTGATGATTTTAATTAATCACAATGTTTTGTTGAGCGTCAGGAAAAGTCTCTAATAGCAAGCAAGTCAAATGTGTCCCAAGCACGGTACGCATACATACCACGCAGCCAGTTCCCTCTCTTAAACATGTTTGATTTGGCATAATTAGAATGCTTAGCTGGGATTGGCCAGCGTTGTACAAATATGTAATCTGTCTAAATATGGCTATAATCTGCAGTTAATATTCAAGGATAAAATAGCTATAATTATTATGTGTTGACAATACAAAACTATGATAGATTTGATAAGGTTTCGCGGCAAAAGTCACGGAGTACCCTCCATGCTTTATTGTTTAATCTGATAAATTCTTCCTGTATTTTGCTTTTCAATTATAGCCGATCTTTGCTTTCGCAAATGCTTTCCGCCTTGCTTACTGATTCCATATTCCAATATCCTTAATTCCATTTTACCAGTTTCCGAAATCACTTGGTTGAATCTGAATGAAACTTTCCGTTTTTTATTAAGTAGTTCTCGTTATGTGTATCACGCGCATGGGCTTGTCTTTGCATTCTTTAACCTGTTCAGATCGGTCGGGGTGTCGAACCATTTGCAGCGGTAGCTTTGTGCTTATCAGGCGCGATGTGGTGCAGCATTCATAAACCATGTTACGAAGGAGATGCAGACAGCAGCCGGGGTCTTGGCCCGATCTTGTCCCGCCGGTTTTGGACTCACTCGGGCCCTATCTCTTGTGACATCAGTAGCAAGTAAATTTCCAGCCACCAAATGAAACAGCACTTCAAACCGTCCACTTTACGTGCCTTCGCATTATTAGGAAATTTCTACAAATTTCCGGATGGGAACTAAAGTGGCTGTTTTTGTGTGAAGAATTAATTTTCCGAACGAGAGGAAAACACATTTGCTTCTTGATTGTCTATTCTGAGGAGAGATAGACTACTAGAGAATTGTTTCTCTGTGCTGATGCGGTTTGCTTGACAAAGAACGAATAACTGGGCGATCCCTGCTTACGTTAACTGATTCGAATGATTCGAGTGGCGCGCCAACGAGAAAACGTATTTATGGCAAACCACGTTTTATATTGTTTCCTTATTTGTTTCTCCAAGTGTTTCTACAGTCTATGTGTGGATAGATCATAGTCATGCCGTAAAATTGTAAGTCAGAAACTTTGGGGTGTGTCCTCGAATTTTGTGTCTACACATACAAAAATATAGTGTGTTTGTTGTCACTAAGTGTCATGTTGCTTAAGCTATTGTTGTCGTCTTTTTGATCATAGACCGAGAATATGTATATTTTTTCCCCAAAACATATAATCATTTCGATCTGAAGGTTTATTTTCTCATTTGCACCACTGATATTATAAACTGAATGGATAGAGAAGATTGTATTTTCCAAATGTATTGTTGGTTGACATGTTCGAGAGCATATCAAGGCAAATTAAATAAACTTTTTTTTCAGAACTCTTACACTGATGTATTGTCAGTGTCAGTTTACAGAATCAGATAGACCAGACATTACAAGATCATTCGGTTTAAGTACATTGTAAAGGTAGAACGTAACAAGCGCAACGCATTCACCATAGACACACGACCGACGGAAGTTTACTGTGGATTACTGACAGACAATGAAATGCATGCCTACAGCATGAAATATCTGATAAAATTTACACTTAACTTTCAAAACGATGCCCAAATAAATGACAAAAAAACCCCAAAACCCCTTGTACTTTACATCCATCATGGACCTATTCTCAAGAATATAACGTTGGCGTGACAATTTTTAAAAGTTTTCCACAGATGAGAAGTGTTTTTCTTTGAATATTTACAAAGCACCAAGAATATTTTCTCGCAAATTCTCCGTCTTTCTCGTTTTCAATATCTTTCTCTGCATATATGCACATCACACACAGTTACATCCATATATTTTCTTACCCAAAAAATCTTGAGTAGGGGATAGAAATTAAATTTTTACTACAAGGGTTTCTTTCTGAAAAAATGCTCTCAAACAATGTCTTATTTTAATAATATTGTCTGGTGTAGGGAAGACTAAGATCTTATTCTGGAACAGCTGTCTAGTGTGCAAATGTGCAAGCTATATATGAGGAACGATTCTGGTATGGCCATATGTTCACATGCTTACCTTGAATTACTCTCTTCAGACTAGAAACTAAAAGCCAATCATATATATATATATATATATATATATATATATATATATATATATATATATATATATATATGTATATATATATATATATATATATATATATGTATATATATATATATATAATTTTGGTTCAAAGTATGCCGTATGCCTCTTAATACCGTACCTACAAATGAATAGTTGTCATGCGACATCTGGGGTGATCCCTACGGACAGACAAACAGACAGACAAGTAGCTAGGTAGGTGAGTAGTTAGTTAGAAATGATCTAGTAGAACGCTAGAGTAAATCTCTGTCCCTTGACAAGACGCACTTCTTTGTGGTATGAGCTCCTTTAAGGGTGTATAGATGTGATATCTAGTGAGAAAAATGGCCATATTTCCTACGTGTAACGATATACCCTCCGTACTTTTGCCAGGTAATCGTACCCGTAAAACACTATACGAAATAAAACTACTTGCTGTTGATGGTAATAATCGTTATTTTCGAAGCAGACAGCGACAGTCCAGTCGGCAAGATTGTATTACTGATCAGGTGATTCTGCTTTTGATCTTTTACCCTATTCTGCAGACACAATTTACGTTACGAAATTTTCTTGGGTAAACGACAAGAAAGTTGATTCTTTTTCATATTTACGCAGAGATAGAACTTTATATGATCCCATATATATATTTTTTATTTATTCTTTTAAGATCTTGTTAAATTTATTCATAATAAACAATCACATTGAATGCACAGGTACCCAACCAACCAGGCAACCAACGAACCATACCTCCAACTATCAACAAAACAACCAACCAATTTTACCAACTGACCGAAGTGCATGAGCGGCTCAACAGAATTTCCTGAGACAATTAGGACTGTTATATAGAGTTGGGGTTGAAGAATAACAACGTGCAGACATTAAATGCATTTGGTGATTGGGCTGCCTCTTTTACTTCTGGTATAGGATTAAAGGTTAGCCCAGAATGGCCCACAGCTCAAGAATGTTGAAAATTTTCATCAAGCCAAACCTCACTGGATGCAGGGTCAACTTGAAAGTTGAACAATCAGCGTGAGTGCTTCACGAGACTTCACGATAATAAGATGGGGTCGCAAAATCGGACAACATTTGAGATTGTCCATATTATAAATTGCAAAACAAGGGGAAGTACTAGAAATAGAGCAGTATTCTGAAGTAATAAAGTGTCACGTCTGTACACCACAGATTAAGTTAATTTTCATCATGACAGGAACTTTTGCAAAGCCTATATTTCTGTTTGAAGTCTGCTCAAATATTTCCGTCTGTCAAACAGTTCTGCAGTTGGTGTAGTCCAACGAGATGTTGCAGAAAGTAGTGCAGGCAGGTTTTCTTAACCAGCTTGCTTTTGATCCTGGGCATTCACGATAGTCTGCTGAACAGACTAAATTCCATGTGTAATCCACTGCACATATACGCCCTGACTCTACATTGACGGTGCACGGCGTTGTAAAACTGACTCAGTCACTGATTGGTCGTCCTAGGCTGCTATGACAACTATTAGCAATAAACTGGGAAAGTATGATTGCCACTGGTCAAGATGATAACGATTAATTTCCAAATTGGTATATCAGTCAGGTGACAGGGTGGCCTTGCAATTTTGGTACCATTATTTTAAACAAAATCATGGAGTATCCAGGCAAATTGAGTGTGAAAGAAACGCATAGCTTCGTCTAGTTTTGGGGGCAATTTGACAATCATTAATGTGTTTGTGACTGTGTCTGTTCTCAGCTACAGCTTGTGACAAACACTACAAGTAGATTTTTACTAGAAAATAAGTTATACGGTAATATCACCTCCATTTTTTTCATTTTCTATTTTCATGTCTTTACGTGATCTGTGCTAAACTGTAAGTACTCATCATCATTTATATGCAAATTAAGCAACGGGTCATGTCAGATATACTGTCCTGCATGGTGGCAGCACCTTCTTCCTGTGTTTCACAATATTTTCAACCGGTGGATGCAGCAGGTTTTGTTTTTCCTCCAGGTTTCTCAAACTGCAACAGGTAGATGCCAGGGTGAATTTACCTTTACAGGTGGGAGGCTTCAGGGGCGAGCCTCTCTTAAAGGGTTTGTTCTGAGCAGAACAAGTAATTGCAAGAGGTCCCTTTATGACTTCCGTTCATTATATAATGATCGAACTTCGGTTTCATTGAAAAAATGTATGTGATTGGTCTTCTTTGTTCCCTATTAGCATTCTTTGACCTCCTAAACTTCTCGGCATTCAACTGAAAACTTAACCAGGCAGAACACTAGCTGTCGCAGCTGATCTCTTCCACCGCCACAATATTTAACTTTTTAAGAAAAAAATAATTTATAAGGTAAGATGTCATTCTATGTAATTTCATGTATTAATGTGTGGTAAAAGAAATCTCATTATCTGCCTATATCCACACTTTCACACCTTGTATAAGTTAGTGAAGAATTCAGTATGGGCGCATCTTCATAAGTTCAAAAAACAAGCTGTGGGTCCCTTGCTTTTTCATAATATCAACAAATACATGCACATAAGTTGGAAGCTCACAGATTGAATGCATTTTTGAATCTTTGCCATAGCAAAACATATGTGACAGCATGTTCACACTGGAAATTCACATTGTTAACAGTTTCATTCATAATGTTTCATGTGCATATAGATGTCATGCTTGTTGCTGTTTATTATAAATGCGGAATTGTGCTTCATTTTACAAGTGTGCTGTACGTTATTGTGCTTCTGATTTCCACGAACGCTTTCACACTCAAATAGTCCATAAGCAGCTGAATGTGGATTGTCGTCTGCTAAAATGTTTTTCTTTAATTCCATGTTAATAGAAAACATTTCCCCTGGAGAATTGCAGATTAAACCTATCATAATGTCACGCTCCATGTTAGTGGCTATCCTTGGCGAAGTTTGGGTGCATTGAGCATCACAAAGCTATTGACCCAGTCTTATTCTGACCAGGAGAAGGTTCCACTATCTAGTTTTAGGCCAATGACATGAAGTTCAATAGGAGACATTCATATTTAAATGCGATCCTGCTCACTTCCTGTGTTGCCAGGGCAACAGACTGATGCTTCCACCATGATCAGGGCAGATTTGTATTATACACAACATAAACATTCATAAATAACACCTTTTCAACCAAAAGAGAGCCCATTTCTAATCAATTTAGGCATCCACTATGTTTCAAATATATGTTAATACATTTTCTTAAGATTAATGTGTGTCTGTGTTGTACATTTTGTTGAGAAAGTACTTTTGACCATGCTAAATACATACAAATAAATCTGCCCTGATGCAGGTGGCTCCCTCTTTTGCTCAATAGGTGTTAGAGTAGGACCGCATTTAGATATGAATACATCCTATTGTTGTGATCTGGGGGTTTTACTCTTTGAAAACATCTTTATTTTCTTATAGATTACTCTTAAGTCAGCAACTGATGTAAATAAGAAGAATAACTTCAATTTTATTTGCCAGCGTCGTGCCTTTCATAGACAACAACCCTTCAAATTCTTGTTGATTCACAACATGAAATAACTTTTATGCAAAAAATTTGGCGTTTTGAATGATATATTTTTTTCACATTCTTTAACAAAGCATGTATATAGTATTGAGTTCGTTTGATGAATATTATTGCGCTAACTTAAGCCCTGACGCTGTAAGTTGATTCATGAGTAATGCTGGTTTTTCGCAGTAGACTTATCTTGTGGATTGACCTGTGTTTCTCGTTCTTGCTGTGTGAGCATGATATAATATGCCAAGTGCAGGGGCGCGGCCACTTTTGTCAAAAATACAGCCTTCAATGTAACTTTGCTGATTCGACAACCTCTTAAGGCTTATCTTTTTTATTATGGAACCAAAACTGCGGGGTCTGTGTGAAAAGCAAATGAAAACAGAAAATGATTTTCGTAATGTATAAATATCCAATGCAAAATTAAGTTTATCTTTTAAAGTACAACAAGATAAATATTAATATTATTTTATACAAAAACATTCCTTGCATTTTCTACACTCTTCGCGCCAGAGAAAGACAATTACCAACGGTTCAATGATTCAGTGTTAATAACATTATTCATGCACAAGGCAGGTTTGGAGTACATATGCACTGTCTTCAGTCACTGGTAGTGTCGTAGATTTAAGATCAATAAAGAGAATAACTGCGCACAACACCATCCTGCCAAGTGATGGAAGGTCCCAAAAAGAGAAAGGAATTATATTTAAACTCTTTCAGTGCTGGTCACAACAGAAGTTTGCTCGTTTGAATAATTGTGGTGATTCCAGATTAAAATTCATTGTAATAGGACCTTTCGTTCAAGTCCTATCATTACATGAAGGAAAGCCATTCTGATCTTTAAACAGTGGTGAAATTGAAATGATATGACTGTTCAACTTAAGGTGTATTTACGATGACAGAACAAAAAATATTCGAGAAAGCAAATAAATCATGAAATATGGCGAAAAGAGCAATTGCCTGGTATTTCGCCTCATCAAGATTCAAAGTAATTTGTCGGAAAAAGGTTGTATTTTTAATCAAACACTCTACAGATTCTAGACATGCAATTTTTAGTTATTGTTGTCCATAAGAAATAGTTATGGACATATAATTGATCCCTTGGGGACTCAAAGTTACGTGCAGTGGCCAGCAAGTTTTAAATGATGCCTCTGTTGACGATTGAGAAGATCAAATGAAAACAATTCAAAAGAGGTAAGCAACGATTACCATGAAATGACATTCATGCTTTCTGCTACGTCTGGAAAATGCGATGATTAACTTTCTCAAATGTATCAGGAAGATCGAGAAGCAACGTCATGATTCCGGAACAGGCCAGTATTTTCCACTTGTTGATAATCAACGAGCTACGTCCACTTGATTAAAAGGAGCCCATAACACTGGGGGCCGGCACTGCGGAGAGTGGCAGTCTTTTAAGGAAGATAGATTAACCTGAACGCCAGATAAAAATAGGGGTTGGCAATAATGGCCATCTCTTAAAGAATTACCACTTAGGCTAGTTTGATTTGTGAGATTCTAGGCACAAATTACAGTAGATAAAATGAAATATTATGCTCATTGTAACTGGGACACCATTGCCTGTTTAATCCTTGCAGATGACCTGTGGCCTCTGATCAAGCCGTGTGTGTAAAGCTTCGGCCTACAAGGCCCGGGTCAGCCAGGAAATTGACACGATGCCCACACTCAGGTGCAAGAAAAATATGGCGATGGTCTGACTGGAAACACTGAGTATCACCTAAAATGTACTGATTGAATCAATGGGGATCAATAGAGGGCAAGTTTAATCAGGGTCCGGGGTTGAAGGCATTCCGCTGTTGTTGTAACATCGGACGGTGAATCATGATACCGCAGGCCGTGGACCCGGATCACCGTCAAGTACTTTGGATAAAGCGTAAGCTTTGATTTTGCGCACCTGCAACTCCTAAAAGTTAAATATCAGTTAGATCAACATTACCTGTCACAGTTATCACGTTCTAGTCATATAATGTCATTTTAAATAGTTTACAAGTAATCAAGTCATGCCCATAAAGATCTCCATACTGACAAATATTGCTTATAAGTTGTTGGGTCGGCCCCTCTTTATAGATTCCGCTTAGTAATAAATGACTGTGGGATAACTGGAAATCTAGGGTGAATATACCAAACACACTTGAATGGTACACGCATTATATTGCACTTGACACGTTTTCGAATACAGTACAGAAAATATCGTCACTCAAGGTATTTGCTTTAAACATGCTTGGCACAAGGAAGCCCGTATGGAAAAAAATTACAAGCTTTTTCATGTGCTTCATAAATGTCACGTGACCTGTAACGGAAGGTAGCACTTACGCACAAGTTCGATCATAAAACTGTGATGTACGCTGACTGGTTATCGGTAATAGCCGTAATTAAATGATTACCTTATAGATATAGGGCTAATATAGTGATATCTGTTATTGTCCACTTGTTTGCGGTGTCTACAACAGGGTTATCTCAATAACAGCTTTTTGTGGAAACTCGAGAGGACATGTGCAACTGTGCACCGTTGATTTTACACATAAATATACGTTAGTGCCGGTGTAATATATTCTGGATTTATGAACCCATTGGGCACTTAATGGTGCAGAGATATATTAAGCTCTGAAACTTATATAGATGACACACCTCAGATGCCTCATTATCGATTCCTTGGTATTATGGTTGAAAAATATCAGAATTATGTGACACAGGAGCACTCGGAGTTGACTTTCTTTGGGCAGAAACTTGTCCCATATTCTTGTGGTCAGAAAAAAACCAACAATGATTCACTTGAATAAATTGTGAAGTTACTTTTTCAAAATTCTGAACCGAAATTACGGCGGATATTTCACAATATACAGTTTGTTTTAAATTTTCGTTTGCTTGTCTTTAATAAATTATGATTCTCGAGATATTACATACACAAAAAACTATCCCAAGGCAGGCATTTAGATCACTGAGATATATTACCTTATTTTTCAACTGTTACCGGGATATACATATGCAGTTGACAGTGGAACAATAAAAGAACAAATTACGGGTATTTATAGAGCACAAAAATGTACGGCCGGAAACTAAGGACACATGCAAAAATTAAATAAATAAAGTAAGTGTACATTACAAAAAATACTATAAGGTGGGCATGAACCATTTAACACACAGGCGGCCTATATTAAGATCAAAGGAAGGGCAAGGCAGGTTCTGCTAAAGTATGCCAGTTATCTTATCACGGTGATTACTCTTAAATGTTACACTGAAAGAAATGCGATCTGGTAATACGTGCAATACAATATTATAAACCACCGATAATGCACAATTGATCTGCACGATAACATATGGAATCCCAGGTATTTTCCTATCCCATATAGGCCACGAAATGGCTTTGCGCATTATGTTTGCTTTAGATAATAATTTAATTGCTAAAACAAGAAAACAGTAACTCACAAAAGGGGGGGGGGTATATCTTGATCCGATTTTCAAGGACTAAATCAGTAGCCTTTACGAGGTACCAAAGTCAGCACATTGCATCTGAAATGTTGTTTTCTCTTTTGCCATCAAACGTTCATGGGCACGTGAAAGTCACATGTATGACAAGCCAAGGCTGCAAAATTCACAAATTCATGCAGATATGTGTACTTCACATATAGATGTCTCTATGTAACATACAGACATGTATATGTATTTATTGTAGACATATATCTATTTCCAATACAGATATTTGTATCTATGTCTGATACAGATATCAGCCATATTAAAATAAATAAATATTTGCGATAATTTACGCACACAAGAGAAGGGACTTATACAGGAACAAATTTGGTTGTCAAAAGAACCCTGCATTATTTTTCATAAAAACAGCCATGCGTACGAATTATTATGTCTGTATTTTAAATGGACACATCTGTACTTTTAATCAAGTTATGTCAAACTTTTGTCGCATTAGATATGTCTATTTGCAACATAGATAGGCCTACCTCTATTAGAAACAACCAAATGTGCACTGTGTGTGTCAAATACAGATATATCTGAACGTGGGCCTATATCTATTTTTAACTCAGCTCTGTAAATTAGAAGGTAAATTCAAGGTGTGTGAATAAAAAATGATGCATTGCTAGGTCAATTAAAGACATATGTTTATTTGCAAGAGATATATCTGCATATAAAATGTAAAAATCCGTGTTTCAAATACATCTAAAAATTATCCCTATTTAAATAAACCTATCTATATTCAAGTTACACATATCTCTATTCCCAATTAAACACATCTATTTCTGTGAATTTTTGCAGGCTTGTTTGTCATCCACATATACACTTCATCACGTCATTGCGTACGAATGGACCGAGGGGTCCAACGATCTTCATAAGCAGTCAGCCTGATCACACTTAAGCATCATTCCTGTGTTTATACTACAGTATAAAAACATAATTTCCAACTTTCATGTTCAGTGTCTGATTAGCCACAAAACAGTCAAGCCTTGATAAATACTCTAAAATATTGACTTTGTTGTCAGGTCCTTGTCTGGTATTTTCCCTAATATTATAATGTAAAAGTAGCCATGGGAAACTTTCGTTTTACCAATGATAAGGAAATCTGTACGTTTTCTATTAAAACACAAAACAACAACAACAACAACAACAACAACAACAACAACAACAACAACAACAACAACAACAACCTAACTTGCTTCTCTCATCAGGTACTTTTCTGTGCTCCGGGATTTCCGATAATTCCCATACGAGGACACGTCATCCTTTGAAATACAGAAACATCCATTGGGCAAAATTCACTGGTTCATTTTGCCATTTTGCCTTGGTTAATTTTATAAAATGCAGAAGCAAATATGTTCTGCTCATACCATGTAACCTGCTCATATTTCTAGGGCTAATCTTGCACTTCTTTGACCAAAAAGGCCAAGGATTGCGACGTTTAAAATAACATTTCACCAACTTAAGTCCCTTTGTTGTCACTGGAAACGTCCAAATCGCGCGTGCACACACGCACAGAGAGAGAGAGAGAGAGAGAGAGAGAGAGAGAGAGAGAGAGAGAGAGAGAGAAAGAGACACACACACACACACACACACACACACACACACGCACACACACACCCAATACGTTGACGAATAGTTATTTGGAATAATGGAGACAACCATTTTGGTCAAATATTAATCACACAATGGAAAAGCGATGACATGTTGTCTATGTAACCAAATGTAGTATTTTGATTTTTTTAGTGAAAATTGCAATTTATACATTGATTTATATGTGGAGCAATTTCCTTAAAATAGTTTCGTTCACCCTGCTGCGCTTTCTATTTATCGAATATAATTAATGTTCATGTATATTGTAAGAAGGGCAACTATCTCGTCGCATTCCATTATGTGGAAATGATAATTTTCTCTAAAAGCAAGCAAAATACTTCTAAAAACAATAGATTATAAACGCCATTGACAGTCTTAACCGATAGAAATTGTTATTTCTGATAGCCTACTTTTCATGGTGCGCGGTTGGTAGTCTTTCACCAAAGCACACCCTTTTTTTGTCATAGAACACCTCTTTCTCCATTTTAAGTAAAAGGCTTAATACAGCAACGAAGAGTCGGTTCAGAATAATGATTAATAATGAATATAAAAGATAAATCCCCCCCACACACAGAGCGGCCTAGATAGCACCAAAAATGCAGAATATTCCATTCAAATGTGACACTTGATGAAGGATGTATACATGAAATTGTGAAACAAGTTAGTTTTGCTGTTTATACTATTCACATTTTACCAAAATTTGCTCTTGCGAAGGAAAGGAGTTCTCTGTGTTTATTGGTCCCAGTTTTTTCATGGGGAAGAAAAAGCTTTTTGTACCCACGCATTCATATTTATAATTTCAACCTATATGAAATATTCAGTAACCTTCTCGTGACATGAGTGATCCCTAACAGAGGGCAAAATTAGGTGCACAGCAAAGTGGCTTCCTGAGCACAATGACTCAGCTACAATAGCTTCACGTAATGGGACACAATGAGTCAAAACGGCAGTGATTAGGAGGCTATTATGAATCAGCCACTGTGTAGTGAGCTGATTGTTCAAAATATGTATACAGTAGGACTACTCATTAAGAACCGCTTTTCCAGTATTTTTTAGATGACAGGCTTTCACTTTTTGTTCAGCAGTTGACACGGGAAAAGCAACATCCTCCGAAGCCAGAGCACCGGGATAAGATTCATACATATACAGGAGATGATCACAGTACTATAACACAGGGAAATCATCTCCATTCATTTGCGTTTACAGCACTTGGACCAACATTAATTTTTCATTTTCGTCATATTTCCTTGCCGCGTATTTAATACATCAAACGCAAACGATGCAGATTTCCTCCGCGACAAGAAGAATGCTTTCCGTCCCCCCGATTAATGTATTCAGCGGAAACTACCGAGCTTGCTTACTTCTGGTGGAAGCTAGCGTTCTCGACATGACTGTTCTGTTCTGTTGACAGTGAATATAGCACAAAGCACCGATTTTTAAGTTGCTTATTGACTTGAGTCAGTTTTGAAGGCCATTTCCACCCGAAGAGATGCATCGGTCTAAGGATCATTGATTTGGTGAATCTGGTAAAGTTCAATCGATAAGCAGTTCTCGCCCTTCTGGTCCCATTTATCCAGTGCTTGAATGATGGAAGTAATATATATTTAGTCAGTTTTGGGGCTGTTCTTAAGGTGGTTTTTCAAAATTGCAGATGATCAAGACAACGGCGGTGGAAATATCGCGGAATAAAAATGAGGTAACTTGTTAACAGGAACAAAATTTAAACTAAAACATTACACAACAAAATGGGAAACCGTTTTTCTTGGATCCTTTAGTTTTTATGTCATTGTTTACATGCTAGTGTAACAAAAAATAACCAGTCATTCTAAATCTTAATCACTCCTCCAAGTTGGAAAAAGTCCAACCAGAAATCAAGTTGTAGCAGACGACATTTTGCCTTGCTTCACGCTTGCGTCTATCTTGCAGGAAATAGTTTGGGACAGAATGGTCAAAAGACCAGATAAATTTGCTCAAATCCTACATGAACAATTTAGTGATCACGAGCCAATTTCCCTATTTGAACAAAAGAACCTTATCCCTGCTGGGAGACTGCAGAGGTACGTGAACAGCAACCCAGCTTACGGCAGGGACCGCACGCGTGGACCAGCACAGGCCGCACGAGCTAGACAGAAATTTGCATAAGGAGACAAGACCTACAGAGCATGGACAACCGGATACATGGACAGCAATATTCAATAATGCGATTAGGCGCTAGAGAGCTGACCAGCGTACACTTGCGCCAAACAGTCCTATCATCTGCCTCTCACTAGCCCAACTTCAACGGATATCCACTCAAATCGCATCGGAAGTACTTAATTTTTTCTCAGAACTGCAGGAAATTATACTTTCTTCCTCCAGCAAACTTGCTCAATTGGATGGTTCTAGTCCAAAGACGTACGATAGGCTGACCGTAGAAAGTTGCCATTTGCTATGGGTGGACCATCGTGCACCTATAATGCCTCAAAGAAGTCCGGCGCCCACTGTCCGCGACTTTGACCGCGGCTTTTCCGGAAACTATAAACATAGTGTAACTGGCAATTCTGCGATACGTGCAAGATCAGAAAAGAAGCATTTCTTGAATTATGATACGTTACAATCTTGTCTATTCAGAATGACGTCTCTTAGCTGGACATACTATACAAAGTTTGTGATGTTCACTCAAATCGATTGAAGTTTGTATTTGGAAGTTTTGGAACATAATATATTCTCTGTTATAAAGTTAGTTAACAAAATCGTGACGGCTCAACGATGTATTAGCATCACGAAAGGATGTTTCATATAACTCGGCCTTCCTGGCAACAAAAGAAAATGTTAGGTCCCCTTACGCTTTACCAGGCAATCTATAAGAAGTATCAAGATTGTATCTATGCGACAAAAAGGCAAACTATACCCTCTCTCATGAAAAAGGAAATTGTATACCAGAACCTAAGGAAAGTAAGTTCGAGATGAAAAGAAAAAGAGTCAATTTCCCTTATTACTACAAGGACATACACATTCCAGCCTTGTACTTTTCTGGCTGACTCCTTGGGTCACAGATTGAGTACACTGAGAAACCTCCCTTATGGATGGATCCATATGAAGAAGGTCTACATCATATTGTCTTAATTGCCAAGAAAAGAGTATTAACAGAGCAGGTCAACCACAGAAACAATTTATAACTTATGTAACTGATAATCATAACTGGATTCAAACACGCTGAACAACAATGGCAAAAAGAAGGCTTTATAATGAGCAGATGCAGTTATGAAATATGATATATACCTTATATGCTTCATTCTTTCCGATTGAATATGACAGGTGGAACAATAATCGTTAGATTGACAAAGAATTTGATGTATATGGGTGCCGATGTATATGAACAAGACATCAAAATTTCTTATCTGTAATGATGGGAAATCCACAATGCAAAAAAACATGTACTTTTACCATACCAACAGGTACACAGCGTTCCCTTTAAAGAGGAGGGATATAGATGGCACGAATCGCCCTGCTATTTTGTCTTTCATGTTCAGAAGAATACTAGGAAAACCCAGAAAGCAAACTGAAATTGCCTTTCACAAAATGACATTTTGGAAGGAGAGAACGTGCATACAGGATATACTTTCAGCACGAACTATACTTTGAACGTCAATTATTTTGCACACATCGCGGGTTCCAGAACACTACTAAAAGTACAGATCGAAATCCCCCGACTGTATAACTCTTGCGAGTATTACTAATCAAATCTGGCAGTAAACACTGTTTAAGCAGTCCTAACTAGGAGTTTAATATGGTGCTGTGCAGGGATTTACATAAAAATGAGAGGGGGTTGTCTGAAAAGACCATCCAGCTCACGTGCGGTGATTAATTTTGTCGTGTTGTCTCATTATCTATGATATCCCACCAATTGTCCACCCAAGCTAATAACATTAGGATCATATTTAATTAAGATGCAGTCAGGGTGCAATTGTAGTCGACCCCATTGTCAAGGTATTAGACATAATTAATCTGGATGGTCGAACCCAGTTCACATCTTTAACATTGATGCGGCTAGAGTACAATAGTACGATTCTCATTCAGTCAACAGAAGAAACGTGGTAGAAAATTAATTTATCGTTGATCCACGGATAAACTCTCGCCGTGCCAATTTGCTCCGTGCTTTTGTAAAATGAGCTATTTCGAAGAACGCAGCAAATCTTGCCATGCAGGGAAGATTTGATGAAAAACTAGTCGATTCAATTCCAAACTTTTAAATCCTCTATATTTGGCCTTCATATTGATAGCTCAGGATAATATTTGAATGGAGGGAGAATGACTTTTGAACATCACAAATATCTCATGGTTTTCGCATTTTTGTTTGGCAGATAGATAAATAAATTTCCACGACATCACCAGTGAAAATATCATTGAAGTGGGCGTGCATAAATTTCAAAGCCGTTTTACCAGGTCCTTGGGAAGAACTACAGCCTGAAAGAGAAACAAGGAGATGAAAGTTAGTAACATGTAGTACAAATACTGGTAAAGAAATGGTGACTTGAAGGGTGTAGAAAGGTGCAAAGTCAAGTATACTGATCTCTTCCAAGCTGAAGTAGAGTAAATCTGTGAACTGATCTCTCCCAAGGTGAAGTAGTGTAAATCTATTTTTAAACATAGAGAGTCTTGCATTTACCGGTATATAATAACAATCTGGATCTGGTGTCATAAGTTTTCACGGTGTTGGGCAGCGATGATATTTCATAAACCGCCTTCATTATCAAGCACAATTGAAAATGCCGTCCAGAATTTAACTGATAATAGAATTACCATCCAAGAATGTTTGCGTGTTAATTCCTGTTTGGGTCTTGCACTGTGTCTGCCAGCGTGTAAAAAGAACCCAAGCTTGGTCATCAGCTCACTTAATTTACATTTCCCGGTTTGCAAGATTCCCCTTTTGTAATGAATGAAAATTGCTAATAGTCCCTTTCTGTCATTATATATGTTTGAATATTTCCTATAGGCCTACTGAATTGGCTATATTTCTATCCGTGACAGTAAATTTCAGTTGTTGGCTCCCCTTTTTCGTCTGCGAAACATTCATTGTCGTATGAGAGGCTTTAAAACGGGAATTAAGGGCAAAATGACAAGACACAAAATCTTGACTGCAGCACTTAGGTGAAATACATATCACTTAATGAAAGATACATTAATCCCCTTGTCAACATAACAGATGCTCACTGTTTTTGTTTTTCATTTCTAATATTTTTGCTGTTTTTCACATTTCTGTCACAACATTCTTGTCTTACATAAGCATATTTGGCGATCACACATGACAAGTGAACAGACATAGGACAGGCAGCGATAAACCAGAGATCACACATGACCAGTGAACCAAATTCGACCGTCATGAATATTATTGCCCATCCATTATTCATAGGAAGGACATCACAAATAGTTATGGTGCGGATATGCCATTCAATCCAGGTTGAATCTCGAGGTCAACTTGTTCTTGAAAAAAAATGTGCAAGATGTCACAGATGGCCCGTCATGTACTTAGGCGTCCCCATCTGTTGTGGATGACCACACACCAATTAATTGGTTAATTGATCATTGCTATGACTTCAGTTAAGAAAGATTATTGTATCGATCTTTTCAGTCCCTCTCGGACTGTTTGCCTCGCATGCGATGTGACGAAAAGACCATTTGACGTTCGAATTTCTTTTAAATTACTCGTAGATTCTTACGTTATGTTGTATCATTACACAGATGTAGCAATAGATTCCAAATATGAATCTTCCCGACGCTGGTTAATGGAATTTTGTAGGTGTTCATCTCGAAAAGTAATTTAAAAGGATGAAACGCGGCATTAGTGTATCTTAAAAGGTTCCCCGAAGGATATAATATGATGCAAAATATACTGATAATGAAAACAGGAATGTGCAGCTCCCTCAGACAAAGCTATGTCTTAACGCCCCTCAAGGCTATGTGACTATTAAAAAGTGGCAAAGTCGTTTGTAATTTCAGCAATGATGTAATTATGAGTACTTTTGAAAGGCGTCTGGTATATTGGCTTTTATGGTTTAAAGTAGATATTATTGAAAGTTGATTCACCATTGATGGATTCTACATCTGTCTGTGTTTTTAAAGACAACACTCGGCCACGATATTTTTGAGTGCATTTCACCAAAAATCTTCCCTAATCATTTTTCTAATGAAGAACTATGATAATTAGCAAATGCATCCCAAATATATTAGCCACAAGCTGGAATTGGAGATTAATGAATAAACATAAGAGTCATTGAATATTGATTGATTAAAGGTCTAGGTTGATGCTGTGGAACAACGGACAAAATTTCCATTTGTTCAGCCTCCCTGTATTACAAGCTTTGTAGCCTTGGTAAACTTTGGAGGCAATTTGAAAGTTCATTAGAATAATTATTCACTGTCTCAAGTGATAAAAAGTTCAGATCCTCAAACGAAATCCTCTGGCCACATCGCCCATAATTTACACAGGTAAAAATTACTTTCATCAGAGACAGTGATGTGAGTCCTTATCCCAAAATCGTTTCCCGTATGGAAAATATTGAACCCAGAAATAAATTTTTCGCTACTTTGTTATATTCGAAAGTACGTCGGGGACATCAAAGATCCCCCCCCCCCTTCAAGTAGTGTATACTTGGGGAAACCACAACACAGGTTACGCGTGGTATATTAATCTGTCATCCGAGCTCATTATTCTCATTCCAAACGAGTTCTTCAAACTAATATTGTTTACCACCACTGGATAATTTGGATAGAATTTACATCATGTTCAGTGGTTTGGTAGACTTATATTTAAAGTGTGTGTGTCAACACACACTTTTCTGTTTTTCCTTAAGTTTTTTCTTTCTTTATGTCTGGGTGCCAACCCAAACATATTGTTTTTCCTTGGATTCTTTATTTCTTTGTTTCTTTCCATGGAACGCAAATTTGTCTGCAGTTATTCTGAAAACCACCAAACTTGCCATGGTGACTGACCTACCAATGAAATTTTGCACCTGGTTTGGAATAGTCATGATGTTTAAAATTATGCAAATGATGGGCAATTAAAGTGTTAAAAGCTCCATATCTTCAAAACTATTGTAGAAAGACACAACATTTCAATGTGCGTGTTTAGGTTTATGACGACACCTGCCAATACAATGGACGGTAAATTAAAGTTGTGGAATTTCAAATTATGCTAATTAGGGGCATTGCAAAATTTAAAAGTTGAATATCTCCAAAACTACCATAGAAAGAGTAGCCATTCCAATTCAAATTATAGGTTTGTGACAAAGCCGCATCCAATGAACTATAAACCAAAGTTGTAGGATTTAAATTTATGTAAATAAAGTGAATATTCAAACTTGAAATCGCGAATAGCTTGAAAATTATTGAAGATAGAGTTGTCATTCGAACTTGAAGTTAACGGTTTGTAACATAGCCCAATCCAATGGACCATTAACCAAAGTTGTAAAATGTTAATTTATACACATAAGGTGAATACACAAAATTTAAATCTGTTTGAATAACGTCAAACCTATTATAGTAAGAGGTGCCATCCTCACTTCAATTTAAAGGTTTGTAACATAGACACACCCAATGAAACAAAACTGCACAATTTTAACTTATGCAAATTAGGTGAATACACAAAATTTAAATCTTAAGCAACTTCAAAACTACTATACATAGAGGTGCCATTCCAAATTCAATTTGTAGGTTTGTGACATAGCTGCATCTAATAAACCCTGAAATAAAGTTGCAGAATTTTAATTTATGCAAAGTAGGCAAAAACACAAAAATTAATTCTTGAATTGCTTCAAAACTATCATAGAGGTGCCATTTCAACTTCACTCTATATGTTTGTGACACAGGTGCATCCAATGAACCATGGACCAAAGTTGTAGGGATTTAATTTATACGAATAAGGTGAAGACACAAAATCTAAATCTTGAATAACTTCAAAACTATTATACATAGAGGTACCACTGGAACTTCAATTTGTAGTTTTTGGGACATAGGTGCATCCAATGAACCATAAACCAAAGTTGTAGGCTTTTAATTTATGGAAATATGGAAAACACGAAATTAAAATCTTGAATAGCTCCATAACTGCTGTAGAAAGTGGTGTCATTCATGCTTCGGTCTACATGTGTGTGACATAGCCACTTCCGATAAACCAAGAACCAGAGTTATAGCCTTTTAATTTATACATATTAGGGCAATACACAAAATTTAGATTATGTTGAACAATGGCAAAATGTAGCATTTCAAACTGTCCTCATTTTGAAGGCACCCGGACAGATTTGCTGTGAAGCAAATCTTCTTTTCTAGTTCTTTCCTTCTTTCTTCTTTACCGGTGAATTTGTCCGACACTTTTCTCTGAATGAATTTAAATAAATGTTGCAGCAATTTAAATAATGCTAATTAGCAGTATTCGAAATTTTCAATCTTGAATATCTTCAAGACTATAATAGATAGAGATGTCATTCCAACTTCTACTAGGGGGTTGTTAGCCATTGCGCACCTAATGAATTAAAAACAAAAGTTGTAGCAATTTAAATTATGCTGAGTAGCACCATTGGAAAAGTTGTAGCAATTTAAATTATGCTGAGTAGCACCATTGGAAAATTTAAATCTTAAATAGCTTCAAAGCTATTCAAGATTTAGATAAAGATGCCATTTCAACTTGTACTCCCATGTTAGGGACTAGTACGCATCTGATGAATTGGTAACGAAGGCTGCACTATTTAAATAATGCAAATTCAGGGCATTTGAAGTTTCAAATCTTGAATATCTTCAAAAGCATGCAGTAAAACTTGGAGCTTGTTACACTGTGGCTGCTTTGTGCCAAGTGTGGCTTTCCAACATTGTTCCTGAAAACCAGTTGATTACGCTAACTAGTTGTATCTGTTAAACACTGTCGTAACATTGTCGGACCGATCATACACTGTAGTACTGAAGTACCCAGTGCCCACTGTTGTAACATTGTCGTACCGATCATACACTGGTGTACCCAGAAGTACCCATTGTACACATTCGTAACATTGTTGTACCAATCCTTCACTTAGCACTGAAGTACCCATTGTACACTGTCGTAAAATTGTAGTACAAAATCATACACTGTTGTACTTGAAGTACCCATTGTCGGACCAAAAATACACTGTAGTACTGAAATACCAATTGCACATTGTCATACCAATAAGCTTGAAGGCACACACACACACACACACACACACACACACACACACACACACACACACACACACACACACACACACACACTGATTTGCTACGTAGTAAATAATCTTTTCTAGTCTTGTCTCTTGTGTTTCAAAAACCAATGTATCATTTTCCATGACACAGTATATAACAAGAGGTAACACGAATATAAAAAGAGCGAGGCTTCGCTTCTCTGTGTCTTTTGATATGGTTTTGAATTTGTGTTGACTCTTATTGTGCATTGTATTGCATTGTCCTGGTATACACTTCATTTTAATGGGGGGGGGGGGGTAAGGGGTTGCCCGTACTGGCATACTGGCTTTTTATTTACCGAACTGGCGCACTGGAAGCCCTCTTATTTTATGTACTTCGTACTATCCAAAATTTTGAAAGATCTTTATTTTCCGTTCTCCGCACTCTAGAAAAATAATTACCTGTACCAGCGTACTGAACCCCCCCCCCCTTACCCCTTTCTAATGTGTGTGTGATAGCAATGGCCACATTTTTACAAGATACACAGCATTACAAAGTTCACTCATGCAAGTTGTTAGAGACTTAATCGCTGGCTCTTGTCGAAAATATATTACTTACAAACGGTGTGGATACATTTTAATTTCAAACTACTTTGAAAACCTTTAATCTTTGAAACATTTGACCTAATGTAAATCAATAGAATTTTATATGAATAACTGAGTATAACTGAAAATCATGATTGAACACATAGTTTATCAGGCGTGTCGATACAAAATCTACATGCAATATACTCAATAAACTTTTAATTTTACCTTTAAATTTCTTGTACTCGGTAATGTATGGAACGCCAGTTCTGGTTTTATTCAGTGTTTTGATGAATTGATATGTACTCAATAGCAATAAATCAATTTTATAATATTAATAAATGTATTTAATGATATGTTCAAGTCTATGTTACATTTAGTAACTCCGTGTTTGATGATATCGTCTAATGCACTTGATTACATCACAAAGTGGAACTGATTATACCATTAAAGCAATTTGATATCTAAATAGTAAACTATTAAACATGTGTCAAACTGTATTTGATCATAGTTTTAAATCGATTTGAAGATTGGCGGAATAGACTGTATTTAAGCATATGTAGTAACTCATTTCATGAAATAATAAAATCGTTTTAAACATATCATTAAATACTTCTGGAAGCAACAAAAATTGGTCCTCGCTATTACCAGAAGTATTTGAACAGATGATTACATAACTGATTATATCTTCAAATTACTTCCAGTTCGATATAATCATATCACTAAATATTTATTGATATGTCAAAATAAGATAAGGCAAGAAATGACGTTCCATATTGGACACGTGATTAAATAATTGATCGCATCATCAAATCACTTTCGGTTCGATTTAATCATGGAGTGATGTTCCATATTGGATAAATAATCAAATAATTTATCACATCATCAAATCAGTTCCGGTTCGATTGAATCAGCTATGCCTTGTTTAATCACTCATTAAAACAACACAGTCATCTCGTACATCGATTTTATCACAGATGCTATGCTTTGTTCAATTGCTGAATAAACCAAGAAGGGCATTCCATGTCTCGATTATATCATATAATTAAGTATCTAATGATATGCAGATGTTTACATTATTCACTGATTGCCTTATTAAGAATATAAAAACATGTATAATAATAATAATAATAATAATAATAATAATAATAATAATAATAATAATAATGATGATGATGATGATGATGATGATAATAATAATAATATAAAATACATTTTAACATTTCAACTGTATTTTATCATCTCAATAAATCAGTCAAATGACATGACTAAATATACATATTTAAACGTAAGTTTAAACGTACTTGGTCATCCATGAAATCGACTTTAGCATACATAAATTTTTATATCATTGACTGATTTGATGACATGTATAAACAGGACTCAGTCGACACGAAGATAATAAATGCTCGCAGATGGATGGGGTGATCTAATATGTAAGATGAACTCAGCAAAGTTGCTATGAGGCTACGTCATCAACTTTTCATGACGCGTGATAAGGCCTATACATCCAAGCCTGGCGAGGAAGGCTAGGCACTGGTCCTAATGGTTCTCGGTTGCAATTTTCATTCTGATGTTCTCATTAATGAGAAATTTATTCCGCTACGCCTTGTATCTGTAAGGTTCCTCCCTACGTACCGGACGGTTACTTGTAATCCGGAGCTCAATAGCCGGCACGATGCAGCGAATTTCTCGGAGTTGTAACTACTACGATAAACATGGGTACGGGAATGCTGATGCTGTGTTTTTTGAAGGAAACAGACCACAGAAACTTCATCTTCAGCATTAATGTGTCTTTTCGAAAGCTTTACAGTTCTGCTACAGACAATGAGACTTTGAACAGCTGAATCAATGGGCAACTTGAATGTCAGGGGAGCCGATTACAACGCTGGACTAACACACCTGCTTGTCTTCATTATTAGGACCGTGTTTTTCACAGGCATGACACGAGGGTCTTAATTTCCACATTATCGAGCAGAAATGAGAAAAATGTATCTGTAAGCAGTTTGGAATGACTAATAATGAGACCTTATCACAACCGAATCGACCATCTTATTGATCTTTTGGAGTTTGGCGGGTTCTTCCAACAACTGAAGAGAAGTTCTCCACGATCGCGGGACATGAAAAGGAAAAGTTCGATAGGGTCGATATTGCCCATAATTAGATGAACTAAGTATCGTCTTTTCCTACGTGATTTTGGAAAATTAAATCGCCATCTCCAAACCACAGACACAAGATGTCACGTGCAGTGTCAATACAGCCTGGGGGTAGCAATGGCCTCCCGATTCTACGCATGTTCTTATAAACGATTCCGAACCCCTTTTCCATACTGTCAAGATGTCATTTCTCACAGACGTAGGACATCAAACTACTGTAGCAAAATGCTTTATAATACTGCCGTGACCATTCAAAGGAGATTTTTATGGTTCCTATAGTAAAAGGTAACAGACCACTCAGCCATGTGGAATTCCAAATTCAGAACACACAAGACACACATTTTCTGAAACACGGTGATAGTACAACATTTTCGCGACTATAAGTTTATGTGAGATATATGGCTAAGAAATTGTGTAGTTCCTTTCGGCATTTTGATATTAAGAATTGAAATACAACTATGACATAATGTTAATTTGTTTTCAAGGCTTGGGCTTGTCTGTGAAGCAAGTATTACTGCTCTTAAGTCTGGTGATTCCACAGGGGAAGACTAAAATCAGAAACAAAAAAAAGTACAGTCTGTCTGGCAGGCAATACTTGGTTACACGTTTTCTGATGTTCTATGGTCGGTGCCTTACCTGGTAATCTCATAACAGCTGATTCCAATCTAATTAGTCTTTTCCAGATTCTTGGAAAACTCAAGTGTTTGTGTGTGTTCAAAAAGAATACCTTGCAGATAAAGCAACTTTTTCATTCTTCAACCAGTGACAAGAGAGACCTGTTGTTCTTAGGTACTGTAGTGACAGTAATATAATCATAGGCATATTTCACTGCTCTGCAACGTTTCTTAAGCATTTGACCGCTTAATTTAAAATGTCTTACTTGAGCATTATTGCTTCATCAACTATTCACGTCTAAGACTACTGGGGTTAGACCAAACGACTCCACGGAGAGAAGACCACGTTATTATATATGTAATGAAGAATTTTGAGAAGTCGATTAAATGCAGACCAAAGGACTCTGTCGACTTCTAAAAATTCTTAATGACATATATAATGGTCTTGAACTGCAAAAAAGCAGAATGGTATTCCTTGATGTTAGCAAAGCACTCTAGCGCGCCTGGCGTGGACTTCTCTTCAAATTAATGATATCTTGGAATCAAGGGTCCTTTTCTTAATCTTATGAGTAGTATCTATCTAATCGTCATCAATAAATTATAATCGGGGGGCCAGACTTCTTTTATCGTTCCCATCAAGGCAGATATACCCCAGGGCTGTATCGTGGGGCCTCTCCTCTTCTTATTTTTTTGTAACAAAAATGATAGAACAGATAGCATTTCATATGACATTAAACCTTTTGCTAATGATACTAGCATACTGAATATGATATTTGAGCCGCTCATTTAAGCCAGATGTATTATAACTGACCTTGACAGGATCTCCGTTTGGGAAAAACAGTGGAAAGTTACTTTGAGGCATCTAAATCTCTAGCTCTTTCTTTTCCAAAAGAAGATCAAACCTTTGCTTCTTGGCGATACTCTAATCCCTGCAGGTATTAATCATACTCATTTGGGAATAACCATTTCCAACAACCTAAAATGGAATGTCCATATCACAACAATCATAGACAAAGCGAGGAAATGTTTCGCTTTACTCTTCAGACTGAAATATAAGCTAACCAGTAATACGCTGAGTTAGATTGTATGAAGCTATGGTACGCCCTATATTAGAATATGGATGTATTACATTTGATAACTGCTCGATGAATCTTTCTAATTCACTAGAATCAATGCAGTATTAAGCAGCTCGTGTTTGGTTAGGTGCTGTAAAGCATACAAAACGTCATCTCCCATTCAACCAATTAGGCTGGCTAAACTGGGCCCCAAGTCGCAAATATTTTGTACTAATTATACTCTACAAAATAATCCACAAGCTGAACCCTGCTTATCTTTTGTATCTAGTCCCAACCAATGCGGGTCACTCTCCAATCCTAGGAACAGCCGCAGTTTGAGAGAAATCAATTCACTTCCAAACGTTTTTGGGAACTCTTTCCTTCTATCTACTTTTCAAGTTTGAAATTATCTCTTGCATGCCATAGGGAAACCTGCTTCTTTTACTCTGAGAGATCTGAGAGGTACCCCTTATTTACTGGTCCTGTTCCTGGTCGTTATTGTCATGCCAAAAAAATCCTAACATCATTCATACTCAATCATGTTTGGGTTTTTCTCGTCTAAATTCTCATCTTCATAGATTAACTACCCTGCCCTCTGCAGCAAGTGAAGGTTTTCATCCCGAGAGCACCTGCCATTTCTTTTTTGCGTGCCCTTTTAAATTTGAGCATAGAGAATTTCTGCAGAGATTTCTATAGAAAACGGTTCGCAATATACTGGCACCGGGAGTGAATCAAAACAAAAGGTAATGATAATCGGTCCATGTGTCAAAATTTAGATTTTTTATTGCTGTTTAAGATGTAAGCACTGATTGCAGAAGATTGCTACTTTAAATAGACACTTTTCTTAGTTCATTAGGGCAGGGCATGATATTAATTCTAATATTTGATTGCTGTTCTTGTTGCCTAATATCATTTTTGTACAACCGATTTGTCCCAGGTAAAGTTTTGTCCTGTGTGTCTTATACATATTATTCTGTCCGGGGAGCCAGCCTTTTTAGTATCTTGATGTATTATTTGGTGATCCAGTACAAATAAACATGTTTAAACTAAGTTAACTTAGACTGTTTCATTCATCCATGTGTTACATAGATACTCATGCTGCTGAATCGTGAGTCAATATTAGTTACGTGTACAAGAGTGTCAAACAAAAAATCGAGTCATGTAATAATAATAATAATAATAATAATAATAATAATAATAATAATAATAATAATAATAATAACAATAATAATAATAATAATAATAATAATAATAATAATAATAATAATAATAATAATAATAATAATAATAATAATAATAATAATAATAATAATAATAATAATAATAATCGAAAAAACTACCTCTTTCCAACGGGGGCACCCAGGGTTAACACCATGGTGCGTCCAGCATATTTACTTATTTACGCTAGCTTTACCTGAGTCACTATTAGTCGCCAACGATGATCAACGCGGTTGAAATAACCTCCAAGCCGTGTGTTAGAGTTCTTCACCACTTTCTTGCAAAGTTCAATTATGCATCTGCCATATCTATTGCTCCCGGCAGAAAAACTAGAGATAAACCACTCAATGGGAAAAGCTCGAAAGAGTTTTCTTCATGGAGTAGAGTTTCTTTCTCCCTTCATGTTGCTTCACTACCTGCAGGGAGGAGCTGGTCATGTGCTTTTGCTAGCTTATCATCCAGACCGATGGTAGTGGTCTTGAAGGTCAACTCAAGTTGGACCAAGCCTTGTCCACCAGATGTTGTGGGCAGATACATCCTGTCAACATCTGCTTTTTGGTGGTGTATTTTCTTCACTAAGAGTAATTTCCCAGTCTTTCCATCCGTTCACTTTATCTCGCTCTGTTTTCACTTATGTTGAAGCTGTATGTCACTACAGGAATAGCACAGGTGTTGCTAAATCCTCGATCTTATTTGTGCATTGACTTTACTCTTGAGAAACTTCAGCAGTTTCCTTTAGTACTGTTTCGTGATTTTCTAATACGAGACATGCATATTGATTTCCCGCCACAACTGCATACCTGGTTCCCTAGTCTCGCTTGGCGAGATATGGCGAGATACAAGTGGGTACCGATTGGGACAAGCGGGGAATTACTAAAAATTTGGACATAAAGAAATACTTAATAGTGAAGGCAGATGGAAACTTTTCTTATGTATGGCCCGGAAAGTATTGGATGAATGTCAGTTTGCCTATTGTGAACTTAAATTTCTAAACAAAAAACAAAACAAAAAAACAAAAAAAAAAAAAAAAAAAAAAGAAACAAAAAAACAAAAACAAAAACAATAAAAAAAACCAAAACAAAAATAACAAAAAAAACAAAACAAAACAAAACAAAACAAAACCCAAAAAACAAAAAAAAAAACAAACCCCAAACCCCTAGTTTTGTCCTGTCTGTGACAGTGATGTGACCGGCACGTCCCCCATGATTGCCTCGCATCAAACCCATGCTTCGTGGCGGGAAATTAATATGCATACTGCGTATACTTCGTGGCTGTGTATTGTATGTCGTCCCATTGATTCACTCCAAAATACTTATATGTGCCTTCTTGCTTTTGATTCTTGATGGTGGTGTCAATGTCAAGGCCCATGTTGTTGGTCGTGGTGAGTAGGTCCCCTGTTGAAGGTGGCTTTAGCCTCCATTCCTCGAAACATCATCTCCACATAGTGGATCTTTATTCTGTTCATACGTAGTTATACACGTTGACAATTTTTACCCTCACTGACCAACCGAGGGCTCTGGAAATATGATCATGCCCTATAAGTGAGCTATATGTTGAACAAGAGGGATGAAACCAGATTTTCAGAAAATTTTATACTGATACGATGCTATACGATATGCTGCGAGATTTGTTTGAGTCACTTTTCGTAACAAGTAAATATAAGATGGCTTCATTTTGTTTGGTTCATCTTCCTCTAGCTCACAATGTGGCGCTGGTCGCGGGAAAAGAAACACACTCGACACAGGCGTGTAGGCCCACAAGTTTATTTTTATGGGCTAAACACATGTCAAACTCTGTATTTGCTTCTCTTATCTTATTAGATGCAGTCGTTTGTTTGAATCAACAGTGAGTTGAATTTTAAGAGCATTTTAAAAATGCAGATTCTTCTTTCTAGGACAGAGTTAAGGGTCAAAGGATAGGCAACTTGGACAGCTCCACATATCACCTGCTGAATCACTGCACAACGAAATTTACAGGTTCTTATCTATCAAATAGTTACTTTGGTTGCACGCATCCAGACTTGCCTCCATACGCCAGTGACTGTGCTCCACAAGCCAATGACAAACAACTCTGCCCTGAACTTACAGAACACATGCTTTTTTCAAAGGTATCAAAGTAGTTCAAAACACAGATTCTGTACAATTTGAGCATTTAACATGTCTATGTTATTAATAAATGAATCATGGTTATTGTCGAAGAAGCTGTTATCCAATGCCTTTACCATACACCGCATACAATTATGGATCTTCCCCCTGTTCCTTCACAGTAGCCACGCTCCTCTGTAAAGAATGTACCTACCTTGTTACATGTGCAGCGAGATTGCATTTTTTCACACATAGTATATTTGATGTTACACTCCTCCTCAAGGGAACCGAGGCAAAAGTTTGTCCTTCTGAAATTACCGTGCCCCTCTATATATTTGCCTAGTCCAAGGCGCACCATACCCCCTTGTAAGGCATGTTGATTGGTGTAGAGCCAGTTGCTTCGCTTTTGCATGAAAACGATTTCCCCGTTTTTCACAGATCAAAAGTTTGTGGGATCTCAAATAATGCAAACTTATATATCTCAGAAAACAAAGCAACACGCCTACTGATTTCTTAGATGGAGAGATGATCGCTTTCTCCTTCATATCATAGTTGTTTAGTTGAATTTTGCGTCTTTATATTAAAATCGTTGTGACGATAGGTCAGTGACAGGGTCACCTGTAAAATTTCAATTGAATATATAAGTTAACTAACACTCCTAATAAAAATTGATCTAACAAGTGTTAACCTCTCGATAAGCATCAACTACAATCATCCATATACGTGCATCGTTGCATATATAGTTGGTAATGCAATTTCCAGTGTATAAAAACGTCTACTTTGGAGTGACATGAATCGTTGGTCACGAGCGATCACACCAGAATTGATAAAATATGTGTTTTGCGGTGCAGCGATTAACTTTTTGGGTCATAAGTTTTGACGGCGTCAACAGCTTTCCTCGGCGTGCATTGGACGCAACGCGTCCAAGGTGCGCCCCAGAAAGCTGTTAAGCCGGATATCAAGTTGTCTGCAAGTATAACTACTTGAATTATAAGGTTTGTGTCAAGGAATATGAGTGTTCTGTTGGTAAATTAATCCAAAGCACCTCGACTTTTGTCGACAGTGGCAATAAAAGAGTTACCGCAAATATCAATGTCAGAACTTTTGTTTTGACATGGATTAATTATGGTTCATAGGCTTGTGGTTAACCCTTTCAGTGCTTGGTTATTGACTTAGTCAACAGCTCTAATCCGGCCTTTAGCGCGCAACAGGCAGCTGATGACCTGGACCAACTCTGCAAGCTATAATGTTTAGGGTAGCAAGCTGGGATCGATTGAAATGTTTGGTCTGTTTGTCAGTTTTATTAAAATGGATTTATTATTTTTTTACTCTTAATGATCACCCTACAGTTTTATATTACTTGCACTATTTAAATCATAATTTGTACAGTATGTAAAGAAAGCGCTTACAGTGACGTTTGGAGGAAATATAAGGCACTATCTAAATGTGATACTTGCATATTCTGTTAGAAACATTATAAGAATGAACTTATGAAGCTGTAGGTTCGCGTCGGGTGAAGTCTTAGCAGGCTGGTATTACATGAAAATGGCAAATTATCGGAAATGACAGTTTCGCACCAAAATAGTCCAGCTCAGTCTTGACAAGACACCTCTGAACCGGGACCAACAGGTTATTGCATTCACTGATCAACTTGCTATGTATCAGTTATTTCATTTGAATGTATATACTCCCATCAGAATTGTGGTAGCTATGAATTTAACAGTGAATTTTATCTCTTCATTTAGACTACAAAATAATGTGACAAATTAAATAATTTAGTCTCTGATGAAAAACCACTAAACCTTGCATACTAGTTGGTATTTGCACATGAATCAATACAACTATATTTTTGAAGAATTTTCCGAAATTCAAATTTTGTGATCTAATTCAATATATTTTTTTAGTATGCTAGTAGTTTTTATTAAGAAAACCTTCCCATAGCTAAAATCAGAGGTGCCGCATTTTTTGAGTGGTAAGTATTATCAAATGAAGTGACTGGAACATGATCCCGTTTTGAAATTACAGCGATTAATGAACTGTATGGTCCAATTCAGGGGTGTTTTATCCAGGCTGAGGTGAACGTTAGCTGGTAAAAGTAAGTTAAGTAAGAATATATGCCCACTTTTTGTACAAACGAGGAACATGATCGAATCTCACAAAATCTGGTGGGTTCTTCAAGGTATATGTAGGTATGTGGTGTTGACGGGTCTTTTCATATTATAATTGACGATGGGGTCCAGAACAACTTAAGAATTGGCAGCTAAGGTATTTGATAAATATTGATATCCGACAACGGATTTACCTGATTCCAAAGGTAATTAGGTGGTAGCCCATTGGTATCTTTATACATAAGTATAGCCACTTGGAATTTCCTTCTCGTTTATATGGTTTACCATTGACCAAACAGTCTGCCCTTGTATTTGTGAACTAAAAATTGTAGTTAAGTTGCAATTATTCCAACTTCTTGATTTTGCAAATCTGCGTATTTCTTCATCCGGTAGACAAGAACACATACAAAACGGTATCTCCAGAATTTGTCACTGGCTGAAAGACATGTGTTACAAGTAGTTTTAAGCCAAAAAGACTGAATTAAGCTTATAATTTACCACTGACAAGTTAACAAAACTGTGATCTGTGTTGATGTTAACAAATTTTGACGTCAATATGGACGACTAGACATTTAACATGTTCTGCCTGAACCATCATTTCAACCTGAAGAGACAAGATCAGCTTCTGTCATGTTATACATGATGGTGAGATTTCATCGATCATTTGTATTAAACCATTGCCTACACAGTTTGTTCATAAACTAGATATACTTGATAAAATTTAGCAGTAACAGAATAAAAGGTGCTACTGTAAGGTAAGCAAGTGGAATCTGAACGATCATTGGTCTTTTATGTACCATATATACATAATTAAGAATCCTGTTTCTATGCACGATAGTACTCAATATTTCGGCAACTGTAACAATTAATGGCTCGCCTCTATCGACAAAACGTTATACAGAACGATCATACACACGCATGGTCCAGTGGATCTAATATAAATCCCTGCGGTACACCTGTCGACAGAAAAAGAGAACTTGAACACACGCCATCACAAACATATTGGCACTATTAGTCAGACGATTTTCAAATAAATTCAAAGAAATACCATCCCTGTCACAAAAACTAATTTTAAATAGCCATAATAGACAAGTGATCTTCCGTATTGTCTAATTTGTGAACACTTGCAGCATAAAATGCACACAAAGGGCATCAAACATATACGTCATGGAAATTCCTGAGGTACATACCCACCTTGAAGTTGAGCTGCCAAGGTATGTCATCAGATACACTCTTTCGTAACATCACAACATTCTTTGAACATTTTCATAACAACATTCATTGACAATTTAGCAGTATCCAAATGATACCTTTTGTTAAAAGTGGCACGTTGTTGGTAGCCTACGTCATTCTAGACGTACACCAATCAAAGCAGCTTCAGAAATGGCAATAGTGAAAGCCACACTCATATCAAAGTGTCCCTAGCAGAGTTCCTTCTCTATTATCAGGCGTAAATGGTAATGTGTTTAACAGTAAGTATGTTAAAGAAGATGTTAGCAGCCATAAATGTATTCACCTTTCATGTTGCTTACTTAGTTTCAGCCCAGTGGACATCACGTTTTTACAACTTACTTTTCTGTACAACTTTTATATCCCTGTCAAATAGTGCAGGCTGGATATTAAAACGCGACAGTTAAGATAGAATCTGCAGTTTTTCACTTGTAATATCTCAAGTGTTTTGTGTCTGCTGGCTTAAGTCTATGCAAGCCGATTGCTGGTCGACATGTGTCTCAAACACAGGTAAGCGCAAAATATACCAAAACCAATCCAAACGGCTTCGTCAAAGTGCTGTTGGAAGTCGACGTCTTTAAGATGTTTGCATAATTACAAATTGTGTTAGACTTTTATATATTGACTAAGTACCGAGCAGACTATACGTATCGATATCATTCTAAAAAATAGTCTATATATTTGGTAGTTTTAGGCAGCCACTATAGCATCTTATGTTGAGAGTTCACAAACGATTTGCGATCTTAGAGTCGAAAAGCATATTTATATTATTTTTTTCTCTGTCAGATATGTGCATCCAATTTGTATGAAAGTGACCAAAAGAAAGTGGTTTTAATTCCTTCTGGATGTAGTCTTCAAGACTGATGTCACCAAAATCAAATTGACGTCTGCAAATAAGAAGTCCATCTCGGGTTTCTCATTAAAAGTTCCGGTTATAAGATGTTTTCTGTGACTCTCCTGAAGTTCAGTTCAGTTCAGTTCAGTTCAGTTCAGTTCAGTTCAGTTCAGTTCAGTTCAGTTCAGTTCAGTTCAGTTCAGTTCAGTTCGGTCTTATAATTCTTTGGCTGTCGAGTGTGCTCAATGATATCATGGATAGAAGCTTGAATATTAAGCGGAAGTGACGCAATACAGCAGTACGGAAGTTACAATAAAATATTTATTAATTCTGTGAGCCTTGGCGAATAACGTATGCAAAAGGAAACAATAGTGTTCAATTGATTTTTAGATTTGAGAATACTCGCCTCAGGTATATTACGTCTGCCGCAACAATAGCTCGGTTTAAGCCACGGCAGGATTGCCGGGAAATGGGGTAGTTTTACATGCACGGCATCCTTAGTTTAATCCTGATTAAATATAGCAGTGAAAATCTCGACCTCTGTCGCCGATTCCGCCAACACACAAATGATGGTTGTTATCATACATAACTTAAGCATAGAATACTGGAGGCGAAAACTTTTGTCGAACGAAATATGATAGCGTCTGTGTTGTCGGTAGCCTGTTGTTTTTTTGTGCAGTTCCGCACGGCCAATGGGGGAAGGAATTAGCGGATTCAAAGACATGTCAGCACATTACATATTCTGCTGGCTTGCTAAATCAAAGACCGAATAGTGGGCACTGACCCCGGCCAATCCGGTAGGTGTAGTATAACTCATTACCACACAGCCCTATCAACTTACATAACATCCAAATATTGCCCGATTTCCCAATGGAAGCCATGTGAATAAGTCTCCGCTTTCTCACTTCCTCAGTCGGCAAAAGATGATTATGGAACTATTAATTTTACCCAGGCTAGCGGTGGCATCGGCATGACTTAGGGTCCCCTAATTTTCCCTTCTTCAGCCGGTGCCATATTAACAGTCACGCGTACCGTTATGAGATATATTGCCGGCCGACCGAACGCCGGAACCCTGTTGTTGTGTGGGGAAATATGTTAGGAACAGTTTTCAATTGGACCCGCGAATGGTCTATTTACCCTTGCCTGGGTTCCAATTACCTCGACATAAGCCCTTCAATAATTTCTGACTGGTTTTTAATTCAATAAATTCATAACGAGAAATTCAAATAGATTTTAGAAATTAAGGAAGACTTAGTCTGATTATGACCAGTTAGTGCCGTATTTAGAGGGGTATTATGACTATGTATGTAGGTGAATGCGGAGCAAGAGAAAACTGAAATTTCAATGGGGCGATTGATCCTACTAACCAGTGAATCAGCTTTAGCAGAGTCCCGTGCTGGGGAAAAGAATTAAGAGGAAATTATACACTAATTTATGGACTTGTAAAGGTTCCCAATCAGCATTTTCGGCAGAAGTATGTTGACTTAGATAGTTTGGCCAACTCATTCAACATGAAATGGATTAAAGTATTTTAACATAACACATAAGGAGGACGCGCACTTAGCTTGGCCTTTAACGATGCTTTGTCGTACCAAACGAGCTGACGACGTCTGGAGATTCCTAGAGTTGCCCAAAATATACGAGACCTTTATCGAATCCTGAGTCGTTAATACAAATTTGTACATTTTGAGATCCCTTTGTGTGTATATGTATATATATCGCAATCAGAGATGGACATAGATGAAATCAAATGGGACATTCTTCTTGAAAACCGAGGTCATTGTCTAGACTGAAAGAGGTGATTTTCACATTCATTACCAAATATTTTGTTGCCTGAAGTATCACCCAGATTGCCTATAGACCCATAAGACGTATTACGTACACTAAAAGTAATATTTAGCTGCCCTTTGGCTTCCGGGTCACAATACCGGCGCAAAGGCCAAGATGACCGATTGCCTCATTTTCAAATTCTTCGTGATTTATAGCCGCCATCTTGTTCACGTGATTTAACGTGGCGGCAAATGGGGGCACTAGCTGCCTAACACTTGACAAATGACTAAATAACACATGTTATTACGAGTGTGATTTTCTTCCGACAATAGAAATGTACTACAAATCCAGACTTTCTAGACTTATCTAGGATTTTATTAATTTCGACCTTGTCAGTGATTTATAGTTCGATAAACGTGCTGTCATAATCTAACTCAAGTGGTCAAATTAAGTTGTCGCAGAAAATGAAAACAAGTTAGGATGAAGATTAATTTACGCTGTTCGTGTGGTAACGAGGTAATTTTCATGAACGCCAAAGAGGAAACGCAAACCTATTTTTCTTCCGGTTGGCTTGCATGGAAGCTGATTTATAACTTACCCCACAGCTACTGTATGCGATCAGCGAGGATTTTAAACATTTAAAAAATCCACATGGAGACAACACGTGCTCAAACTTAAAGAACCACCAGGACCACTCACGTGTTTATCTATCATTGGACAATGGCCGTATTTTGGAAAAACACACACGTTCATTCATTACAAAGATATGGCGCATAATTTGTGGCATTTCTAAAATTAATACACTGTGACAAGATGTAATTAATATCATTTTTTTTTTTTTGTGTATGCTGGCATTTTGTAAAACGCTCAGTTGTCCATGAGACGGGCTTTGTTCTTCAGGCCAGAGAGGATCATTGGAGCATTCTTCTTTAGATAGCCATTCCCAAAGGCAAAGTTTGATCACAAAAATCTAATTGTCTACATAATTGTTCGGCTACAAAACTGCTGAATTACAGTTGTGGCATGAATTGCCAGGCAAGCTCCGGGTTAACGTATTATCTTAAGTTGGCAGCTGTATAGTCAGCGCACACCAAGGCTCGCATGCATCTTTGGACACATGTTACTCATATATTTTTCCACACGGACAGTAGAACTATATATTCTATGATTACTACATATATAGAGATTTGTAGCCACAAATTATAGGGTATTAGAGGTATTTAAAAGATTTTGCAGCATTTTTTCTGATCTGGTACGACTTGATATTTATCTCGGATAAATCACATATATATTTTTTGTAAAGTTGAAACCTCCAAAAATTGATAATTTATATCTATGTCCAGGATCGGTTCCGATGATTAATTCAGAAATATCATGAATAAAAAGTAATACAATTTTCTAGTTGGTTATTTATTTCCTTTCTTGAAATTGTTCACAAAATCACGGAAGTAAGAAAAAAATCCATTGAACCTGAACCCAGAAATATTTTTCTTTTAATACGTGTTGATTTTAATGTGATCGGATGAAATTCAATAGGTATGACAAAACAAAGTTCTGAGGAAATCGCTCTGAAAGAAAATATTAATTTTCATTTATAAGCGGTTGTAATATGATGATTTATATTAAATCCCGTATGTTTATTACAGGTGACATAAACATGCAGCTTTACTTCTGTGATGTTGTTACTCAAAAAACGTGTCTTTTGTAACTTAAAGAGTAACTCTTTTCAACTTGGGGACATTAAACGTAGCCATACTTAGTGTGTTTGTATGAAGGTTCACAACAAACGAGAGCAATTTTGAAAATGGCTAACAAAACAGGCTAACTCGTATTTACACCAATAGTGAGCTTCAAAATGGTCAGATAAATAGTATTGATTAGGCTCAATTACCCTGTCACCTTATTTCATCACAGCGTGTTTACCGCAATGCATCTTGGGGGATTGCCGGGGACAAACTAAGCCAGCAGTTCAGACTAACAGTTGAGTAGTACGTTCGATGCAGTGTTGACTCTTGCGGGGTGATAAACGTATATTCAAGTTCCAATCAGAGAAAGTTAGAAAATGCCGAACGTTGACTGTTGCGTGCCTCAGTGCAGAGGTTCTAAGAGGAAGACACCTAGCTTTTACCAGTTGCCGTCCGACAAAACAGAGAGGAAATTCTGCATCAAACTGATCAGAAACGAAAACTTCAAGGTTGAATCGAAGTGGACCAGTGTGTGTTCTTTACCCTTTAGAGGGGGGACAGAGTTGTCTGCTACCATTGCAGAAGGTTGTTTTGCACCGGAGACGCTGTTTTCATCTAATTTTACGAGGACATCAGCCACACTGCGACCACAACCGTGTTATATTATATGCGCTGCTTTGACCTGTCCCCGGCGATCCCCCCAAGGTGTACTGCGGTAAATACGCTGTGACGTAATATGTTTCCAACGTAATTATCCATTCTACTTTCTATGTCTCACGGTTTCCTGTTCCGCATGAGCGACCCTGGCCCATGGTTACCCAAGTTACGGGCCATGGATTAAAGAATGCAAACAACGGCATGGGTCATTCATATACCCACACAAAACCTGGGTGGTCAACAATGCTAGAAACTCCATATAAACATAATATTACAGCTAAATTTTCTCCATTAATTTTGAGTTCAGCCCTCTGACTGTTTTCGGATCATTTACTTAAAGTATCCAACTATCCAAAATGTTAAAAAGTGATAACAGGGTATCCAATGATGAAACTTCCACCTTAAAATGAAAATCTGCCGATCCAGTTGCCTTCTGGCGAGAAAAAAAAACATCTGTTCCTATCAGCAAGCTCCAGGGATTAAAATGTTTTATGTCGATCTTGTCATTGTGCATGAAACTGTTTTAGCTCATTTGCCTCATTTTCTTTCGTTTTTTTTGCCTAAATTGAAGTGATGCTCAAACTTTCATTAATTTCCTAGAAGAAATGCTGCAAGTTTGGTGATGTAATAATGTGATGCCTGTAATACGTGGAAGTTATTTGACGAGTTGTAAGATCAGGTTTGAGGGAGCTATTTCAAAATGAAATCATTTTCCCACGCACATGAAGCTCCGTCTAACATTGCAAAAATAGCAAACAATAGTTTTAGAAACAACTGTGATCCGCCCTAATCGCCTGATTGCCAACCGTATATATGATGTTATAGCTGTGTTCAGCTTTTATCAAATGAGTACCAAAGGAACAAACATAACTTTCCCTTGGAGATTACTGGATTCCACTGGAAACTCTGCAAGCAATAACTCTTTCTTTCTTTCTTTCTTTCTTTCTTTCTTTCTTTCTTTCTTTCTTTCTTTCTTTCTTTCTTTCTTTCTTTCTTTCTTTCTTTCTTTCTTTCTTTCTTTCTTTCTTTCTTTCTTTCTTTCTTTCTTTCTTTCTTTCTTTCTTTCTTTCTTTCTTTCTCTCTCTCTCTCTTTCTTTCTTTCTTTCTTTCTTTCTTTCTTTCCTGACTTGAGACAGGCAGTCACCCATAAAAGACAACTGGTGGTTTTAAACTGGTCCTCTCAACATTAGAAATATTCATCATTAACTGCAGACACTAGGTCTTTTCCAAAATGTATAGGCCTAACCACCAAAAACACAAATTTCATTACTTCTGCCAAAAATAAAGCCTCTTATTAGCATAAGTTGAAATTTATACTTAACTGATAATATTGGCAGGTGTCACAAACCTATACATGCACATTGAAATTTTGAGTATCTGCAATATTTTGGAAAATATGGAGCTTTTAAAATTCTAATTACCCCTAAATTTGCATACTTTTAAACATCATGACTATTCCAAATGAGATGCACAATTTCACTTGTTAGGTCAGTCACCATAGCAAGTTTGATGGTTTTCGGTAAATAGTGCTTGAGAAAATGTCCAGACCAATTGGTTGTGAAGAGGAAAGGAATGAAAGAAAGAAAGAAAGAAAGAAGGAAAGAAGGAAGGAAGGAAGGAGAGAAAGAAAGAAAGAAAGAGAAATAAATAAATAAATAAATAAAGAAAGAAAATTCCAGTGTCTACTTATACAGTGAAACCTCTCTAAAGTGGGCACACATGGGACCAGAGAAAAGTGCCCACTCCTGAGAGAGTCAGCCCTTCTGGGCAGTATAGATGAGTATGTGTGCATGTATATGTACATTATTCATACATGCACATATATATGTACAGTGTATACATATTATAATTCAAGGGAATGTGTATACATGCAATACAAAACTGTCTTTGTTCCTTTATTACACACAAAAATTTTAACAGAAGCTGTCAAGAAACTACATAACATGTACCTGTGAACCAAGACAAAGCTATACTGTCTCAGTATTGGCTATGAAAAACAGGCTTCATCTCACTGGTTACAAAAAAAAAAAAAAACAAAGACATGAAAGTGTCCACTGAGATGACGTAAATTCTACCCTCCATAGGTCTGGCTGACTCAGTTTTGTATGTAGTCTATTTTTGACAGAGGGTACACTCATGCTTGTTTTGCCTAGAAGTCTGAAGTCTGTGCTCCCTCGGGACTGATAAGCTCAGCAGACTAGCAGTACCTCAGGCAAAAACAGGCCAGCTAGGACACCAGTTTCATGGTGCATTGACAGGCCTGTTCTGCACTAGCGGAAACTATAGCCTGCCTGGTACATATGGCAGCATTGAGGCAATCTGTTCCTGCATGGACAGAAAGAGATACTCTGTATTTCATTGAGAGCCTCATTACACAGTTGTTGGGAGCTGCCCCCCCCCCCCAATTTGCTACAAGACCCAAGCCTTCCAAAGCATGCACCCAGCATGCATTGATAGAAAGCTGCCTGTGAGACAGGTTCAAGCTAATTAATTATGAATGCAAAATGGTTGCCTGGCACCATGGAGGTCAAGCAATAGGTCTTACAGCAAGCACTTCAAAGCTGGTATGTGGCTTGGGGAGAAATTTGGTGAATTTAGCATACATTAAAATTCCCCAAGTTTTGTTTGTATGCTATTGGATTTGCCAGTTGTCTCAAACCTATATATGTAAGTTAGAACTTTGTGTCTATCTCCAATGGTTCAGAAGATATGGAGCTTTTAAATTGTAATTGCCCCTCATTTGCATAATTTCAATAATCATGACCATTCCAAGTCAGGTGCCTAATTTCACTGGTAGGTCATTTATCATGGCAAGTTTGGTGGTTTTCAGAATAGTAGGGTCCGAGAAAAACTCCGGACAAATCGGGTCGTAAAGAAGAAATAAATAAATAAAGAAAGAAAGAAAGAAAGAAAGAAAGAAAGAAAGAAAGAAAGAAAGAAAGAAAGAAAGAAAGAAAGAAAGAAAGAAAGAAAGAAGGAAAAAAATCTTGGAAAAACAAAATGTCTGGGTTGGCACCCAGACATAATGAATGTTTTCACAACTTGGTGAATTTTAAAAAAGTGTGTGGATTTGTGTCATCTCACTGGATACTTTCATGTCTTTGTTTTCTTGTAACCAGTGAGATGAAGCCTGTTCTTCATAGCCAATACTGAGTCAGTATAGTACATGTCTCAGTTCACAGGTACATGCACATGTAGTTTTGTGACAGCATCTGTTAAAATTTGTTTATGTAATAAAAGAACAAAGACAGTTTTGTATTGCATGTATACATATATATATGTATATATATACCTCTGAATTATAATATGTGTACACTGTACATGCGCATATACTCATCAATACTGGCCAGAAGGGCTGACCCTCTCAGCTGTGTGCACTTTTCTCTGGTCACGGGGGTGCCCACTGTAGAGGTTTCACTGTACAGTGGTACCTGCAAGTTAAGATCACCTCTAATGCCAGACAAAAGTGGTCACATAGGACAGGTTGTCTTTCATCTCAGATAAATTAATAAAGAAATACAAGGCCAATATCTTTCTTTTTTTCTTTCTTTCCGAAAACCACCAAACTTGCCATGATGACTGACATAACCAGTGAAATTGTGCATCTCATTTGGAATAGTCATGATGTTTAAAATAATACAAATTTTAGAGGCAACGAAAATTTTAAAAGCGCCATATCTTCCAAACTATTGCAGATGGACTCAAAATTCCAATTTGCATATACACTTTGTGACACTTGCCACTATAATGGACAGTATAGTTGTAGAATTTCAAATTATGCTAATAAGGGTCATTGAAAATTTAAAAGTTGAATATCTCCAAAACTACTGTACATAGAGATGCCATTCCAACTTCAATTTATTGGTTGGTGGCAAAGCCGTATCCAATGAACCATGAACAAAAGTTGTAGGATTTCCATCTATGCAAATAAGCTGAATATGCAAAATGTAAATCTTTAATAGCTTCAAAACTATTATAGAGGTGCAATTCCTACTGCAATTTATGGGTTTGTGGCCTAGCCCCATCCGATGAACAATAAACCAAAGTTCTTCTAGGCTTATAATTCGTGCAAATTAGGCAAATACACAAAATTAAAATGTTGAATAGCTTCAAAACTATTATAGATAGTAGTTTCATTCAAACTTCACTTTGTAAGTTTGGGTGGTCATGGTCACATCCCTTAAACCAAGAACCAAAGCTGAGCATTTTAATTTATATAAAGTAGGCTAATACACGAAATTTAGATTATGTTGAACAATGACAAAGTGTAGCATTTCAAACTGTTCTCATTTTGAAGGCACTCAGACAGATTTGCTGTGAAGCAAATCTTCTTTTCTAGTTCTTTATACTTTTACTAAATTTTTATATGTTACAGTAAAATAATTTCCACTGACTGACAAATAGACCTATACATGTAAAATTGACAAGTTTGTAGATCCAGTTGCATTCTAGGGAGGGCTCAATTTATTTCTGACAGGAACTGCCAGTTACAAGTGCCAATAAGATATTGATGGCAGAATAGTTGGCAACCTAATCCAAATTTCACAACATCTTTGTTTTGCCTTCAGGCACTCATTTAGAGGTATAGAAAACCCCATGAATGTTATGATGACTGCAAGGGTATTAACCCTTTTCTCGTTAGAATAAGAGTGGAACATTAAAGCAGACGACACTTGACATCCCGGTGTTTATGGCCATTTTGAGCGGGATAAGAACAATATGGTGTGGTGTGGTAAATTATCATATGTGATACCATTGTGTCGTGATGTGATGTGATGTGATGTAATATTTTTTTTCATGAACAGTAATTGCCTGTTAGCCGATCTTGTGATTCTTTACTTGTAGTGCCAGCCACTGATTTGCCGATGTACTTTTTTGGGTATTAATAAGAATTTTATTTGCTTTTACTACCCCTTTATAACGAAGGGACGACTTTAAACTCTTTGTGAATGGACTAATGGTAAGGCTGAATCCAGGTATTACTTCTGTTTCTTTGCACACAATTCATTCCTACAGTGATCAAAATTCGGAGCATTTTCTGAAAATTAATCCAGGGTGATTCCGGTGCACGAGCATAAGCTCCCATGAGTTCATTAAAACCTGTTTGCGCAATCTACTATCAGGAACACTTATAACGAAGTACTTTGTGCGGATTCGACCCAACACCAGATTTAACCACCTAGTTCTCCTAAAAGACTACTTCCGATTATTGCCTTTGCCACACAATATTATGTACTTCTGACTGCATTTCTACTTTCATTAGTCATGTTAAGCCACACAGTACACCCTTGCAAAAAGATGTTAGTGTGATGCTTTAGACACTATCACTGAATGTTGCCTTCAACGAAGACCGAGCTCCATACTATCTATACTACACAAGTATAATGACGAAAACACAGAGATTGATCTGATCAGCTGGCAACACCAAATGAAACCCTGATGACATTAAAGTGAGTGGCGAAAAACTTGCATAGTTAGCTTAACGTGTGCTGCCATCGGTCTTAGTGACGTTTTAAAATGTACTACATCATAATGAGACTTAGGTCCAATATTTATATAATTCATACACTCATTAACGGACGAATTTCCCAACACCCATTTACTGCTGGGGTTTACCGATGAGCTTATCGTAGAAAAGTATTTATCCCATTTCAATACAATGGGACACTAAACATATTTTCATCATGCTTTCGTCACAATGTTCAACTGGTACCACATCATCTGTGTACAGTAAGCGTGAAATTCTGGTTCCGTTAAAGGAAGTGCAAAGCTTCTACTGATCCCAATGTATCAATCAAATCCTGCATAATGCGGGAAAACATAGTTGACGATAAGAGGCATCCCTGTTTGAATCCACGTGCATCTTTAAACCAAAAAGATGAAACCGTCCGAAATCAAATCTTGCATAATGCAAGAAACATGGTTGACGATAAGAGGCATGCCTGTTTGAATCCACGTGCATCTTTAAACCAGAAAGATGAAACCATCCGAAAATAATTTTGTTCAGTTGCCTGTTAAAATTTTTGATGAGACGCTATGCTTTTTCTTCGTCTGCATTTTAGCATATCCCCACCTACAGTATCCAAGACCTTTTACATATGTCAAATAAAGCCAACCATGGTTTTAGTACCAACTGTATCCCGAAGGTACACAAACCTTTTGATCTAGAGGAGGGGCCCTGGAACGTCTGCTTTTTGTGACAAGCTCCATACACTTCACTAAGTACCTCGTGAATTTTAAGAAAGAAATCAATAAATTGTATTCCAGATTTGTATTTCAATTCCAGATGTAAATGAATATACTACGCTGACACTACGGTAGTTACAACTTTCTTTGGCCTTGACAGTACAATTTCTTGCTTTAATCTACTTCACACAGACCTTTATAGTACTCTTCTGTGACTTTTGCTGTCATAACCCCTCTGCAAGTAAGAAAGTAAAACAAGGTAGGACTCTATCACTAATTTTGTTTGTGAATGATTATGGTGAACTGCTGATCAGGCTGAACCATCAGGAACACGTTCGTTGGAATCCTTAGCTATGCTAATGGCATTACTCATTAGCCCCTCTAAAGCTGCTGCACGAAAAAATATGTATATATTCATGAAACTGAGTGAAGACTACCAAGTCAAAAATTAACCTGTCAAAGAGGGAAAGAGTAACATTTGATGTTATGTTGCATGTATAAAGGGATGCTCATTTGGTGAATGTTTGACTATAGAAAAGTCATTTGTCATGCCAATGGAAGAAATGTACAACAGGTATAACTTGTGTACAGTTCAGTTTGGAAATTTCGCATCAATTGTCAAAAAATACATACTTTTTCAATCATGTTGTGTGTCTAAGTATGGTTTTGTACCCCAGCCGTGTTTATATCCATGTGTTACAAGGATTTTAACAACATAGGGAGAATGCATCGAACTTTATGTCTGTGATATTTTCACAAAGTTCGAAGCAAATATATATGCTCAGACCTATAGTATCATGCAGAGATGGGATGACGATACTAAAATAAACATGTACCTCACCACCAACTGCTTTATGTAACCATGTGATATATGTGGCCAAGAATCTGTTCAACTCAAGGCAACTAATAAAAATTCTACCTGAAAAGACCTTTCATTCAGTTATCAGCATATTTGTGGGGGGGGGCACACACACCAGGTAGATGGAGAGAGAGAGAGAGAGAGAGAGAGAGAGAGAGAGAGAGAGGAGAGAGAGAGAGAGAGAGAGAGAGAGAGAGAGAGAGAGAGAGAGAGAGAGAGAGAGAGAGAGAGAGAGAGAGAGAGAGAGAGAGAGAGAGAGAGAGAGAGAGAGAGAGTCTTTCTGCGGACGCGTTGGACGCACTGAGACAAAAGGGCGCTGATTGTATCAGGCAGATTCAAAACTGCAAAATAGAGTCAAAATTACCTCTGAAAGTGTGAACTTTTTCCTTTTGTACGTAGCATAATGCTAGAGGCCAATAGGCAATATATTCCGAAAAATTGTAGAATGGACACACGCTACTGGTAATGACATAAAACTCATGTTAAATAGAACACGACTATCAAAACATCCTGACAAATCCTCCATTTTGGCCTTCCCCAGGCCTTTAATGTCTTGGAAATATATGTTCATTCACAAAATCTTTTACAACGTGCCGCTGTACCATTCCCTTGACAAAATATATGCCATTTTCTTGATAACCAGTCTACACTCACAACAGTCCACAATCATGGGGTGAAATTATGTAATTTTGACATGGGTCTATATGTCATTTTACGGCAAATATTTGACGCCCTAAGTTTTTTAAGCGTTCATACAGCTTGATGGGCTTAGTGAAACATCATTGAAAGGCTGCAGTAATAACAGCATTAGATGATTTAAGGATTGAGAAATAATTCTTTCTGTGTTTACTCTTACTGATGGTAAAACTACTTGAGTAGGGAGGACTATTTTTCATTCTACCTCACCAGATTGAACAGAAATGTTCCATAAGGCTGTCTGGTCACGTGGTTCAGATCCTTATAACATGACAAGATATTATGTGATCCGTAAAGCGATATATTCCATCTTGAAAGAAAAACTTAATGGTTTAACCTTTGGTGTTTTAGAAATGATACAAAATCATAAAAATCCGTACAGCACATCTTTTTAACGGATCACATATTTGATTTTGAAAGTCTGTTGCTGAATTATGATCACGAGGACCACATTATATCTACTTTTAATGATGAAAGCTAATAAACATTAGGTTTATATGTTGTATCCAGTATGTCAAAGAAAATATGCGCTATCCAAGAATAAAGCAATGCGGGTATTGACAAGATGATGGGCTATACATATGGTCAGAAGTCAATGCTCACCTGCCCTGAGAAAAATATATTATGCATTTCTCATCTTCATGCCCTCTTCATGTCTGTCGGGTAAAATTTGATAAGCATATGTGCACGTTTGAAACAGGTTACCCATAACATAAATATGCCTAGGACGATTATCAAACAAAGCCTGTGTTACAGAACTTCAATATTCATGTATATGGTACTGAAGCAAGAACATTTTTAAAGCACCAGCTTGCTCTAAAATTCCATATTCATAAGACTGTAGCAACGACGGAAATGTATATGTCTATTGGATGTTCGAAGCAACACGAGCTTATTCTGTATCTCGGATGGTTGTTTTACATGTCAATAGAAGATATTTATATCAACTCGAAACCTGTGCCGACACCTCAGCTGCTGCAAGGAACTTGACAGGAAGGCGGACCTATTCATGCTTTAGGCAGGGCCAAAATAAGCTTCCACGATAAAAGCACCATCCTGAGAAAGCAGAAAGCTTGAGAAAAGTCATTCACGGAGTTTTAAAACGTAAAAGATACCAGACTAGAAAATGTTCGTTGTTAAGTTGAAAACAATGTTATTTCCTAATGGTTATTTAAGTGACATAACTGGTACAAGTATTCTCATCATGATGGAGGCATAGTTCTGTTGTCTAGCAGCGGAGGGGACCACATCAGGTCTGCAGTTAATATACAAGTAGTTACATATGAATACATCCCATTGGCAAAGCACTGTTTGCCAACTTTCAATTGAAAACTCTAGAGTCTGAAAGCAGATTGTCTATGAAATATTAAAATGCTCATAGCTTTTTGGGAGGAAGGTCATAACTATTCAGTTCAAATGATTTTCCAACCTGATTTTTTAAGCCTCCTGAATGATTCTGGTCGGTTGACAACACTGACAAAGCTGTGCCCTTATCTATTTCTTTATTTCAGCAGGAAATTCTGTTTGAATGTGACATAAATTTGGACTTGCAGCGAAAACATCGTAATAAAGTCGCTGTGTGATGTTTGATCAAATGATGGAATTGACAGTATAATGTGGGAGCCATATATATATATATATATATATATATATATATATATATATATATATATATATATATATATATATATATATATGTACACACTGCCGGGGAAAAAAAAGATGCCACCCCCGTTAGCTTAACATGGAATATTATGTAACATCAACGGGACAACTTAGGGTATACCTGAGCAGTCACACAAAAATATCCTGAAAACAAGACAAAGCCAGACAGGTGCGAAAAAGTGTGTCTGGTATTGGGGTACTTATGGGCTTTATAAGGGCCATGGCACTCCTAGGATCAATGTGAATCCACCATACCACGGTTTACAGGTCACTTACAACTGTCTGAATTTGACAGGGGCAAATTCATTGGGATGTTGGAGGCTGGCCTTTCCTAGTGGGAGGTTGCTAGGATAATGGGGTACTCCAGGCCATTGGTAAGAACGTGGTGGCTCCATTTCCAGGAAACCAGAGGATGCAAGAGGAAGACTGGATCTGGTCAACCAAGACTGCCAGATAGTAAGGGTGACTGTTACTTGATCCAGTAGGTGAAGAAGCACAGGTTTCTTTCCACTGTAAGGTATAGTCAGCAGTGGCGCCAGACCTGCAACATCAAAGCATCACAGTCTGCCAATAACAAGAGACTACTGTCGACCAAACTGATGGCATACCACCCTGCCATTTGCATCCCTCTGCACAAGACACAACGGGTACACTGGTGTGAGGAACATGCAGCCATAACCAGAAATCAATGGAACAGTGTGATGTGGTCAGATGCATCGAGATTCTGCTTGGATTTCCACGATGGAAGAAAAAGAGTTCTATAAATGCCTTCCGACAGGTTCCTAGAAAGCTGTATGGTTGAACATGACCATTATGGAGGAGGCAGTGTCATGATGGGGGGGGGGGGGCAGTTGCAGCAACAGGGAGAACAGCTCTCATCATGGTGAATGGGGCATTAATAGGCAAGCACTACCTGGATAGGATCCTGCCGACAGTTGACGAATGGATCCAATGATATCCAGGGCTACTATATCAACAGGATTACACATGACCACACACTGCCCCAGTCCGCATGCAGTATTCACAGCAAAACAATACCCCATTGTTGCCATGGCCAGTCCGTTCTCCTGCCCTGTCTCCCATTGAGCATTTGCGGGATGTGCTTGGCCATCGAATCAGGGATGAGTATGAAGAACCAGCAGCCACCCTGGACCAACTGGCACAGAGGCTCACAGACCAGTGGAATCAAATGCCCCAGGCTGAGATCACCAAGCTGATAAGCAGCATGCCAAGACAGATCCAAGCTTCCTTATAGATGTGGAAAGCAATGGGAAAATAAAGTAAATAAACTCCCCATAAACATCATCATAACAAGTGCATAATGTTGAACAAGGGGGGGGGGGAGGATGGCATCTGTTTTCCCCCCAGTAGTTTATATAGTTATCGGTCTTGAATATTTTCTGTGTGGCAAGAGATATTTTATCCAATGGTTGTAATTATACCAAACAAAATAAGAGATTTGGCAATAAGACGGGTATACATATTGCAGAATAATAAAGGGCATGAATAGCTTGCAAGAAATAAACATGGGAAATAGTGAAAAAGCAGATCTTGCCTATTTTTGTCAATATTTTAGGAACTAGGAAAATTCCGATTCTGAAATAAGAAAATCGGAAACCTAGTCTTTTTATACATCTGGTCATAATCTGAAATCGGAATATTTGTGTTGTCCAATTTTCGATTTTGTAATCTTTTAAGGAGGTGTCCATTGGTATTGCAATCCGATCGGGTCATCTTAGAATCACAATCGCCAATTTTCCTATGGTACAGTGCGGATTGATCTTAAATCTGTTTAACAAAGTATCACACTAATACCGACATAAATGAGGTCATACCTTTTGTTATCATCAATAATAAAAGGACATGGAATTCGCTTTTAGCTTACGTATATGAGAATGGTGATTGATATGCACTTTTCATTCCAGCATTAATTCATATAATTTGTTGGGTGATAAAATTTGAATTCTGAAAATTGGGTTCTCAAACATTTGTTGGTACATCCAAGGAGGTGTAGCCTCCTTGGTACATCTGCTTAATGAAGTAACAGTAATTACAACTGACCAGTCAAGAGCATACTGGCTGCATCAAAATATTGGACTGTGGATTGGTAATATTAGGGATTACAGCATCCTAACTGACGATTGTCATTAAAAAAAATTCTTTGTCTTATTCTTTTTCTTTCTTTCTTTCTTTCTTTCTTTCTTTCTTTCTTCTTAATGCTAGTGAAATTATATGATAGATTCTTTTTACATATAGATTAATCACCAAATATTAACTGCAAAATGAAACAGCTGATGCAGAGCTCTGCTTAGATAGCTCATTAACATGTAGATTTTTTAGTAAATTCGGTATTAGTGAGTATACTAACCTCTCAACCACAATTGCCTAGATCTCCCTGTCTGGGCCACAATGCCCGATATAATTGAGCCGGGACTCAATTCTTCTGAGAAGACCTGGCAGTCCCGGTGGCGCAACCACTCGGTTCCTGTGGAAGGAGGGGTGACTTCCGGTGCACATGCACCCCTATTCATCCTTGCTCCTTGTGATTGGTCCATGGACGTCATGCGAAGTGGAAGCAGGGAGGTTGGGTGGGCCTCTCTGGTGGTCGCGAGGTAAGTCTACTCATTAATACCTACCCAAATTAGTGAAAATTTCATGTTTTTAGTTACGTAACGTTACCTCTTGACCAGCAGTGCTGATATTCTAATGCTTTGGTAGGATGGAGTGATGAAACATGCAAACTGACGCAACAACCACCAGGACTGACAGCCTGCCGGGATTATTGGTCCAAGTGATGAGGCATCGTCTGTTTGGAAAACCTCAAAGGTTCATGGACATGAGGCCCCCAACAGCACAATCCTGGCCTAAGCCTGGAGACTGTCTTTACTGACCAGCATTGGACCAACAGTGGACCCCCCCCCCCCGATGCCTGAGGGGACAAGAGAAGTACAATGGACAAGTATGAGGAACATAAGCAAAGGAGCCTTCTGTGCCAGTAAAGGTGTAAATTGAATACCCTCCTCCAGCATGATTAAGTTATTCTGGTAGCACTGGGTAAAAGTTGTGGATGATTACCATCAGCAAGCCAGGCGAATATTGACAATAGCAATGTTCCCCAAGGTATGCCAGTAGGCATTGAAGGCTTGCACTTCTTGATCTCTAGGTGAGACCTGTTCAGGGTTGCAGGCCAGTGCAAAGCATTCTCATAGACCTTCAGGATGGTTGCTTTCTCCACAGTGAGATCATATTTCAGCAGACCTGTTCCTTTTGGGACTTACTCAGGGGCAAAAAGAGGATGGACCTCTGACCACTGGCACCATCCATGCAGGAGATATACCAAAACAGAGTTCTCACTGAACACAAGGATATTTCCTCAGCAGGTAGGGCTGCATCAATGGCATGAATGGTAAAAACTCTAAAGGCCATAGATTGATCTTGAGCTACTTGGTTTTTTGTAAGAAAACCTAAGTCTCAGTCTCACCTGGGATGGGTCAGGGGACCACTGAATTCGGTCATGTGCCAGAGCATGGATCTCACTTCTTCTAGTGCCAGAAGCAAGTGGTAACAGAAAACAAGTTTTCCACATTCAGTATAAGAGGTCCAGCCTGCAGGGGTCCTCAAAAGACCACCTCTTAACATGACTAAGACCAGCATAGGGTCCCATTGTGGTAGGACTTGCCTATCAGCCAGTCTATCCATGTAGAAGGAGGCTGTGAGTGCCAACAGATAAGGATAGTTCCCTATAGGAATGTCTAAGACTTTAGCCATGGTTCAGGAGATGGCAAACCAAAACCTCTCCATGGTTCTCAAGCTCTTACCAAGGACCCATCTCTGGTACAGCAGGAAGTCCACAATTTGAATTCCACGATGCGTGGAGACCACAGATGGAATCTCACACCAGCACACCGATCAAAAAATACCTCTCATCAAGCTTAGTATACCACTAGAGAAGAGTCTTGAAGCCCCCCTCTCTCAATTCTATCTGCCACCAATTCCAAAAAACTTCAGCTGCAGATGTGCTGCACAACAACCACCAACCATGGATGTTGAGCACTTGAGGGTTCCTGTGGAATACACTCATCCGTGCTTGCACCAGAAGTTTTGGCCATGACAGTAGATGTGGAGGTGGCTAGATGCTTAATTCCAGAAGATGCAGGGAGCAATCCATTCTTTGCTGCCAGGAGGTGACTAAGATTGGATTGCAGTCGTTAGACTGAACATTCCACAGGACCCTTGAAAGGATATGTGGAGGTGGAAAGGCATGAACTCACCGGTTGCTCCAGTCCATGGTTAGAGCATCCACTGCTAGGGCCTGGGGATCTAGGACAAGTGACACATAAACTGGAAGTTGTGCATTTTCACTTGTCATGAACAGATCCATGTGTGGGGAACTCCATCTGGCCCATATGGAACGGACCACCCGTGGGTAGAGCAAAAACTACATCCCTATTGGCTGACCTCTTCTCAAAGATTGGTTGGCCAGCACATTTTCTAGTCCTGGGACCTGATTGTGTGTGTGTGCAGATGTTGTGTTGGGAGCATCATTAGGTAATGCATCTTGCTAGCTCTGTTTGCTTTCAGGAGTGTGTACCACCCTGCCGGCTGAGGTAGGCATTCGCCGTCCTGTTGTCGCATATAATGAGAACCTGTCTGTGCTCCATTTGGCCCTAGAAGTGGAAGAGTGCTAAGCATATTGCCTCCAGTACCAACCAGTTTATGTGCTGGGACATGGTCTGCCTGGGCCAAAGCCTGATGCTGTCCAGCCCTCCATGTAGACTCCTCAACCAGACCAAGAAGAGTCCATGTACATATTGAGTTGCACCTGAAATGGTGTCAACATCTGACCCAACATGATGTTCTCTTGCTTGCTGCACCAAATGAAGTGCGGGTGGTCCTCCGGGACCACAAGCACCTGTGCTTGGCAGCCCTGGTCCTTGAACCATCTGTCCCATAGAGTGTGCTGCAAGGGATGACAGTGTAGGCAGTCTGGAGGGACCTGGGAGTCCATATGGTCAGAGAGCCCATCAGGGTTTGCCACTGCTGGGCTGTGTGAACCTTGTGAGTCAGAAATTCCTTGAGGATCAGCTGGAGTCTCTCCCACATGTTCTGCAAAGGACAACAGAAGAGGGTGACCAGATTGAAGTGTATGCTGAGAAAGATGAAGATCTGCTCTGGCGTTAGGCTGGACTTTGGGAGATTCACAATCAGGCCTCATCGTTTGCACAGTTTAGAACAGTCTGTGTGTGATGCAGTGAATCCAGGCACTGTGGTGCCTGGATCAGCCAGTCGTCCAGGTACATATGAATGCACACTGCGGTGAACACCAGAGGTGCCCTGGCAAGGACAGATAGAAGTGCTCTGAACTGGTAAACTTGGCCCTAGAATGCAAACCACAAGTACTTCTGTGAAGTCTCCATGATGGGCACATGGAAGAATGCATCCTTGAGGTGCAAAGATTTCCTCCACTCCTGGGGCAACCGATGACTGTGGGGCCTCCATCCTGAAGGCAGAATCTCCAAGTACTTGTTCAGTGATGACAGGTCTATAACCAGATGCCAACTTCCATCCTGTTTGGGGACTTCTGAGAGTAGATTGTAGAACCTTGGCGACCTGTGATCTTCCATCTGCTCTACAGTGTTCTTGCTGCATAGCTTTAACACCACCTCAAGGAAGGCCAATGCTTTGGGCTCTTTTGAGAGGACTGTGAACCTCTTGGGTTCGTAGCATAGCAAAGGCCTGTCCTTGCTGAAAGGCACCATGCAACTGTGTCTCAAGGTATTTAAGATGGAGGAATCATCTGTGATGGACTTCCACTGTGAGTGAAAGGCAGAAAGCCAGCCACCGACTGTCTGCTGTCTGTCAATTCCCCAAGATCTTAGGTCCCAGATCTTGGGTTGAACATCTGGGTATCCTGGTGCACCAGAACCTTGGCCGATTCCCTGAGAGAATATATTTTTGATGGAAACATTTTGTGTCAAATTGTTCGTAAAGCAAAGTGTTAAATTTATGTTTGCTCTGGCACTCGTCAATTGGCCAAACTGCTACAATTTAAAAAAAATATGAAAATGACTATGGATAAAGTCCTTAAACAGTGTAAGGCAATAGACCCCATGTGAGAAATTTTTGTTGTGGCATTTTTGTAATTTGTTGTGCTTACCAGATTTTTAAATCTACATAGCAAATCAAAGCTAATTGCAAATCTCTATCGTTTAAGTTTAAAAAAAAAGCCACAAAAAACAGAGGTAAGATTTATTAAAATTCAAATTAGTTATCCTATTAATATGGTTTTGTGACCACCTGTGGCATAAAATGCAATACTTGTCTGTGTCATTCTTTTATAATGCGACCATAGCGGACATACAGGATATTACATTGAAATATAATGGGATAAAGGATTTGGGTTATGTTAAAACTTAGACAAGGTCTAACTTTGACATTTGTAATCAACGTTGGTGATCTGTGGCTGATTTTATTCTGAATCGCAATTGAAATGCATTTCTCAAGTTTTCGGACTCAAAATGACCCCGTTATCCAACTTTAATGTTCAAGGTCATCTCAGGGTCATTTGAAGGTCATGGAAAAGTGCATATTCGTAACTCTCATATATTGTTTTCAAATGATACATCACATTAGGCCATGTGTAGGTGCATTTTAGAGATACCGGGTAAGGTCTCTTATTTCTTGGCATGTATATTTCCTAAAAGTCCTCCCAGTTCTAGGTCTCGCACGGACAAAGTGTATGCTATATGTATGAGCAGAGACGGAGAGGCTTTTTTCCAAAGGACTCTCGTGCATTTATAAAAGAAAAAGATCCTGGCATTGGCCGGTCACTTTGATCGACATTTCAGACGAGTAAACAACTAGAAATGAGCCAATAATATAAAGGAACCAATATTGAATTTACAAATTGGTTGTCTGCGTGAATTGCGACTGACATGGTCTTATATTGAACGTAGACATGGCACAGCCTTTCTCTGCCACGACTCCGGAGATTGATCGAACCAAAATGATGTGGAATTAGCCTATAATTCTAATATACCGGTGAGCTTATTCTGTCCCCTTTCTGACATTTATAAGTCATTTCATATTCACTGCACATTAACTGTCAGGTAAATCTCGGCCAGGTCAATTAAGCAAGCGAAATTTTCTTTCTAGGTTTACCTCGTCCATATAACTGAATAGCTTTTGATTGGGGATCCACCAAAGCTGCTTTATCTGTTATTGGCATTCTTGGTGCTCAACGTTCGATGGATTCAATACGTTGAGAAACACGATCCATTCGGATACCTCAGAAAATTATATATATAAATATATATATATGTATATATATATATAAAGTTAATTTAGCAAACTATGAAACCAAATACAAGAAAAATCTCTTTTCAAACATGCCTCTATCCATTTATCTGTTCTCATCTCTCTTTCTATTTATCTATCCACCCATCCACCTATCTCTCTCTGTGTATCTGTTTCTGCATATGAATAAGTTTTCTTATACCCACTAGAACCAAAGTTGTGATAATTCAAATTATCATATGTCTAGCCCTTCCCATTAGCACTCCATTTTTTAAAAGTAAAATGGAAAATTGACGTCCTAGTCTACCAATGAAGTTCTCTCGTTTCTGTTACGTGATGGGATTGATATTTAACATAGGTGACATCCCGCGCCCCCCCCCCCTTTCACTATTTATATTGTTAACGGCACAATTTTTGGCCGCTGGTTGTTTTCTATTGGTTTATTTTGACTTGGAACAGGCCAGCTTAATTTTGTTTTCGGTTTAAGTTTATTCCTTATTCCGCACACAGACACAGACACACAGACATACACACAGACACACGCAGACATACAGACACACACACACACACACACACACACACACACACACACATATATATATATATATATATATATATATATATATATATATATATATATATATATATATATATATATATACACAAAATGAATCATATTACATGACATAAAAAAGCAAAATAATTCCATTGTTGAATTTATTACCACATCGATGCATGTTAGAAAGAACATGAGTGGGCAGCGCAGAACGTTGGGTGGTGAGTCTTTAAGTTTGCAGTGGGTCTCATGCAACAAACGTGCAGACGCCTCATGCAGGAGCATTCAATGATGCATGCCTACGATAATGAGTACACATATTATACAATGTTCCATCGTTTCCTGAATATGCATGTCTCTAATATATGTTTAATTAATGCATTATTTTTATTAGCGTATAATGTCACGCCTGAAAATAATACCGTACATACAGATGTTCGATGGCTTCAGAAAATATTTGACCGCGTGAGTGATTGACCTGCCTGGCCATCTTAACCGATCTATCTGATATTGGATTATAACATACAATATGATTCTGTAAATGAAATCAAAGAACGTGAGCTATTTCACTAAACGATTGCACAAGTGGTATGTAATACCTCGTCTGGTTATTTTCCTCTGGAAGCAGGTATTTCAGACAAATCTCAGATTATTTTCCCATCCAATATCCGCTTTGGTATACACCCTTCCCGCGCAAAAAATACTCTATTTTTCACTTGAATATCATACCATATGTGGTGGTAATGCAAAGTCAATTTATCCGTACAACTGTACTGTCGGTACATCTCTTGACTTTGTTCAGCATGGACGATGCCACTGATGAGGGACATCACACCCAGTGCCAAACAGTATCTTTATTGCAGCAAACAGATTTAGCAAATAAAAGTAAAGAACACAGAAGGGGGTTGGTGTGGGTGGGAGAGTCCCAGTGCCCCCGTACAGGTAATAGTTTTACCCTAGAACAAGTTACGGGGAAAAATTGAAAGTAATGGCTCTGCAACGCACATAAAATAAAAAGGGGCTTCGAAGTTCGAGTAGGCGAGTACGTTTAATAAGAATGACCAGCACACCAAAACGGAAACTCCCTTTATTCCCTCAATACATCTACCTATGAATACTGTTACAAATAGATCACAATTTTACATCTGAAGTTCTTGCACTGATGTTGCGTGCATAGTTGTAAAAGGAACATTGAGATAGCACATGCAGACAGAGAGCCAGTACGTTTAAATTTCCAGGTACGCGCATTACCTCCTGGGTATTTTTCAGTGCGTGGCATAGATTGGTTCGTCCTTGCGAAACACAGATGACAAAATATGGTTGAATTTCATTATTTTAAATTGACATGAAAAGCAAACTACAATCAGACAGTTTGTCTTGTCACAAAAGCTCTCGTGTAGGTTTATATTCCACAATTTTGTGTATACATTCAGCGACAACAGATCTTTGAGGTAAATAGAAGGGTCAAGCGGCGACAGACAAACCACAGAATTGTCGATTGGTGTGGTATAATTATCTCTCAAGAAAAAAATAAATGTCGGTTTAAACATAGTCTACTATCTTGGCTTTCAAAGATTGACTTGATCCCTAAAAGTAGGCATTCATCCTCATAAGGTTGCCCTGCATGGTTGAATGTGTTGGGGCTTAAAACTTTGTGGGGGTAGACAGGGTGGTAAACAATATATATTTAAGGATGAAAAGTGACAACCATTGCAGCGCGTGCTGGCACATTTTGCTGTCTGACCGGTGTAATGTCCATTGTTCATATCGCCTGGGACAGGACCAACAAAGACAGCTACAAAGTAAAATTGCCGCAAACTGTTTTCAAAACACTTTGCAAATAAGAAGTGTGCTGTTAAATTGGGCAGACTTTGTTGTTAAAGTCAAATGTTGACGTGAGAGCTCGAAGTTAGTACAAGATGAGAGAGATTCGCTTGTTAGCACACACAACATCATTGGGGAAAAAGAGACGCACACACATGAACTGTTTGAATTAGAGCCTTGAAGGAATGTCAAATGTTAAAAAACCTCTAATATTCCGGCTGAGTGACTTTTTGATGTCCGGGCCTGCATTTCATGGTTCGCCGGATTTCGGCAAAAATAAAAGCGCTCCGTATTACCAGCTCAGCCCTCACAACGCTGGGACGGCGCATCTTGGCGTGGCTTGAATGTTAATCCGGGCATTGATGTATTTACGATCGGGCGAAATTATATACCAATCTAATAGAAATTTGGGTGTATCTGTGTGAAAACTCAAGTTAATATTGTCAGAGACAACATTAAATGGCTGCTAACGCGTTGTGCGTACAAACGAGGCCTGTGCGCTTTTCAGCGTCAATGTTTGGGTGTTTTGAGTACACCGTATACATGTAGTCAGAACTAAAAATATATCCTTCGATGACTTAAATGACAAATTTGTCGAATGTAAAATGAGGTGAAATATAAAACATGAAAAAAAAAAAAAATGAAATATCCATTTGTGTTACTAGAGATTACGCGTACAATATTGACACTTGCCCTGGACGAAATATGGCGCGACTCACAGCATCTTTAAGGCAAAACAAAAATAACTAGATTAAGGCTTCAACAAACTGATTGGTTTCCAAGTTTCTTGTCCATTTTTTTGTCACAGATCCCAAACCAATTGTGACTTTGTATGAAAATGTGTTTTAAAATTACCATAAGATTTGGTAACACGGTTTTGCTTTTGTATACAATAATAGGCACAAGATTGACGCACGTTACTGATTGCCGAGATCCTTTTGATGCGTTGAGGGAAAAATTAATGTATTGATCCTAATAGAGAGTAAAACAGCTAAAATGTGACCAGCACTATGTGTCCTGCAGATGTCGCGGCAGTGTGGAGTCAGCTCTGGAACGCATTAAAGTGTGTGGTACAATGTAAAACGACCACTCAGGCATATCAAATTATACTGGCTTTCCACATAATAGACCTTTTTGAGCGGATGTATCTACATTTATTACAACGACACATGAATGCCGCATCTCTAATCCATTGATTACATTGCCCCTGTTCTTTCTGCTTGGATAATAATGTAACCATCGATGCCACAGACGAAAGGTCATATTGAACGATTTGAAGTCCCGTCTGAAACAGGTCCAAAACGCTCCCATAAGATGCATGTAGTCATCAAATTATTCCCTCTCTCTGTCGCTCTCACTCTCCGAAAAATGGAAAATACTTAAATGGAATCGCATAGGTATATGTTCTTAGACCCTTAGAAAACGCACAGGGAATTTTCAACTCATCTTCACTTCTTGATTTTTATTTGTATATTTTTTGTGGTCAGTTTACAAATTACACACACACCGCCCCTGTTTTGTGAAACGTGAAGTCCATCATCTTTGAGAGTATAAATATTTGAAATATAAGTTTCTATCCTTCAAATTGCTGCGAGCAAGATTAAAATACAATTATGAGGTCAGCAAATGTGACAACATATACCCTCATACAGTGGCACATATTATTAGAATAAAATCCGAAAGGTTACAAATGTGCAAACTGTTTTATGTACATGTGGAAGCTGGGCTTCAGAACTAAAACATATGCAACTGCTTGGCTGATATTTCTATCGCAAATGTGTTTTATTACCTGTATAGTTTAAATGTCTATGTTGAATATACTTTTAGCATGTACAATGGTTAATGATATAGATCAACTCCTTTTACCAGTGTATCATGAAGGGGGGGGGGCTGGGCGCATTTTAGTTCGAGTGCAGAAAACACACACACACACACACACACACACACACACACACACACACACACACACACACACTTTTACTTCCGTGCCTCACCTCAAACTTTGCTAAGATGTCTAGCTTTTTATGCATGCGACCTTGAAAAGAATAAACTAAGTTACTTGAATTAGTCTGGTGCAAGTATTTTTGGGATTTTAAGTTTATAAATATCGGTGCATGTTTCTCTATAATGTCTAATTTTTATCTGAGACTACAAAATGAACAAATAACCTTTGAAACCCAATTTGTCAGATTTTCATTGACACCCACCTTCCATCGAACCGGCTCCACCAGGTCGAAACTATTGGCCTGACCCGGTTCGGTCATTCACTGTCGGCAACCGGCCTTCCTCTACTTCATGCATGGCGATACCACGTGCACAATGTTCAGCAACATATCATTTGGGGGCAACATGAGGTACCAAGGAGTGGACACTTTATGGAGAAAATGTACTGTCGCCATGATAACAACAGAAAGAAACTTGTCTTACTTCTTTCGTGATTGAGTAATATTTGATGTATTTCACAAAATTTCGACTTTTCAAAAATGTTTCGTAACTGACGGTATGGAAGCCCTTGCATATATTAGAAAGATTTCAATACAAAGATTGCCTTCTCCAAGTGAAGTTATGAACTGATCAAAGAATTTTGTTGATGCCATTCAATTCAAGTTTATTTTATGTTTCTTCAGAGAGATAACATCTCGTTATTTTTTTTTGCAAAAAAAAAAAAAAAGTTCATAGTGATTAAGGCCTTTAGTCAGAAAGTGCTGTAGGATGATTCGCTTTGTATAAAGTTGGGTGATTTTCGACATCTGAGAGAAGAGTTAAAAACACGACAGAAACGATACGACAAAGTGGCCGTTCTGGTTCAAGGAAATGGTAGATAATATTCATAACGTATGTATGTCCTTTGTATCAAAATTTGAGGATTGACCTAAGTAGTAAAATCATTCTAATAGCACCGTTTACTACAGCAACAGTACTCTATGGTAACAAAGCCTGTTCTCTCATTAACAATTATACTTTTTTTGCAGCTGTATACGAATTTATTGAGAAAACGGAGAGATTGTAAGTGTACGGAGCCATGTTATGAAGTTCCACTTATGTGTTTAAAGCACCAGCCCCTCTATCTGTCATCGTCTTTTTATATGTCTCTTCTGTATATTTCTGTGCTGTCTTTTACGTCCTGTCTATATGTTGTCCTTTTTCTTGTGCGAGAGGAGTTAATATAGGGTTTCCCTTTCCCCCAATCGTTTTCATTTGAATAAAATGTGTTTAAATCCAAGTATGTCTGTCTGTCTGTCTTTCTGTCTGTCTGCATGTATGTATGTCATAGGGTTGCAAATTTTAATAATGCTTTTAATATTGATAATTTGATTTTCTATTTCAAGGTGAGAAAATAATACTCAACGTAGTTCCTTTTTAAAAATTTGCAAAATTATTCATGTTCTAGTGTTAATTTTAATTCAGAAAGATGGTCCCACCTGAAACTCGTATTCGTCTATTGTTCGCATATCGTGTCTTCTCTTCTATCATAAATTTACGAGTTTCAATGTGATCTTTGTGTTGCTGTTAATCAATTAATAATAATCATAATATATATATATATATATATATATATATATATGTGTGTGTGTGTGTGTGTGCGTGTGTGTGTGTGTGTATGTGTGTGTGTAAATATACTTTTTATGGTAAGTAGGAATATTGAATGATGCATGTATGCATGGGTATAGCCTGTAGCATCCAATAATCTGCAATATATTTCTGTTACAGGGCCCATGATAGGTAAACGTTCGGTATATAATTATAATTATGCTGTGAAATGTCCGAGATGAAAACGCGGAGACACTGACATTTGCTTGTGCGTAACCCCAGTAGCAAATCTGCTCACTTCTGCTGACTCGCTCAATACCAATTATTACACCAGTCATTGACAGAAAATGGCCAGAAACGGCCAGAAAACGGCTTACTTTTTTGTGAACACTTGTGCGTGAAGTCATTTATTGGAAAGCAAGGCAACATAGTTTGCTTTATGGCTATTCTGTTTAATCGTTGGGTAAATCGTGGTTGTCTTCTATAGGGGTCAATCTATCATATTTTCTCCACTCCACAAGTGTTGTGGAGATAATACGGAGATTGGTCTGCTTTGGTCGCAAAATCTTGGATGAAGCGGTGTATAAAATTCAGAACCGGAAAGAGTGAAAAGAAGACCAGTGTTCTTTGGCGTCCCCAGCCAAGGGTCCAGAACTTTGTCCAAAACATGAAAAGTTAACACAGGTTCCACATATACTCTGTGTATATATATATATATATATATATTTGACCGGCCCGTCTTACACGGCCTACGCAATTGTAGTGGCAGAAATGTGAGACACGGCGACATCAAAAGCTTACTGACTGTTTGTCCCAGGACTGAAGGTTTCTATTTCCTAGCCACCGAAATATTTAAATGGTAAAGAGGCAATTAAAAACTCGTAAGACACCAAAGTCATTTGGTGGTAGCTTTTTCTCATAATGGCTCAAAGACTCAAAAGTATTAATGCAAACCTCTTTATAAAGTATACATTTCTAGAAAGGAAATGATCAAAAGATCTCAAATATTATAATTTGAACTTTGTGAGCTAATGGTTGAACAAACATCAGAGTCATTCGTAAATACATCAAATGTCCAACTTCTACTCAAATGCGGATGTAACCCTTTTCAAATTTATTCAAATCTCAAACTTTTTTCTTAGGACATATTAAACTATAGTGTGGCTCAAAAAACGAGTCAAAGATTGTTTTTATATCTTGTTCAGTTTTCCAAACGTGTACTTTCGAAAGTCGAGGGAGCCCAAAATATGTGAACACCAATTTTGGCTTTTCATAACTGCAATACAACCACTAATGATTACACACATGACACGTTTTGAGCCACATAGGAACACATGAATTCTGTGAGAAAAAATGGTTGAAACGGTAAAAAGTTATTTCCACGTCTGTGTGGGGGTCGAATATTTGACATGTTTACCACAAAAATCATTGGTTCTTTAACAGTTAGATGACAAAATTCATATTAAGATTTACATTTTATAGGCTATGTTCATTCCAAAAACATACATTTTTATATGTTTCCATTGATATTTTTATCCAAAAATGTCTTTTGGTGTCACATCTGAATTTTGTGTTAGTGTCATACTAATTGTTCAAAATTGTTGAACTAAACTGAATGTAAGATACTAGTGTACAATATATAATTTGATGGAAAATCTAGTGAGACAATTTGTATGACATATAAAGGTGATCAGACACCTGCCAAAAATAGCTTGTTGTATGTGTGACAGTCTTCTTTATACTTTCATTTTATAGTTATTATATAAGTACAGCGCCAGAACCACAGGGAAGATTTAAAGGATTGCAAATTTGCTAACCCAGTGAACATGATTCGACATGTACAGCGCATCATATTTTCACAGAAAGACGCTTTTGGGGCCCAGGAAATGTGTTTGTTACCTTGTTCCGAATCTGACCGAACACGAGGTATACATAGGCAACCTTTGTAGACTTTCACGAAGTTGTACATTCCTAAGAACCCCATGAAATATCAACGAAGGCGTGACAGATGGACAAATCTGAAGGTTCTATGTTGACATTTCACGAATTAGTCCTCCAATAATGTTGAGAAGCACATGTTGATGATGGTTGATAGCTAATCTGGTGCTATATTAATTCCGCCTTATTTGTCCAGATGGCACTGTGCGTCTTTGTAATATCAGGCTACCAACATTTGTCAAATACTTTCGCACTATCACCCTTTCATCGGGGGGCCAAATATGCTGACATTTGGGCCAAGCAGAGAGACCACGCAAGAGAGTTGTGGATTAGTTTTGTCTGGTCCATAGCGGCCAAACAGGTGTGTTGCTAATGTGCCAGTGTACCTGCCTATGCGTGCATTTCGATCACCAAATACTTGTAATTATGAGAAATTGGCGTTATTAATGACAGGTCAAAAATATCTTAATCATGATGTGTGTGAGATAAAGTTTTGCTGTACGTGCTAATTTTCTTGTAGCCCCGTACTCCCGAGGTAGAGGCCCTTATTCGAATGCTGAATCAGGCTTGTCAACACAAATAACTTTGACACCGGAGCGGCGAGATATGCCGGTATGGAGTGTATGTTACCTGGCGGCAAGTATCATTCCATTTGATGTCTATTTAGTAAGCCAAACGATCAGCACCTACTATAATCTGAGCCCTTTGAAACTGGACTAATATGTTTGCCTAAACAATTAAAAGTGTATTTGAAAAGGTGTCGCACCACAATCGCTTGTCGTGTTGTCAGCTTTTCGACGTGAGATCTTTATTGAAAATTAAGTGTATCTATACTTTATATTTAATGGACGTGACACGACAGAAAACAGTCTTATTTGCCTCTTCTCGTTATGTTTACCTATGTGCCGCCGATGTACTTATTGTGGTCGGCAACGTCCATGTTCATTCACTAGTGCAGGGTAGACGAACGCTTCAAGATCTCGGCCATGATCGATCAGCCTTCTTTTTTGTGCTTAGAATCGTGTTGTTTTGAGCAAGAAATCGCCTGCTACTTCAAAGATTATAGGGTCTTAATTTTGATTTAATGCATTTGGTCCTAATTTGCCCGTTGCTCGGTAAACTAGTCGATCTACGATCGAAAACTGTGTTTTTGTCAGTTTGTGTATTGAACAAATACAAGTTGGTTGTCAAGAAAATGGCGGGAAGCCAGGATCAGTAAGCAGCAGACGAAAACTTCAAGCGACAAATCACTGCAGACATTATTCATTTAATTTGTGCTGATTTTGTTTACCTGCTACAAACATTAATGATTGAAGTTCACTGAGGATTTATGTTTGTCGGATATGGTCCTCGAGGCAAACGCAGCAGGCGACCAAAATAAGCTTCTCCGATCGTTAGAAGTCACATCTCGAAGACTCATCTAATCAAAGAACTGGATAAATAGAACAATAACGGGCCTATCAGGCACCAGTTTAATATTATTGGCTGCAGTGCATCCACTGCAGCTTCAGAACGCGCTTTGAATTTTTTAACAAACTTCGTGAGGATCCTTGCAAAGTTTATGAAGCTTATATAGACCTTTACCGAGGAAATTCCATTCTGAGCAAGCAAAATAATAGCTAATATTCGAATTATTCAATTGATAAATAATATTGACTGTTTCTGAAGTGAATATTTGATGACCTTTCAGTGTTAATGCATGCTTAAGTTAAATCCATGCTTCTGTGGGGAACCTATAATGCACCATATACGAGGGTCATACTCTCCCTGTGGGGCCCCGATGTAAAAGGGTAATATTAGCAATAAATTATTATTATTATTATCATCATCATCATCATCATCATCATCATCATCATTATTATTATTATTATTATTATTATTATTATTATTATTATTATTATTATTATTATTATTATTATTATTATTATTATGCTGTGAAAAAAACAAAATTGCTGGCCTTACTTTGCACACCCGCCCCCCTCCCCCCCCCCCAAAAGGCTCGTCATATTTTGGATATATGCATGATGGGATTTGACTCCTAAAACTAAGGATCCGTGTTACTATAGGAGGGGGTGGGTGGGACTCATATTAAACAATGAAAGCGCAAACTATCTGATCGTCTTGTTACATGTAAAGTTTCGATGTTTGTTTTGGATCAGCTAGTTGGTTTAAACATGTTTTTATTAAAAAAGAAAAAAGAAGGAAAAAAGGTCAACAGGCAACGCCTATATTTAGACCTCTTATACAAATATTATTGACAAGGAAAAAGTTGAACTGCAGGTAACAGATAGTTGGCACACAGTATATTACTGATAGGAGAAACAGAAGGGAAAACAAACGAGACTATTGGGCGAGTAACCATTAAATTCAACTGTGGACACCTTGGTTGGATGATGAGATAAACATTTGTTTCTTTTAGAAATGTAAATGTCACAAAGGTTCGCCAAGGATGACAAATCTGAATTGTCAGATAAGTTAATGCAATTATGGACGGATCGAAAAATGTTATAGCTGACACTTTTATTTTTGCCACTGGAAAAGTAGTGTGGGTAAAAAAAAAAAAAAGAACTCTGCATGAGCAAAGTGGTGAAACTATCAAACCTTTCTTGTACAAATCCCAATCCATCTGGCTGGAGTCCATTTCATTCTCACTAAATGGTTTGTTCATGCAGTTTTTTTTCATTTTATTTAAAAATCAAAATTTTCGAATTTATCGTTGCTGTCAAAAGAAGATTCCACTCTGTCCGTGTCTGTTCATTTTGTGCTGTCGGCTTTTTGGAGTCCCTAGTATCCTTGGCTTCTTAACTATTAAATTTGCATGAGGTTACCAGGAAAGGGCAGAGGTGAAAATAATATCACAGTGTTTTTGCTGCGGGCCACTTTCAATATATGTGATCAGCCTTTTTTTTTTTAGTTTGATATAAGCTGAGTCTTTTTGAACATAAATTTCGAAAAAGATGTACCCCAGATAAGCTTAACTTATAAATATCATTTTAGCCATTAAAAAATGTAGATATTTTATCAAATGTACTAAAGCACTCACGGGGGGGGGGGGGGTTAGGTCATGTGGATACTTTCAAACAGATGTTTTTTTTCATTGCCCCATATTTTATTATGTTATCCATTGTGGAGCTTAATTAAAAAAAAAAAAAGGTTTTAAAGGAGGGAGAGAGGCAAACAGAGAAAATGGGTGATGCAAAATATGTGTCTGAAGTAGACCCTGTGTTACTATTAAAGTGGAAGCAAGTTTCAGATTCTTTTGAAATTGTATCTATGCTTGATACACAAGATATGAAATACAGACTTGCCACTTTTATAACATGCAATGGTCTGGAAGCTTTAGAGGTATACAATGGCTAGCATTTTGAACAAGAGGCAGATAGGAAGGACTAAACTAAAGTACTGCAACTGATGGAGAAATGATGTATTGGAGAAACAAATGTTATATATGAGGGATACATTTGTAACATCAGATCTCAAGAGGAAGGAGAAATCATAGAAACATATAACACTGTTCTCCATACTCTAGCTCAGACATGCAACTTCGGAACTTTGAGAGATGAAATGATCAGAGATAGAATTGTCTGCAGAATCCCTGAAAACACAGTAAGAAAATGCTTGCTCCAAGAATCTTATTTGACATTCAAAAAAGTATGGATATGGCCAGAGCAGTAGAATATGCAGGAGCAAAAGTGAAAGCAATGGGTGAAGGAGACCAGGTTCATGGTATGAAACCAAAAAAAGTTCATAGGCAAAACAAAGCAAGGTGTCAGACAATCAAAGATAATAATGACTGTTGTTATTGTGATCAAAGACATGAACAGGGCAAGGAGAAATGGGGTGCATATAGTAAAGCTCTCGAAAAATGTGGTTTAAAAAATCATATGTCATCTACTTGGCAGCAAGAAACTCCCAAAAAGGGTACATCAAGTCAACAAGTATGAAACCAATGAAGACGAACTTTTGACTGTGACAGATATGGAACATGTTCATGCAGTCAAGAAATCAGCTTATCCAAGGAAAACACTTGCAAAAATGCAAGTTGGAGGATAAGATATCAACTTTCAAGTTGACAGTGGAGCAACATGCAACTTATTACAACATACATTTTTGCCTGCTGGACAGAACTTGGAGCCTTACGACCAAAATCTTGCTATGAATAGTGGTTCCAGCATGAAAGCCAAAGGCAAGTATAAGCTTTGCATTGTTAATCTGAAGAGCAATAAGAAATACAGAGCTGAATTCATTGTTGCTGATGAAGACACTACACCGTTGCTGGTGTCAAAAACCACACAACATATGAAGTTCATCACAGTGCAGTATCAAAACATGCTTATCCTAAACCAAACTGAAAAAGACAAGAGTCACACAGGTACTGCTGAAAAACCTGAACTAACAATGGAAAACATCAAAGATGAGGTCCATGATGTGTTCAAAGGTGAAGGGCACCTAGATGAAAAGATACATCTTAAAGTGGACCCTTCAGTGAAACCTGTTCAGCTTCCTGTCAAAAGGATCCCAATTATGCTGAAATTTGAGCTTCAAGAAGAGCTGAATTGACTTGAAAATCTTCGCATCATTAAACCGGTGGATACTCCCACAGGCTGGATATCTAGCCTGGTAATAGTGAAAAAGCCTTCTGGAAAACTCAGAGTATGTTTTGACCCAAACCCACTGAACAAGGCACTCCAAAAGGCCAAACTACCCACTTTGCGTAATCGAAAAGTTGCTACCTGAACTTTTTCTGAAGCCAAGGTATTCTCCCTTTGTGATGTAAAAGATGGTTTTTGGCATTTTGAACCGGATGAAGAATCCATTTACCTTACCAGATTTGGGACACCATTTGGGTGGTAGCGATGGCTGCATCTTCCACTGGGAATTCTCCAGCTCCAGGACTCTTTGCAAGACAACTGGGAAAAGCACTTAGATCAATGCCTGGTGTACATGTAGTGCCAGATGACATTCTCATCATAGGTCACGATATCAAGGATCATGACACAAAAGTATGTGCATTGCTACAAAATTGCCGAGAAAGAGAAGTCAAGCTTAATTTTGACAAAATAAAACTCAAACAGAAGCAACTGCCTTAGATTGGACACTTACTAACAGAAAAAGGACTGAATACAGATCCACCCAAGGTTGAGGCAATCATTGGACAAACCAACTGATGTACAAGGAGTCCAAAGATTCTGTGAAATGGTAAATTACCTGTCCAAATTTTTAGAGAATTTGTCAGACATGTGTGAACCAGTTTGCCAATTGACACACAAAGATGTGGAATGGCACTGGACAGAAACACACAGCATTTGAAGAAATTGATGTACCTGTGAAAGCAGCACTAGTGCTCAATTATTTTGCCTCGAAAGCAGATACAACATTGCAGTGTGATACTTCAGATATAAGCTTATGGGCTTCACTCCTGCAATATGGTCAGCCAATGGCATATGAGAGTAGAGCCCTGAATAACAAAGAATGGAACTACACACAGATTGAAAAAGAACTTCTTGCAGTTGTTTTTGGCATGGAAAAATTTCACCAGTTCACATATGGTCCCCAAATCACTGTGACCAGTGACCACAAACCCCTTGAAACTATATTCAAGAAACCACTACAGACTGCACCACAAAGGCTGCAAAGGATACTCATGTGTCTTCAATCATATGACATTAACCATGTCTTCAAGCCAGGTAAATATTTTTGCAAAGCAGATATGCTGTCACCAGCTCACCTGAAGAAAACAGGCAAGCAATGTACAAAATGCCTGGACTACAAAAAGATTCAACAGGAAACAAGCAAAGATGAGTTTCTCCATGCAGTCAAAAAATTAATACAAAATGGGCGGCCAAACAGCAAGCACCGGACTCCTATATCCACCAGACCATACTTCTATGTTAGAGGTGAGCTCACATTTCAGGATGGAATCATCATGCGGGGAACAAGACTCATCATTCCTAAGTCCATGAATGCAGAAATGATTACGGATATTCAAAACTGACAAACTAGAAAAACGCAAGACAAACAAAAGGTAAGTAATTGTAAAGTGGCAAAAAATCTGCTAGAATTGGGTGATACTGTGCAAGTTCAGCCATTGCAAAAGGGGAAAAAAGAATGGCAGCAAGGCATGCTGAAGAAATGTCTCAGTTGTCGATTCTATTAAGTAACAAATAATAGTGGTGTCTACCATCACAACCAGTGCATCCGCACAAAACAAAGGAATTCCCTCCAGCATGGGCAGGTCACCTGAATGGATACCACCACCAGCTGATGACATGAGTGAAACAGAAGGGGAGTGTGACCCAGCAGCAGCAGAGCTGGACAAGGAAACTCCTAATGCATCAAGTGCACAAGCCTCACAAGACCGTAGCACACGACCAATTACCACCGGTTATGGTCGTATGGTCAGCAAGCTTGATTGATATGGCTATGAGTTAGTGCTGGGATCGTTTCCATTTTTCGTTATCGATTATCCGAAGTTGTTTTAAGTTTTTATCAACAGTTGTATTGATTTTTTCAAGACACTGCATCACAGTAAAATCTTTTGTGGGAAGTATTAAAAAGGACATGCAAAATTCAATACTTAATATTACTTAGCTCCTAGCACGCCATTGTTGGGCACAGCTGACATGTATTTGAAGATTGTCACAGTTGTGGTTTGGAGCATCCATAATGCAAGCCAACCTTCATCAGCTTTCCGCTAACCCACAGCGTTTATTTACTGGCAAGCGTGGACATTTTATCATTGACATACTTCAATACTATATATATATATATATATATATATATATATATATATATATATATATATATATATATATATATATATATATATATATATATATATATATATATATATATATATATATATATATATATATATATATATATTGTATTTGTGTCTTTATGTCCAAAACCACTTCCTAGTAGTCATTACCCTATTCCGCAGTCCGAACCCTTTGCTCTCCATAAGCTAACCTGTCCTTGTCCTATATATGTATATATATATATATATATATATAGGCATAGGGAAGTTGTAGAATCTGGACATTGAACTGTATTTATCTGTCTGTAGCGCATAAATGGTAAATTTCAAAATATATGACTCAAACTGAAGAAACAGGTTCCATATTAATTATATACATATGAAACACCATAACTGAACAGTGGTGTTACATCTAACATACAATATACATTTCCAGGATTTAAAAGTAATTAACATAACTGTAAGTTAATAACAAATATCTTGTATGAATTTATAGTAAATCATTGTTGAAGGATGATTCAGACATTTATTAAAATAGTGAACATGTGTTCTACGATTGTGGCTTAATTCTTTTAAAGTTTTCTTTAAATTGGGAGATATTATGAATGGCATACCGTGATGAAATAATATGTGAATATGTATAAGAAAAAGAGACAGGATATCACATGATATGCTCCCTCTCTCCCTGACAGACATCTTAAATAAAACATTCTGAAACAATTTTTTCCGTGGAATAAAATTTATATGTAAAACAGTTGTTATGTTAGTTTTACAATAAAACGACGTTTTCTTTTTCAGGGACCATCTCATTGGGCAACAGCCAAATCAGCCAAGTTACTGATAAAAATGTTGATTCTGTCAAGTTCGCACTTGATGGGGAGGGTCAGGGGCAAAAAATTGTAACTTTAGTAGACTTGTGACAGTGTTTACAATTGTGGACGTCCCCTTACATAAATGAATGTATTCTCCTGACAGCTGATTTTGGTGATGACTTGGTTCATATCAACGTGCTATCTTTTGGCAACGTAACTCAGATAGGTAAGGTAAAGGCTGTACATGATTGATTCTTAGTGCTGTGAGCCTTTAGTTCTGACTTGGGAATTATCAGGTGAAACAGGGTGAATATCTAAATTGCATCAATACTTTAGGGTTTCTAATATTCAGCCATGTTGCAATGAAACTAAACGAAGCAAATTAGTAGCCATTTTTTTCAGAATTGTATTCATTTTAAAGTATACGTACATAATTTGGTGTGCAGGAAAAAATTATATATAATTAAGATCATGATGTATACCGTAAAAATTCTTGTGATACAAAAATTTAGCCACACCAAAGAAAGTTTGCAGCAGTCTAAAGTCCCCTGTCATCAATCAAGAAAACTAATATATTTGTGTTCAATTCAAAAGAGCACGGCATCTTTAATTTCCCAATACCTCTGTAAAATGCACATTTTGAGCTCAGCTGACTTGTCAGTCAGCTGAGCTTTTCTGATAATAATATTTCTGTGGCTCTCCACTTCTGTGCCCCAGTCCTATGTGACACAGGTGGCTTAGCAGATAAGGAGAGGAAAAAAAAGAAAAGTAGATGAGGCAGAGGAAGCCATTGTTATCCTAATCAGCTCATGCTGTCATGTTTTCCAGGATCACAGCCGAGGCAAAGGGTCCACCACACACTCTCTGACAGCTGTGGGGGACTCCTGGTCCTGGATATACCCCCACCCCCTACACTCATCCCTTGTAGCCCCACCCACCCACCCACCCCCCCAAAAAAAACAAAAAACAAAAAACAAAAAAAAACTTTCCCTCGCACACCCTATCCCCGCCTCTAAGGCTCAGGCATTTCCCATGGGGGACCCCATGGGAGCCCTCATAAGGGCTACCGCCATTCCCTTTCCTCCACTCTGAAATTCCAATTTACCCAGTCGCTATCTAGCCCTATCAATTCATTTCTCTACTCCCAGTACCCCACCAGGTAGTTTTGTACACTTTTAGTACCTTTCCTGCCTCCTAGAAAGCCACCCTTCGAACCTAAAAACAATGCCAGATGTTCTTCTTCCTGTAAACACCGAACCTCTTTTAGACCCTTGTTATTATAGTCTTCCCTATGCCACTTTCTGAAAAATTCTTCTCTTATCTCTCTATATACATCACACCACAACAGTCAATGATCCACTGTCTCTTCTGCCTCTTGTCTACATACCTTACATTTACCATTACTACCTTTTGTCCACTTCTGTTTTCTCTTCTCCAGATTGATCACTCCTGCCCTACTTTGTAAAAGAAGCCTGGATCCCTTCCCTCCATCCCAACACTTTTCTTTGGCTTTTCTAGTACCTTGTACGCTTTTAATGTACTCTTTTTCTCAACTCCTCTTTTCCAGTCTTCCTTCCAACCCTCTGTAACATTCCTACCTATACAAACTTTCCAGTCATCAACCTCATCATATCCTTTCAATTCATATCTCTCTGCCAACTTATGTGTCTTTGACCCATCTTTTTTGTTCTTTGACTACTCCATCGTAAACTTTCCTGTACCACCTGTCTTCATTTACTGCTTGTAGATACCACCAGTACTTAAGCTTTGCTTTGGCAATTCTGTCTGTGAGTCTATTCCATCCTAATTCTCCTAGAACTGCTTCTGTTGCTGTACATGGTGGTGCTCCCAGTATCCAATTCCCCATCTCATTCTGTGCTTTCTCCATTCCGTGGATATCTCCCTCACTTATTGAAATCACATCTAAGCCATATATCATCCCTGGTATTGCAACTCTATCCCATAATACCCTTGCTGTGTATGCTCTGTTGAAAATGTTCAGTGCAGTAGCTTTAATCATTCCTTTTGTACGATTCATTTTCTGTTTAATCTTCTCCACCTGATACCTGAACATACCTTTACCCGTTGCTTTTATCTTCATACCTAGGTATTCATACCCGTCGTCCTCCCCAATTTCAATTAACTGTCCCCTACCTTCTGGAATTTGGAACTGCCCAATTCTCCATCTTTTATTCGCACTTTGTTTCTTCCCAAGAGTCATCATTTAACTCTTATCCTTATTAAATTCCAACCTCCATTTTTCCCGTATTCCCCTGCTATGCTCAGCATCTCTTGTAGTTCTTTCTGGGACTCTGCCATGAGTACAATGTCATCTGCAAAAAAAATAGACCTGGGATTTTTAGGTCACCTACCTTTATTCCCTTATTACACTCCAGTAACTGGTCCCCTAACTACTTTATATACAGGGCAAACAAAATGGGGGACAGCACACATCCCTGCTTTAGGCCTATACCCAGGTGTGCGTTCTCTACGTCTACCTTTCTTAATGAGATAGTACAGTCTAAATCTTTATACAATGCTTTCAGAATTTCTAGAAAGTTCCCACCAAATCTTAGTCCACCTAGTTTTTCCCACAAGGCATCTCTCCATACCCTGTTATAAGCTTTCTTCACATCTAAGAAACCCAAGAAGACTTGTTTTCCGGTTCTGCCTTGCCAATTTTAACACCTGGATCAATGTGCATTTGTGAGGGTCTGTCATCCGTTGTCTGTCGTCTGTCCACAATTCATGTATTAGACTTCTCCTCAAAACTGTCAGCCAGATTCACTTCAAACTTGGTGGGGCTTTGCCTTGTGTTTGTCTGTGCAAATTTGTTCAAATGGTCCCACTCCAGTGATTTTTTAATTTTTCAATGTATTTGTGTCTTTTTGCTCAGAACCACTTCCTAGTAGTCATTACCTTATTCCGCAGTCCGACCTCTGAACTCTTCATAAGCTAACCTGTCCCTGTGTAACCTATATACACATGGAATTTCTATTGTCCATATTGGACACGTTCCTCTGTAAAATTTTGACATAGGCAGCATCAGCCCAAATAAATTAAAGGGTCTTCAGCGGGTAACTACTCAACATGTTTCGGAGCCTATTACCCCTTTATGATTTTTTTTTGGGGGGGGTTCTTTTTTGGGGCAAATCTTAAAAAATCTCCGAAACCACTCACCCGATTGCTTTGATATCACATGGGAACACTCTTGGGGACTCGTAGTTCTTAATTTGTTCAACAGATGGCGCTGCAATTTTTCTGTTTTTTTTTTAAAAGATTTTTTGTATATTTTTCACTATTTTCGACTTTTTGTCCAGAACCACAACTCAGGTTAAGCTGAAACTTGGTAAATATATTCCTTGTGGACGGGTAAAACCAAATTGTTCACTAAGTGACTCTGCTGTTGATTCCTGATTTTAAACAACTTTTTTTTTTCAATTCGGATACTTATCGGTAAATGCACCTTTCTTATTATTATGTAAATCAATGGGCATTCTAATGCTAATTTACATTTTCGACTTCTCCGAGGAAACCGTTATCCAGGGGGACTTCAAACTTCATAGATAATATACCTTGGGTGGGTCTCTACCAAGTTTGTTCAAATGGCCATGCTCCAGTGATTTGGGTTTTTTAAATGAAGTTTTTGTTTTTTCTTTTGGACAAATCTTTAAAAATCTCCGAAACCGCACACCCAATTGCTTTGATACCACACAGGAACACTCCTAGGGACTCCTGGTATTAATTTTTCCCACCAGATGGCGCTACAATCTTTTTCTGTTTCTTTGTGAATTTTTGTGTGTTTTTGCTATTTTCAACTTATCCAGAACCGTCACTCAGTTAAAACTGAAACTGGGTGGATATCTTCTTTGTGGAAGGGTCAAAAAAAGTTGTTCACTAGGTGGCACTGTTGTGAATTCCTGATTTTTAATGATATTTTTCAATTTGGGTACGTATAGGTACATGCACCTTTCCTATCGATTACTATGTTAGTGAACAGGCATTCTCATGTTCCTTCACCTTTTCGACTTCTTCTCTGAAAGCATCTACCAGATTCACTTCAAACTTCGTAGCAATGTACCTTGGGTGGTTCTTTACCAACTATGTTCAAATGTTTACGCTCCAATAATTTTTGGATCTTTTTATGATTTTTTTTTTTTTTGGACAAATCTTAAAAAATCTTCTCTGAAGAAACAGCTCACCCAATTGCTTTGATATCAGACAGGAACACTCCTGGGCCACTCCTCGGGACTCCTAGTTTTTAATTTGTTCACGAGGTGTTGGTGCTATTTTTTCTATTTTTAGCTCAGCTGACTTGTCACTCAGCTGAACTTATAGGATGTTCCTTTGTCCGTCGTCTGTCATCCATCCAGCTAGTTCGGTGGCAATGTACCTTGGGTAAGTTTCTACCAAGTTTTTTCGAATGGTCATGCTCCAGTGATTTTTGAATTTTTTATGATTTTTTTTCTGGAAAATCTTTTACAAAGCTTTACAGGAAAGTATAGCGTGGGGATTTCTTTTGTTGCTTATAAGTTACATGTCAATAATTTTTGCCAGATTTGTGTCAAACTTGGTAGGGATGTAACTTTGGTAAGTGTCTACGGTACCTATTTTGTGCATGTGGTCATGCTCCAGTGATTTTTGGACCTTGACCATTTCCAAGGTCACAGAACAACGGACATGAAATTTACTGCTCACTTGATCACTTGACATCTATTTTGAGTTAGGACTTTGATGTTGACCATGCTAATGTTTCTCTGTGAGGATCACATTTAGACAGTACATGAGTGACCTTGACCTCATTTCTAAGGTCACAGTGCAACATACATGAATTTTACTCTTCACGTTAACTTGAGGACTACTTGAACTGGGACCTTGATGTTGCACATGTTAGTGTTCTTTCATAAAGGGCAGACTTACTCAGCACATAGATGACCTTCCTTGATCTTATCACATCTTCACAGAGCCACAAGTGTGGTGAATCTTTAGGTAAGCTGAGCATGGACTATTCATACAGCCCTCTTGTTTAATTATCTTTTGTGCGTTTTCGCTATTTTCAACTTCTACTCCAGAACCGTAACTCAGATTCAGCTGAAACTTGTGGATTTTTTATTTTTAATGATTTTTCAGTTTGGGCACTTATCGGTAAGTGCACCTTCCCATTGATTACTATGTCAAATTGGTAGGGATGTACCTCTGATAAGTGCTCACCTATTTTGTCCTAGCCCAAGTTCACAGAACCACAAGTGTGATGAATTTCTAGCCACTAGGCCAGCTGAGCATGGGCTGTTCACACAGCCCTCTTGTTTAAATTGTGCATGATCGAAGAATTTAAATTTTATTCGAAGAAGGCTCGCGCAATTGGGGCTGTCATAAGTTTTTTGCTTTTACTTGAACATTGTTCTGCTTGAGAAATTCTCGGGAAATGACAACTTGGCATAAAATATTTTGAGGTGTCTACAGAACCGGGTCCAGCTGCGGTTAATTTTCCAGCTGCAGAACCGGGAGGCCTGTGATTGGCTAACATCGTGACGTCATTATTCTCTCGACACTCTCCCTCTGCTGCATGAAAAAAAAACTTTTTATAGCATACAGGTTAGGGTGGGGATGGTGTAGACTATGAACACATGCAGTTACAAATCTCGGATGGGACGGAATAAACTTTAACAGTTATGCTTTATTCCGTATACACAAGCGAGGCTGGGCTAGAACCCAGCACTCCGGCACTTTCTTACAGTACAATTAGTTATGCACAGTTAATCCTACTCGTGAGAAAAGACAAGCATGGACAGGACAGCACCAGACGTACGTAAAGTCGGGAACATGCTGCAGATGACAACGCTCAGATAAGACAGACAGCGGGGCTGTGCCAGTAATATGTTTTAACCCAAGTAACCTGTACAAGTGACTGCTGTGAAGCTTAATGACAAGTTATACACATACCTCGGTCCTTATGCTGACGGTTTATTCATACTGAGGTATTTAACTTCACGGGTTACCTGGAGTTTCTTTTTGCGTTTTGCTGAAATCAATAGATGCCAACTTGAGATACAGCAGTCAAAGTTAGGTTGGATCAAAGCTGAACACAAAGGCTTTCTGGTGTCGTACCAAAAAAGTTGCCTTGTCGGTACAGAAATTTCAAACGGGAATTGGTTTTATTGACAATATTACTAACAATATTGTCACCACAGAGGGGTTGGTCCAGCTGAATACCTAAGTATTTCACAGAGGGTTGTGATTGAATTACATGGTTTTGAGTAACTACTCTTAAGTTTTTTTTTTCTTTTTGAACCGAAAAGGAAGCATTCTGTTTCTGGACAGTGCATAGAGAGCCGATTGTCAACAAGCCAATTGTTGATATTTTCCAGTTCGGCACCTAGTATGTTTGATATTACTTTTGGGTCTTTCCCCTGAAACCAGAAGTGCATAATCATCTGCATACAACAGCAGTTTACATGAAGTGCTTATCTGTATGTCATTTATATAGCACAAGAAGAGCAGTGGACCCAAAATACTGCCTTGGGGAACACTGCGTGTAATGTTTTCAACTGTGAAAGAACACCATTAGTGGATACTAATTGGCGTCTGTTGGATAGGTATGAATGGAACCAATCTACAGATCCTACACCTACGGGGTATTTTGTTAGAAATGAATGAGAAAAAAAAGCTTTCTCGACGCAGATACAATTTTTGTCGGGCAGTACGAATATATGTTCATGTGAATTATTTGTTTTCAGATACTCCCCCCCCCCCCCGGGGGTGTGTGTGGGTGCATGAGTATCATTCAGATAACATTTGATGAAAGGATCGCAATTTTACACGATGGTACTGTGGACATCTTGATAATTAAAAAATATACTTTAACAGTGGCTTCGTAGGGATTCATACAAAAAAAAAAAAAAAACCTGCTTCAAGAATCTGCATTTGGTGACAGCTTGGGCTTTCTTTCTTTCTTTCTTTCTTTCTTTCTTTCTTTCTTTCTTTCTTTCTTTCTTTCTTTCTTTCTTTCTTTCTTTCTTTCTTTCTTTCTTTCTTTCTTTCTTTCTTTCTTTCTTTCTTTCTTTCTTTCTTTCTGGATTATGTTTTTTTGGGGGGAGGGGGTAATTTGTGTGTGTGTGTGTGTGTGTGTGTGTGTGTGTGTGTGTGTGTTTGTATTTTACTGAGCTCTTAATCAGGATACATTTATGGCATAGTTCTGAACAGAGTTGGGTGACAGATGTGGGAGATGATACAACAGAGACATCTGTAAGAAAAATGTTGAACTATCTTTCTAGAACTCTCTTAAAATGAAGGATAAATAAATCGTTTAACTCACGTGAATGATGGAGCTCTCTGCAGAAGTAATCGAAGGCTTACAATTAGCTGGCGATAACGCGCACATTCCGGATAAATGTTTTGAAAAACTCGTAAAATGTGTCTGTAAAAGTCTTCTAGATAAGGAAAGCAGAAATATTGTTGCAGGTAAGGCGGTAGTCAGCTGTTGGTTCGAGGCATCAACCTTAATTTACTTATTATCGCTCAAGCGTCCGCCCCTTTCTATTTCAAGTTTCAGGTCTTGGACCAGCAAATTTAAGCCCAATTACATGTTAAATTGGCTATATTCGCTGGTATGTCTCTGACATCATTTAAACTTCACCATTTAGGCTGAATTTTGGTTGCTTTGAAAGATGCAAGGTGAAAAGTTCGATTTGAACACAATTTTATTTGGTCTTGGAAATCGTTTGTGTACACTACACTGTCTACATCTTCCCGTGGAGTTCAGGGATGAAACCACCATTATATTTACTGTATATTCTCATAATATGTGGTAGGCATAGCCTAACGTAAGATGCGTGTGTATTACAAAGTATCGATAATAACGTTGGTGGATCAGGTAGTACATAGCACCTGGTCGTTAGGTTCCGCTGGGGGCCATTTACTAAACCAGTCTAAAGGGCCAAGGCTGTACAACCTTGAACAGATGAATGAAATTATCTGCCGTATAGCCTTTTTTTTTTTTGTTAGACACTGTTCCACAAATTTAAGCATTGTTCCCAAGATTTCTATATCGCCATTGAACTAGTGCGGTATCCTGTGGCAGAGACGTTGTGCGTACGGAGAGTGATTCTTGGATTGTTGCGCGACAACACCTAAATCGGAGCAGGTTTTGGTAACATGGCGTTTTGGGGCCCCGGGGGGGGGGGGGGGGATAAGTGTGACTGGAAGTTGCGATCTGGAAGGCCCCGAGAAGCGACCTGGTGACTGCACAGCATGCAGATATTATTAAAGTGAGACGCAACATGCGCATCAAATACTACATACTTTGGGATGTTTATTTAGGTTACCCTCACACCTGTCAAGCTTTTCTATTCTGCGGAAACCCACTTCCAGCCCCAGGAGTGTGTTTGCCAGGTCCACGTTCCATCAAGGTGTTAACGATGCAAGTCGGGGGATCGTTATCATTCATTACACTCTGCCGACAATGTTTTCTGAAGCCCAGTTATGAATTAATGATATGATTTCCATAAAGGCAGGTAAGTGTGAGACTTTGGTATAAATAAAACTGCGAAAATTACCAGTGGTGCCTAAGGCTAAAAACGCAATGTCTGCGCCCATGTGCGCATGTGCAGTAAGGGATGAGGAAGAAAGTAAACTTCGTTGGATAGATACTGAGTACTCTTCTGATTGGATTATTTACCGTTCTGTTATATCTTATATTCACATGTGTTTATGGTAAGAGCTCGCTGATGCTCGCTATTAGCATAAAGGTGTATAACTTTTGTTGCGTCACTTTTTAAAATAAAGTATGCAGTTGGTGTTGTGCAGACACCTTTCATTGAAAACATTCAAGATAAAAAAGGCGAGTCTATAGATAGAATCAAAAGTTATGCCAGTGTTTACCTGTCATAGCCAGGAAACGCGTGCTCTGAGCAAGGCTTGCCAGCATTACATCACTGTGTATGAATATGTGATTTGCCCTCTGTTTATAAAATTCATCATGGAAAAAATATCTGTCAAACCGTTCAACACAAACAGGCTGATAAGTCCATGTAATAGTCTGGCTAAAACAGTGGGTTAATTACAGGTAAATGGCCCCCAAAGGTGTCAGCACAAGACAACCAAGAACTATTTAGTGCGGTAACCTGCACCTTATTTGCCCAAATGGTGTATTCATACCTTCAGTTCAGAAGGAGAAAGCACTGCTAGTTGAGCCTATCAAACCTCCACAGTAACCAATTAATTGTGCAAACAATCCCTTTGTTCTCCCTTTGTCCTGCATTAATTAGCTCTATCGAGATATGCTATAAGCGCCGGCTTTGTACCCTAGGCCAGGTTCTCCAGCTCTGAAACCGCGGTGGTGTTCAGCCGGGCTTGTCACCCAGGCACACAGCACATAGTCATAGCAACTTATAGCACTATTGCTCCACAACAGTGGGGCCTTATGATGTGTAATGTTATAAGCGGCCACCAATCATCTGCATGCATTCGCAATCAGTTTAAATCGCTAGCTTCCGTCAAGACGATTTGAATGGTGTCCATTACATTGTCGTACTCATACTAGAACCTGAGATATTGAAATTCTATTTCCAAGGGGAATTTTAGAATGATAATGTAAGGAAAATTTTGCTAAGATACAGATCTTCAGTAATAAACTTTCTGGACGCTGCCCGTTTGTCAAAGTACTACCATATTGTACACTGACTTAAGATCTTGCAGCAGATGTAAACGGTTATATCTTGGCATGATGTGGCCAAGTATAAATCGCCGTTGAAATAGATGGAAAATATCTATTTCTCCAAGATGGGTGTCATAATATGGCAGATATGTCCTGATGTAAGGTAGGGGCAATTTTGTTTGAATGAAGATACATACAAATGAATAATCCGGATGCGACCGGTTCTTCCAAATAGCAGCAAACTGTACTCTGATTTGAGATCTTGCCATGGATGTAAACTGTCATTTCTTCGTGTCATTTGACCAGGTAGAAAATCAACCTGGAAATTGGGAGGAAATCCAGTTTCTCCCGAGATGGATGGCTTATCTCCCTCTCTGGCATTTTAGCTTGAATAAAGATCTGTACAATGAAATATCCAGACCCGACCGGATTGTCAAAATACCACCAAAATGGACCAAGAAGTAAGATCTCGCCATGGATATTAACAATTTTTGTGTGTCAAGTTTTGGCCAGGCAGAAATCGGCCTTGAAATAGGTGAATCTTGGCACTCAGCACCTCAGAGATTACCAAAAGGTCTAACATACCGATGAATGCCTAGTACTAAATACCTCTACTAGCTGTACCAGGGCAGCCGCCGCATGTGCGGGTTTAATTGCCCCCTCCACCCCCCACCCCCCAACCCCCCCCCAAAACTTGGCAGTTTTAAGGCTGGAAATTTTGAAGTGGCCGGCGTCCTCTCTCCTTCTGGATAGTACCTCCATGATCTTCCAGCCTCGGCTCGAGCTCGGCCTCAGACTCCGGATTGTACCAAAGGTTGAATACCAATTTAAAGGTCACTCATTCTACCTTCTGGTTGAAATTAATATATAATGGGTATAACCCAGAAGCAGTGGGTGAATCCCATTGCCAAGTTCATTTGTACCTCGCCAGGCTGCTTTCCCTTCTGAAGTGCACCATAAAGGGATAAACTAGATGGAGGCAAAGGACTGGACTTGAAAGGGTAGATGTGCAACACCACCGCTGTCCAATATACAAACTCGCGAGTGCAACATACACAGCGTGTTAGCATCTTTTGAGTGTTGGATAAATAAGGCTGTCAGTGCTGAGGGGCTGCTCTGCTTGGCATCAGTTCAGAGGACCGCTTATCACAGATTAGTGATGCCTCGCACCTTTGAAGTTTAATTAGGGAACAAAAGCACTCTCTGCTTATACTGCTGTGTATATTGGGCATTGCTCCTCCATCTGGTTTATTCCTCCATGAGTATACTGAGCACGCACCATGACGTATGCAGGCTTGTGTCATGTTGGATTAATTGAATTTCACTTGGTGGCAGCACTGGCCCTTTGCAACATGTTTAACTCTATAGATATTCTAATATATCTTCAAAAAACAACACTGTACAATATGCTTAGATTGCATTTTAATTGCAATGGGAACAACTGATAATTTTTTTATGTAATGATACTAATGTGTGTGTGGGAAAAATATTTAAGAGCTGAACTGCCATAAAAAATGACAGGTTTCTGCAACAGTTCTTCTCTGCTGGTACGCTTTCTCGAAGCTGGAAACATTATGTGACTGTGAGTCATGTTCTTCACAACTTCTTATCCCTATACCATAAGAGTGGGCAAGGAAAATCACGTATTTTAGTGAATACATCAAATCCCATCATAATAGCCCATTGTACACCATAGATGTATATTTATTTTGTTCTGTGTGCTAACACACAAAGATAGCCATGTTAGATAATTTCTGCAATTAAGAAGTCTGGTGACAAGGTAAAATTTGGAGGCATAAACTTGAAGGCCACATTTAAAACTTCACTTCCGACACTGAGCACCAGTTTGCCTTCAGGTTTCACCAGCAAATCTAATTTCGTATAGACAACCATTATAGCACATCGCTGAATATCTAAAAGGGAAAGCTTTAATTTTGAGGAAGTCCATACTCAGATTAAGTGAAAATTATTGACAAAATTAAGAGCCTTAACACCTGAAAGCAATCATATCTGATTTTTTCCTGTCCAGACTGAGCACTAGTTTGCCTTCAGGTTTTACCAGCAAATCTAATTTCGTATAGGCAACCATTATAGCACACTCTGAATATCTAAAAGGGAAAGCTTTAACTTTGAGGAAAACTATGCTATGAAACTGTTATTGAGGGCCTTAACACCTGAAAGCAATCATGTCTGATTTTTACCTGTCCAGACTCAAGCATCCCCCCCCCCAATTAAAAGTAAGTGCCCATGATTAATAATACAAATTGCTTTTTTCTGTGATGGTTGGACATGGATTGAAAACCTGCATTGTGGAGTTTTGCCTCAAACAAATTCCACCACTCCAGTCGAGCCAAATTCTGCATCCCTTGCTTTTGGGTGATGCCTCTGTTGATGATTCCAGTGTGCAACCATCATCAATAATCAATCAAAAGAAATTGGGGTCAAAGCAATCAACTTTTTTGCTATTTGTGTATTTGTTTATGCTTACCTTCATAGTTACAGTTCCGAGGCAAACCTGAATGAAAATAATAATAGGTAACTCTCATAGTGATTTGACAAGGTAAATGATTTGAAAACACTTGGTATGTACAGTATGTTGAGATTCGGGTCCAGATTATACTCCACTCCACACCAGCTGTTACAGCTCAGTACATCAGCGTTGCTTCTGTCCACTGCTCTGTGTGTTTATCAAGCAATTTGTAAATTTATCCTCCAGTAACATTTCTCAATGATTTGCGTGGCGGCAACATATATACTACAAAGCAGATTAGTTCTGTTGCATGTCCATTCTATAACATGTCCCTGGAGTACCTTTTTTTTTTAAGTGGCAACTTATCTTCACCATTGCAGCTTTGTTGTTCTTACAGCTAAGAATGTATTATAATTTGATGTATGATGCATCTGTTTGGTTTCAGATGATGCAGCTTTTGCAGCAGTTGACCGAGGGATGCTTAAAGAAGCATATTCAGCATTGGCAACATTAACATTAGAAGCAGCTAAACATGACAGAGATGCAGCTGGTTTAAGGTATAATTTAGATGTGTTGTTGACTTTGGACAACCCCAAGGTCCATCACTTGAGTAAATAACCCATGGAGATATGTTATTGGTTTATACATATTTTATTGAGCAATTGAAAAGAAAGGCTTTGCCGTACATAATTCTTTTGCGAGAAAAGACTTAAACAGGACAAATGAGATATGTTATTCAATCTTACATCCAATAATATTGAATTTTTAGTGTCTTAACAGGAAGAGTGTAAATTTCGTAATGTACATTAAAAAATCCACTGACATTAGATTGCATTTTTCTGAGAAAACAGTAATTTAGTTTCAGTGAAACCTTCTGTACCTGGATACCTGTGAGCAGTGAATACATAGGAGCCTGGGTGTCCAAATCTTTGCATATCTGAACATCTCTCACTTCTTAACACCAAACCCTTCATTTGGGTCCCCAAGCCCAACATGAACCTCCCAATGTTACAGCTGGAACCATGTCCTGTTCAGATTTTAAGCTATCATTAGGAGGAGATTATCTGTTGCTGAGTTACTGTTTTTTAGCTCTGCTGATGAAAGCTTGGCTGTCTGTCTATCCTTAAAGACGTTCGGTACACCGCGTTATGCGCAACCATTTATGGTCCAATGCCTCTATGCAGTTAGAGCTGGTATTTGTCGATACCTGCTCTAGCTGCTGTTCGCTTTTCCTATTTTGCACAGTTCCGTTTGAGAAACATGGATTGTTTACGAAGAGTGAAAAGGAAAAAAGAATGGGCGGTTTGTTAACAAATGGCAAAACAAAGGACTAAATACTTTAAAACAAGGCAGAATACGTCGAAACACGACAGTGGTAGACCAAAACGCATGTACACAATCAGCGAACGCTGACCAAGTCACCGTCGAAAGTGCCACGCCCACCCCCCAAATGCCACATGTACATGTGAACACTGACAGGGACGAAGGTCGCAAAATAGTGGAACTAAGTGTACTAGCCGATAATCTTGTATGCGAGGAATGTAAAAAAAAAACATTGTCCCTAAAAAACACAGAATCAGAAAAACGATATGGATTGGTCAGTGTACTGTCCATTTCTTGTGAATGTGGTACGATAAACGCTGTCCCAACTGGAAAAAAACAACAACAGAGTAATACCCCAGCGTCAAAAGGTGGCACAGGCATATTTGATAATGTGCTACCTGTGCTACCATTCGACACTGTATTAAGGCAACTATAATTTTGATATTCTTATGTTTACCTCTTTTTTCCACATTGCTGTATTGCACTATGGAGAGAATCTTAAAATGTTTGCCTCTTCTAAGTAAAACTATGAAAGTATATATTATGACTGGAATATAAAATTAACGACGTACTGCCGTTCATTTGAGCTACATACATGTATATTGATATGGTATCGAAGTGAGACAATGAATGGATGCCTTTACCTATGAACTTAGAACAAATTAAGTCAACATGCATGAATTCTTTGTACAATTGCAGAAAAAATAGCACCGTATGATATCTTTTTTTGTTAATCAATGAAATCAGTACATATTTTGGAGACCCCCTACAATTTTTCAGGGATTTGTAAATATTTTTTCTATTTCAAATTTACAAAATACTGTGAGCACTTATACATTTTTACAAGACCAGATGAATTTAAAGTCACATTCCAGCATGTTTTGTCTACATATTTGTTATTAAAAGGCTTGATATACATTGCAAACACTCATATCCAGGTAATTTATGCATAGTTATGCATCCTGAATTTGTTTTTTGCTTTTACCCACATATATAATGGCTGCTATCAACTCTGTAGTCCTCACATGTATCACCACCTAGCGACAAAAGTAGCACCGTGACATGCCAATTTTTTGCTTGCATTTTGTTTCAAATGCCAATATCTTTGTTCACACCAAAAACCAGAGATTTCTAAATTCTTTTGACCAGTGTACCGAACGTCTTTAAACTTTTGCTTGTGAGCACGGTACAGTCCACAGTTTTTAAGATAGCCAGATGTAACTTTCAGCACTTGTGAAGTGTATGGAAATCTAGGCTGAGTTCGATATTGGTGGTACCACTTGCAGTATTATGTAGTATGTGTGTTAAAATGTGAAAATCTTGCGAGTGCTCTCGTATCCCTAAGGTTTGATAGATCTTCATGAAATTTAGTGAGATTGTGGAGGCGGTCAAAGTCTAAGTTGCTTTTGATATTAGTGGGGCCACCTATAATTTTAAATTATGAGCCAAAATGTGTTGTTAGGTATAAAATTCTGTATCCTTAAAAGTAATTGGAGTAGACTTGCCAAATATTACAGGATATGTGCAATTCGTGGCAAAAGTGGACATGAAGTCCAAAATTTTAATTTTGGATAAACTTTTTGTTTCTTAATCAAATTACTCCAGGAATACATGTCAAATCTAGATCTAATAAGGAAAACTTTAAGCATAAGTATTTTTGGGTCCGTTTTTCAGGCCTATTGAATAACCATACAGCTAGGAGTTTCTTTACTAATTTTAAACATTTCACTTCACCATCAATGAAATATCACAATGATGACATAGATTTGGGAGGTTTTCTACTCATGTTAAGAAATTGAAAGTTTCAAACCTGTAGATATTTTTGGTAATTCCATCACTGAAAATGACCAAAACGTCTTACTGTGTCAGAATATATAAGCCAAAATATTAATGCACTTAGATCCTCTTTATTCACCCTTCATGTGAACCACAAGAACATTCTTTTTCAAAATTAGTGCATACAAGATGAAACTGCAATGTTTACATTTTCTGGTAATTCCATTACAATCTGGTAGTAAAAGTTCTGCAGCACAATATCATAAAATGATAGCAAGTGAAGTGAAATTTGAATGCATCATAGGCTGAATATAAGAAATATGTGCTTATTCAGGTAATCCAATAGTTTTTCAAATGAAATTTTAAATGATTTATTCCAATATGTAGATGCTTTGTAATACCATTACATGTACCAGAACACTCAAAAGAAGTTTCTTGGTTAAATAAGGAAAAATGCCAGTACCATTTCATGTACAGCCCATCAACTGAACCTTTGTAAAGGCCTATTATGTACACTGCTTTGAGATATCTGTAATTCAGGCTGATTTAGAGGGCAAATTATTTACTGTAATTCTGTTACCACTTGGTAATGGAATTACACTTTCCATTCATATTGCCTCTCCAGGAAATACAACTACTCCAAAATAAAATTTATACCTGCACTCCTCTAAAAAGATTTATGGGGAGTTTACAAAAAGAAAAATAGATTCATTTGGTTTATTCTAATAACAAAACCACTAGGTTTTCAAGAAATCAACTGTAATTGCATTACCACACTTAGATGTACTACAACCTTTATGCACTGTAACTTTCTAACAATATGACTGCTTAAAAATCAAAGCAGAAGTTAAAATGAATTACAAATGCAATGAAATTGCATGTGAAAAACTTGGGTAACTGGTGAATTTGCATGAGTATTCAGAAGTGTAACTCAACTCAAAAAGGAAATTCATTCCTGGTATCTTCTAAAAGATATATAGGGGGGCTCATAAAATGTGAATAAATTCATTTGGTTTATTTGAATTAAAAAAATACTGTTTTCAAGAAATTTTTAGAGAACCTATTGTAATTTTCTTACTACATAGTAACTGAATTACATCTTAGACATGTATGTTAGATGCATTTCAACTTTGTAACAATATGACTACTTAAAAATACTTAAAATCAAGGTGGAATTACAAGAATGTAATGGGGAATCACAAATTTAATGAAATTATATGTGATTTATGTTGATAATTGGTGAATTTGCCAGTAAATTCAGACAGGTGATTCTGTTGCCACACATGGTAATTCTGTTACCAACATTGAACCTTATTGGACCTCAATGTAAAAAGGAACAGAAAAATATTTTCGGAAAGCCATTGTCATTTTTTAAGTCCTTTATTACTGAGCTTTAGTTTGAATATAATTGAAATAAAAATCTGTGAGACACTTCACAAAGTTTTGCAAACTTGTTTTGAAGGATTCGGAACCCTTTTTTTTCTCATGTAATTCTGTTACACGGTTAGGTAGACTTTATGCAAGCAAATCCAATGAAATTAAGAGAGCTGCGAGAATTAATTTTATTTATACATACTATATATGAGAAGCTGTTATGGAAAGTTCAGTGCTTACTCTTAAAAGTTATAGGAAATATAATCCTGAGCACATGGAAAGAATTTGTCTGAATCTAATTCAGTTACCATGGAATTGCCCATATATAGACCATGTTCAATGTTAAAATGTTATATAACATCAGTGACCATGACTTATTTTTGTGAGGTCACGGGGCCTGTAAAGTTAAAAGGTGATTTTGTAATGGCAGGGTGTAGCTTGTACATCAATGGCAAAGATAATTGAGGCTCCAGATCAAAGTTGCAGTTGAGTACATTGTACATAAAACTACCAAGTGACCTACTGTTTGGGTAACTGTGGCCCAAATATTATGGAGTTTGGCACTTGTCCAAGTTTATTGGTTTTCTTCAATAACTCGAAAAGTTATTACCTGATCTCATAACAAGAAACCACATATGGAAATCTGGATGCAAGGTGCACATTTGGAACCATAACAATTTTTTAATCTGAGTTGAAGGTCGATGTTAAATGGCCAGTTGGAATACAGTGGTATGTGCTGTATGCAACCACTGCCTTTATGAGCCGCATTGCTTTTTGTGGTCACTGGGCTCAGACATAGGAGTCAATTTGTGTGTGAAATTCACCTCTCGTGACAGGTCACCTGCTGTTTGTGGCCACTTTTTCTTGGCAGAAGGGGTGGCCACATACAGCAGGTACCACTGTATAAGGGTCGTCTTGTGAATGCTCTGCACACCACAGTTTTTGAGATAGGCCCGTATATCTTTAAGGACTTATTGAGTGTATGAAAATCTTAGGGGTTGTGTAAAAAAAAAAAACTTTCCAAAAATCTGAGAAAACCTTGGAGGGGGGAGGGGGTTAATACAAAAATTGGTTTTTCACCAATTCTGTGGGAAAGGCAAGTTATTGGGTACTTCAAGACTTCAAATAATGCATTTTATCTTGAAAACAACTGTGCTGAGAGAGAAAATATCTTGCAACCTCAAAGTTAAACAACACAAAGACAATCCGATACTTAGAATAAACAAAGATTTTATTATCAAAACTCAACAAAGAATAGAAAATATCGCGATGAGCGATAATAGGGGTTCCTACCTAACGATGTTTCAACAGTTTCACAAGAGCTTCAAATTTTGTTTTACTTACACAGTACTCCATTTTGTATGTTCACTGAACATATTTTGGGCATTGTTTAGAATCCACCACACTGTTTCTGTGATGAAAATATGGTATACTATACACTAGGAATGTATTAGCGAACTAAAAAATGCCTCTGCAATCGATGTTTCTTCATACATTAAACCAGAGGGTATGTAATTATGTCCATTTTGTGTGGTGGGGTACAGTGGTAAGTGTCCAGTGAGCATCATATTGCTGTAGTAGTATTTCTGGTTCTCACTAGATGGCGCTCCTCGCAATGCCTAGGCACTCGAGTGTTCAAGTGTGGCATGAATGTCATGGATTACCAACAGTCCTCACCAGCTCAGGCGGTAAGAGAGGAGGGATAAGGGAATGGGTTCCACCTGTGGGTTTCGAATCCCAGACAGGGTAGCGGAAGAGGAAGGCCAAAGGGAGGTGTGGGAGGGAACCTCCCACAGAAGAGAAGGGGGTGTGGGGGGAACCCCCACCCCAAAAAAAAGTACTGTTTTTGTCAGTCTTCTCACCAACCAAAATTGGTGTAGTGGATTCTAAACAACCTCCCATATTTTTACTAAATCCTTTCTGATGTATATTCCTGAAGAAGCTCCAACAGTGTGAATCTATCTCGTCACATCCACAGCTTAAATGAGCACTTCCCTGATTGAAGCATAATGGCATTTTCATTAATTCCTCAAAGTGACACCAGATGGCACACTTACCAGTAAGTCTTGGCAAGCACCACATGCATTCATGCTATGTTTAATAAATTTATTAATTACTAAAGTGCAATAACAAAGAAAAAAAACTTTTTTGAGGAGTGCAGTGTGGCAGTAAAGAAAGCATGTACAAGATGAATGGAAAGAGATTCAGGGAGATGAAAAGATGGTTACAACAATCATGGACAACCTATTCTAGGAAATTGGGAATCAATATTGGATAGGGGAGGGGGGAAGGGGGTGAATTTCCATCCATGGCTTTATTGGATAGTTGGAAAGGTTTTTTTTTTTTGTACATGACCCCTAAGTTGATGTCAGTGTTGGTGGTGCCACCTACAGTATTATGTAATTTATGGCTCAAAATGTGAAAATCTTGTGAGAAGTCCAGTATCCTTAATTTTTATGAATCATCATGAAATTTGGTAGAAGAGGTCACATTATTGATTATTTATGATTCTAATGGCACCACATTTAATTTGACAGATATAGTGAGTTACAGTGTCGTGCAAGATACAAAATTTCATGTCTTGAAAAATGATTGAATTAGACATACCAAATTTGTAGGATATATAGATCATGTCCAGTGCTAATCTGTTATATAAGATCAGTGACCTTGTCCTATTTCCGTAAGGTCACCAGGCCTGTAATGTTTTAACAGGTGACTTTCTAATGGTACATGTAGGTGTAGTTTGAACTTCAATGGCAAAGAGAACTGAGCCTGCAGATCAAGATTACACTTGAGTACATTGTATATAAAACTCTACTGGGATGATCTACTTTTTGGGTCATCACGACCCAATTATTGTGTGACCTTGACATATTTTTCAAAGTCATTTAAGTACCGAAGAAAAGGTCATTTCATTCAATGTCTTGATAAAGAGTAAGGCAAGTGATGCCAAATGTACCACAAGCATGTATCATGTGGAAGTTTGATATTGCATAATATGGCTAAGCTTGAGTAATTGTTCAAGGAATCTGTTGGTGATGGTGGTCAGCAGAGCATTATGCCCATGGGCCTCTTTTTCTTTTAGCAGTATCACTGTATAAATGTTTTATGACCAGGGAGGGGCTGGGTCTCAAACCAGCTACCTTTGGCACCAATGGCCTAGCTAAAAGTGAGAAAACACTCACACTACAAATCCAAATATAAGTGATGATCCTGATGGTGATTACGTTATGGAGATAACTAAATACAGTCAAAAGTCAATTTAACAGACTTGAAGGGAGACTTCTAAAAATTTGTTATATAGATTGTCCAGTAGATTGATCCTTAAATATTTGTGTTTTTTTTTTTAGTTTCGGAAGACATAATATATAAGTTTGTTAGATTGAGATTGTATTGTAATTCTTGAAAAAAATTATAATTATATAACTCTTGGATCCTTCTTTAATTGCCCAAGTGGCTGTGGGAAGGAACATGGACAAGAGTCAGAACAGTGGCCTGCCCCCTCTTATATAATGGCCCTCACACCCGAGGTGACTCCTCCCCTAGAATACTTTATATTATAGTCAGCACCCTTTTGACTGCCAAGGAGCAAGGTACATTGTAAAATAATAAAAACATGGGGCTACACAGCACCCACTCCAGGGTAGGACTCTTTTTACTAGCAAATTTGGTGCATTAATTGTTCAAATGTTATTCTTTTCCAGTCATTTTCTGGAGGATTGCAAATTTAGTACAGAGAGAATAAACATCTTCACTAACATATTCCTGGTAAGTGACATAAAACCTATATTTTTGTTGTTTGATTGATATATTATTCATATAAAGCATACATAGTGCTAAGGAATTTTTCAGAATGTGGGACTCAAATTGAGACTTCTGTTTGAAATATTGTAACACTATTTTTGCATAATTAAATGTCAATATATATACAGGGGTAGAAAAGTTTGACAATTTTGACTGGTCTGGAGGACCTGTGCTAGGCCAATAATACAGGTCCTGCCCTAGATGTGTAGGTCCAATCTGCTGCGAACTGCAAAGCAGGGCACCCATGGGGGGGGGGGGGGGCATGGTTTCCACTGTAACTGTTGAGTACTTACTACCAAAATTATCTGAATACTGTGGTATATCAGTGAAAAAAAATCACACAGAGATTTTATTCAGTACAGATAATCATGGAAATTGTGCACACCGGTGCAGGATTTGGCCATTTTAATATCAATTGCATGCAGTTTCCGCTGTGTGTTTCTTTCAGCGGTTCGCCAGGAACATTCTGAATGCTTTCAAAATATCTACCATTGATATGTCACTAACTTGCGGTAATTATGTGACATAAAAATATAAAGCTACTATAAGTACATGTACTGTTGCCCAAATCATTAGCTTCACCATGCTTGTTTGTTAACGCACTGCGCATGCTTGACCACCCGAGCAGGACGAAAATTTGGCTGAAGAGGGCAAGAATGTCGCTACCCTCTATTCTTGAGATTTTAACCTTGGAGATAGTAAATTTTTATGCAAGATGACAACGTTTGGTATGCGGGAATAAAAAATTAAGCTAATAGGAAAGCAGCCTGATGATATTGACAAGCTTCTAACGTTTCCATTGATACCAAACATGCCTAGGACTGGCAAGAGAATCGTACGAAGTTTGAGACCGCAAAATACACAATTTTACCACTGTTTTGCAGATTTTTGTCCGCAAATGTACCAAAAAACAATTGATTAGATGTTTATTTAGAAGTCTGTATTCAATAGAACTGTCACATTTACACCACAAAATTGTTTCTGCAGCAAAAGATATGCAGTTTGATTGACCGGAAATGAGCATACGATGTCTTTGTTTACATAAATAAACGATGATGTGGATGCCCTGAAGATCATGTTTGTGGGGCGATCCCAAAATTAAATTCTGCATGATAGACAGTTAACCCCAAAAAATAAATAGCAGAGGAAGGGCTAATTGAAAAAAATAATACTGGCAATTTTTAACTGGTCAGGAGGACCCATGCTTTGCAACTTTTACAGGTCCGTCAGTTTTTTTGTGGGTTTCGGGCCTACGGACCCCTGTACTTTTCGAGCCCTGATATATATATATATATATATATATATATATATATATATATATATATATATATATATATATATATATATATATATATTAAGCATTTTTGGTATTAGAATGGGATGGCTTTCAAAAGGACAGGAGATACACTAAAACTTTTTTATGTAACACCATCTTTGGAGGCCCATGAACTGAAAAAAAATCATGGAATCATGTTAAAACTATATATTACTTGAAAGAACATAATCCACGATTTCAAATGTGATTATACACTGTAATTTGAACTTTCTGAGCTAATTGTTAAATAAACATTGACCTCAATGACAAACATGTCAAATTTTGGACCCGTGCTTCAAAACAGATACTTCTCCTTTCCATTTTATTCACTCCTTGACATGTTTAAACAAAAATAATGCACATCAGTATGTCTAAAAAAGTATCCAGTGATCTTTTATAGCAGATTTGGTTTTCCAGAGTTGTGCTTTAAAACGTGGATGGAGTCCGGAATATGGAAACATGAAGTTTGCTTTGTCATAACTGCAAAACAAACACTGATAAAAAAATACCTTGATACATTTTCAGACAGACTGGTGTACCTTATTTCTGAGAAAAAACATCTGAATATGAATAAATAAGAAAGGATAAATATCCATTGAAGAAAGGGTCTGAAATTTGACATCCTCCTTAGGTATCTGAATGTTTATGTAATATTTAGTGAAATATTTGTAAATTATAACCATACTACAATATCTGTGTATTAGGCCCTCCCCAGTAATCTATAGTTCCAACATGTTTTCAGTGGTAATTTTCATTTCTTGGCCTTGAAAGGTGGTGGTTACCGAAAAATTGTTTTGGTGTATCTTGTGACATTAAGGGGACATTTGTGTCAGAGAGGGACAGTGCAGTAGTTCAGACATTTCTTGGACATAATAAGACTTAGTCAACAATTGACCATGGCATTGGTTGGGTGTACCCAACCTTCACCAGTGAAAGCAGGGATCCAAAACATGCCATCGTGATTATATAATTTTTTAGCTGAACTAGCTTGTCAGTCAGCTGAGCTTATGTTATGACTAGCCATCCGTCCTCTGTCGGTCGTCCACAATTCACAACTTCGCCTTCTTCTCCAAAACCGTCAGCTGGATTCACTTCAAACTTTGTGGGGATGTGTCTTGGGTGGGTCTCTACCAAGTTTTTTTTTTTTTCAAATGGTCATGCTGCAGTGATTTTTGGATTTTTTTTATGAATTTTTTGTTCTTTTTGGGGGCAAATCTGAAAAGTTCTTTTCTGAAACCGCACACACAATTGCTTTGATATCACACAGGAACATTCTTAGGGACTCCTAGTTCCTAATTTGTTCACCAGGTGGTGCTGCAATTTTTTCTAATTTTTATGATCTTTTTATTGTATTTGTGTCTTTTGTCCAAAACCACTTTCTAGTAGTCATTACCCTATTCCGCAGTCCGAACTCTTAACTCTCCATAAGCTAACCTGTCTCTGTCTAACTTATATACATAGAAGTACTATTGTCCATATTGCACACTTTCCTCCGTAAAATTTTTACATAGGCTGTATTAGCCCAAATAAATTAAAGGGTCTTCAGCGGGTAACTACTCAACATGTTTAGGAGCCTTTTACCCGTACATGTCTCTCTGAGTAGCGGCTCCTTGTCTAAGCTAAATATTCAGCAAAGACAACCCACATAATAATGAATAAATATGAACGTGGCAGTTGATGAATTAGCTAAATACGTGGCAATTGATGAATTAGCTAAATAGGTGAAGTTTTGCTTATAAATGCAGAACTTCATATGACAGAAGAATACCTGTCAAACAAACCATAATTACCAAATTTGCATAGTACAGGTTCAGATAAGAACAATTTGACTTACCCCTGAACCAATATGTACCCTTTCTAGCTGGATAGCTTATCCTAGTTAAACCAGTGGCCAATGTTTAACTGTAGTGGAAACAAGCTGGGGCATTATATTCAGTCCCAGTGATTGTAAAATAAACAGTTGCAGCTAGACCACCTGTGACCAAGGGAAATCCTAACAAGAACTGCAACAATGTACATCCTGCACCAGAGATGTAAAACAAACTCCATGATGACACCTACTCCTCAAACAATTAAGCTCTATTTCACTGCCAACCCTGAGTCAATGTGTCAACGTAATGTGTCAGGTTTGTGACATTTTAGAAAATACTGTCAATTTTGAGTAATTTTTTAATATTGAGTAAATGTGCATTTAGGCATATCAGAAAAGAATGAAAGTCATTAACATTTATGCCAAAAACATGCTATCAAAACAATATTTCTTAACAGGATTTTAAGTACAATTAGGCCAACATGTAACTGTCGTAGGCCGCTTCTTGCTATCTGTAGCCCCTGAGGGTTTACCTAACAGAAAATATGTAAGCCTAAAATGTCTGAAAGTGAATATTAAAACAGAAAGATGCCAAAAGATAAAGTTAAGTAGCAAAACAGACAAGTCTAAAAACTGTAAATTATTGTGGCCAAACTTTCCAATAATCTTTGGATATTAACAGTAGAATTACAGGGCAAGTCAGAAAAGAATGAAAGTCATTTGTATTCATGTCAAGAGAATACAATGAAAATATAAACCAGATATCAAGTACAATTAGGTAAGCTTGTAACTGTCGTAGGCCGCTTCTTGCTACTTGTAGCCCCTGGGGGTTTACCTATCAGAAAACAAGCTAGCCTAAAATGTCTGAAAGGTGAACATTTAAACAGAATGATGTCAAAAGATAAAATTAAGTAGCAAAACAGGCATTATGTTGTGTTATTGTTATTTATGACTTCTGCTCCAGAACCGTCATTCAGATTAAGCTGTAACTTGGTGCATATGGTCCTTGTGGAAGGGTCCAACAAAGTTGTTCACCAGGTGGGAATGCTGCATACATGTATTTCTGATTTTTAAGGATTTTTTTTTTCAATTTGGGTCCTTATCGGTAAATTTCCCTTTCCTATCGATTACTGTGCAAGTCAATGGGCATTCTAACACATTCTAATGCTGATTCACATTTTTGACCTCTTCTCCAAAACCGTCAGTCAGATTGACTTCAAACTTGGTGGCAAGTTACATTGGGTGGATTTCTACCAGGTTTGTTCGAATGGGAATGCTCCAGTGATTTTAAAAAAAATTTTAATGAACTTTTTTTTTTTTGGACAAGTCTTACAAAATCTTATTCTCCACAACTGCTCACCCAAATGCTTTGATATTACACGAGAACCCTCCTGGGGAATCCTAGTTCTTAATTTGTTCACAAGTTGGTGCTGCATAATTTTTGTGAATTTTTGTATGTTTTCGTTACTTGTCACTTCTTCTCCAGAACCGTCTCTCAGATTAAGTTGAAACTTTGCATCCTGATATGTTCCTTGTCAAAGGGTCAAGCAAAGATGTTCACTAGGTAGTATTGTTGTGGATTCCTGATTTTTAACATTTTTTTTTTTTCAATTTGGGTACTTATCGGGAAATGCACCTTTACTATTGCTTACTATGGAAGTCAATGGGAATTCTAATGCTTTCTAATGGTAATTCACATTTTGGACTTCTCTGAAGAAAGTGTCTGTCAGATTTACTTCAAACTTGATGGCAATGTACATGGGGTGGGTCTCTACCAAGTTTGTACAAATGGTCATTTTCCATTGATTTTTGGATTTTTTATTATTATTTTTTTTTTAATCTTTAAAATAGTTTTAGTTAGGAAAGTTTAACATGGGAATTTCTTGTAATGGTTATAATTTGCATAATTTTGGCCAGATTTGTGCCAAACTTGGTAGGGATAACCTTTTATCAGTGTCTATGTATTTTGTGCAAATGGTTATGCTCCGATGATGTTTGGACCTTGACCTCATTCCCGAGGTCACAGGACAACTGAAACGAAATTTACTGTTCACTTGTTAACTTGAGATCTGTTCTGAGTTAGGACCTTGATGTTGCACATGTTAATGTTTCTCTATGAAGGTCATGCTTAGACAGCACATGAGTGACCTTGACCCCCATCTGGGGTCACAGTGCAACATACATAAATTTTCCTCTTCACTGTAATTTGAGAACTACTGGAACTGGGACCTTGATGTTTCACATGTTAGTGTTCTTCTATAAAGGTCAGACTTACTCAGTGCATGGGTGACCTTGATCCTATTCCAGGTTCACTGAGCTGCAGATGTGATGAATGTCTAGGTCAGCTGAGCATGGGCTGTTTACACAGCCCTCTTGTTTGCAAAGATGCGCTCTATTAACTCTTTCAGTGCCAACTGTGACTGAAGTCAAACTACATGTACTTAAAACAGACTGCTATGAATCATAATAAATGGGCTAGATTCATGTTTCTTGTAAAAAGACCTTTCATTCAAGTACCAGCATGCCTGTAGTTACATAGAATATGAAAGTCCAGGTCAGTAGCTTTCTTCAGCACAGTTTGGGCTCATTGCATCCAAAGGATGCCAGGGAAAGAACAAATGTGGAATTTATGTAAAAATATTAAAGCAGATGACAATTTATAACTGTCTGCTTTTTGGCAATTTGAGTGGGAAAGGGTTGAGTTTTATCATACAGTATCCTTGAATCTGACACTGGTGAGGTCTATACAGAAGGTAGATCACATCAGTGAAGTGACAATGTACATGCACATGCCCTGGAATGAAAGCCACTTTATGAAGATTTTGAATATGCAAATTTTTTCTGAAAATCAGCTAAATATACAGAAAAGTGAGGGAGTTGGATCCATAGGTTACAGCATGAATTAATGAAGGCTCCATTTGTCATACACACTTCTTTTGACTTATGAGCGACCTCTTTGGTAGGCGAAGTTATCTATATAATCTGCTACCATTAAAGACTGCTTACTAATGAAGACTATATATTTTCAGATGAGATTGTCTTGAATACAAATTTCATCATGAAATATTTTGCATTGCAGGAAGAAAAAGCCAACTTACAAGTTTTACTCTCCAGGTAAATATATACCTCCATTGCTTGCATGAACAAATCATTTTTTGGGGGGGGGGGGGGGGGGGGGTTAACTGTCTGTCATAGAACATAGAGATATTGGATACATGTATTGTGCAGTAAGTACAATTCCTGAGAATGTAGCAATTGACAATAGAAGTCAACTACAGTTATGTTTTTAATTGTAACAGTTGCATTATGATATTTCTTGTTGAAGTTTTGTGGACTAGACCCTTTTGAGAAATATGTGACATGCAAATATGGTTATCATTTCTATTGTGATGTACACTCAGTAAATTTATACTATTTGTAGTTCGGACTACCGAATAGGGTAATGACTACCAGGAAAGTGGTTTGGGATGAAAGGACCTAAATACAATACAACAAAATGATTTACCAGAAAGAGAGCCTGGATTGTATTGCGTAATCTTTAAACTAAAGCATAGTGGAAGTCAGTTGTGGTGTTATGATGTGATTTAATGTCATGGTCAGTCAAGATGAAACAGCCTTCATAGAATTTCAAACTGGTATCATGAGAAGCCACACTTTGTGTAAGACCATTTTGCAGTGACTTGACATTAGTATCAATTAATGTCATGAAAAAATCACACCTCATTCAAAGCCCTACTTACATGACAAGAGATGGAATGAAAAGAGGAGTCATACCTGAACATTTTTTTTCCAGCACTGGAAACAACCCGCCACACATTGTGGATGTAGACTGGAGACTTGACTACTACATAAAGGTACAAATCCTAACTCTCACAACCTTGAAAATATGTTGCATAAGTTAGCATTTCTTTTCCAATGTTGACTGCTTAGACACTAATAAATAGTTGGATAGTAGACTACTTGATGCCATTCATGTAAAATATAGTGGGGATTTCGAAAGATAAATTCTCTCTAGGCAGTTAGGAATTTAAGCTCAGCTGATATTGCAGTCAGCTGAGCATATCCTATGTTCTACTATCCATTCCTCAACCGTTCATATTTTGGACAAAGCATGGACTCATTATGTTTCACATGGATTGTGAAGCAGACCAAACATTTTTCAATCACTTTTAATGACACATATGTTGGCATACCCTTCCACCTTTATTGGTTCAATATCACAAAGGAGTCTTTTGAGTATCCCTAGATCTTGCTGTACTCACTGGGTGGTACTCTGATTTTTGCATTGCTGACCTAAGGTCGCAGAACTTACAGCATCATTCATGTCTGTCCATCCATCATTTTGTCTGTCCCGCCATAAAATTTTGGGTTGTAAGCGCGATAACTTTTAAAGTTTTAATGTTAGCCCAATACAACTTTCAGGGCTTATAGGGTGTATGAAAATCTAAGTTCCTTTTTATGTTGGTGGGGGCCACCTACAATATTATGTAATATAGGGGTCAAAATGCGAAAAACTTGTAAACACTCTGGCCTCTTAAATTTTGTGTGGATCTTTACTAAATTTGGTGGGATTGTGGGGGAGGTCAAAGTCTATATTAGTAATGATACAAGTGGTGCCACCTATAATTTGGTGCAAATTATGAGCCAGAAAATGTTTTAAGATATAAAACTCCATATTTGGAAAAGTAATTGAATTCGACTTGCCAAATTTATAGGATATCTAGACCATGTCCAATGCTAGAATGTTATGTAATATGAGTGACCTTGACATGTTTTTGTAAGGTCACCATGCCTGTAAAGTTGAAAGAGGTGATTTTGTAATGGTAGGGTGTAGTTTGGACATCAATGGCAAAGACAACTGAGCCTCCACATCAAATTGCTCGAGTACATTGTATGAAAAACCCTACTTGCTGACCTACCTTTTGGGTTACCATAAACCAATGACTACCACCTTGAGCAGTTTTCCTGTTTTCAACGTCATTAAGCAGTTAAGAAAAGGACATTTAATAAAGATCAAAATTGCTCTTGAGTACATTGTACATAAAACTTTACTTGACGACCTACTTTTTGGGTCACCATATGCAACCTTGACCTACTTTCAAGGTCATTGAACAATTAAGAAAAGGACATTTAGTTCAATGTATTGATAAAGAATAAGGTGAATGATACCAAATGCAGCACAAAGGTGTATCATGTGGAAGTTTGATATTGCATAATTTGGATGACCCGGATCAATTTTTCAAGGTTGTGCAGGGAATACATTTACATTTCTGGAAATGATTTTTTGGTTAACAATTACATTATCTACTTCTTCTCCAAAACTGTCAGCCAGATTCACTTCAAACTTGGTGGCAATGATTTGGTGGGTCTCTACTAAATTTGTTCAAATGGTCACACTCCAGTGATTTAAGGAGTTTTTCATGATTTTTTTTTTTGGGGGGGGGGATCTTAAAAACATGTCTCCTCCAAAACCACCACCCAATTGCTTTGATGTCACACAGTAACAGTCCTAGAGACTCCTAGTTCTTAATTTGTGCACCAGGTGGTGCTGCAATTTTTTTCTGATATTTTCATGTGTTTTTCTATTTTAGACTTCTTCTCCAGAACTGTCACTCAGATTAAGGGATGGTTCAACACTATCATCATTTTTGGTTATTAGTTCTTAGGGTACTAAATTTCATGACCCCCTTCCCTCCCCCTACATTAGTACTTTAAAAATGATGATTTTCCCCTATAAAATCAGAGCACAAAGTTGCACAAAACAGGCCAAAAATTGACCATCATTTTCCA